>OZ010704.1:7948888-8064064 GCA_963932265.1 Thymelicus lineola
AGGTTTTTTTTCAAGGTTAGTTGCTTGTGTCGATACTCGTAGAACATTATATATTTCCTATGGGACCCACTTCAATGTCAATTTAGGGAACTCCTCAAATATCAATCTCATCAAAAACATAAATGTGAAATGAGAGCCATGTTCAAAAAAAAAGAGTTGAGATCAAAATTGGTGCCAAGTTATTTGTAGAAAAGTCTAAAATTTTTGTCACAAGAATATGTACTTAATTCAAGCTCTACATTTGACTTGATTAGTTTTCGATATGTTGAGCGATAATTTAGTTGTCCTCTTTTGAAGACTATTTCTTTGAAGTTGATTTTTGCTAAAATTTAGATACAGCAAATTATCTGGCTACTTGTCTATATGAATTTTATGGATGCAGTAATGACAAATGTTTCACAAATATTTATGTGTTTTTTCACGAAAAGGGTTTGCTTGATTGTTTACACAGACTAAAGAAAAGAACCAGACGTCACCTTATCTTATCGAGAGTGACGCCGCCCGCTTAATATGTGTGCGTAATTTTTAGTGCGGTCTGACGCGGTAATGGCGGCGAATTAATAACAGCATGTTGTCAATGTGTGCGTGTGATACTTGTACGAATAGAGGAGTTGGTATTACTATGCGTGCTTCACTGTATTTGTTGCTGACAATCTGTCTGGTTCTTTTTTTAGTCTGTGATTGTTTATAAAACACGATTAAGAAACAATATTTTGTCAGTGGATAGTATTATGTGAACGTAAATAATCATGTTTTTGGTAGCAGCATACTTTTTATTAAGTTAGTAGAATGACGTTCTTATCTTCATAGATCTGATACCATAGACAAGGAATTCATGCGCTTAGCTAATAAATGTAAGCCAATTTACGTAAGGATTATGTTGACGTAATAAGGTCTTAATTTCGTTCTAGATAAGATGACACTAGTGTCCTCTTTAAGGTGAAAACTAATGGCCGTTTTCAATATATGGTACATCCATTATCTCTGGATAAGATAGTAGGAAAATCTACAATGATTATTTCACAGTTGCTAGGCTTATGAATTACAATATTAATGATATATTTGTTCAAATATGAGATAGATAGAATATTCAGAGCCACTGTAAATATTTAAATTCACGCTTATACACTCGTATCCTCACACTAGAATTCTGTATGTAGCAGGTGACACGAATACTTATAAAATATATAATATCACAAAGGAAAAGCTTCACAAGATTTAAAACATAGTAAAAAAACATGACAGATTTACCTTTTTGAAATCAATAATGATGACCTCTTTAATTTAATACCCATAATGCAGTATTCGATTTATTTTTATTTTTTGATATTTCAAACAATTGCATTTCACAACACAATCACTATATTTGTTTTTTTCTAATTTTACATATCGAAGAACACTTGGGCTATCAAGACGCATCTAACGATATCTTAATTATATAAACCGATCCAGCCGTTTGGAAGATGTGAGATAATCTACATACATAGGTATACTTACATATAAAACACAAAATGTTTGGATGGATGTCCTATAAAGCAACAACCCATAATTGTCCCACTGCTGGGCTCGGGGTCTCCTCTCACAATGTGAGGGGTACAGGCCATAGTCTACCACGCTGGCCAAGTGCGGATTGGTAGACTTCACACACCTTTGAGAACATTATGGAGAACTCTCCGGTGTGCTGGTTTCCTCGCGATGTTTTCCTTCACCGAAGCAAGTGATAATTAACTTGTAATACACACACATCATATTTGAAAATTAGAGGTGCGTGCCAGGATTTGAACCCGGGCCCCCGCGTTCGGGAGACCAACGTTCTAACCACTAGGCTATCACTGCTGGATGTCCTATACAGTCTCTGAAACCATTTAACCGATATGCCTCAAAATGGTTTCACTTGAAAGGCAATAATCCGAAGGTGGTTTGAAACTAAGTACTAACAATGCATTAGACACATTTGGTCCATTAGTGCAGTCATTGAAGCATTATTGCTCCGATTTTTTTTTACTGTGAACCGATTTGCGTGAAATTTTGGAATTAGGTTCATCTTACCCTTAATTTCAAAAGTGAAAATGATTTAAACTCCGCACTCACCCTGGGGGTGGTTGCCACCCCTTCTCGGGGGTGGACATTTTTTTTTTTCAAAATAACCTCGGATATCGATAGAAGGGCTAATTTTAAGCTAAAAATCACCTATAAAGTTTTTCGAAAAATCCAATACTTTTCAAGTTATTGGCAATTGAAAAATCGCAATTTTTTCACGTTTTTCATCGGTCTTTTGCAAATATCTCCAAAAATATATGTTTTATCGAAAATTTTATAAGAACCAAAATTGTAGCAGATAAAAAAACGAACAATTTAGTTTTTTTTTTTTAAATCATTCTAAGTGCAATATTAAGCTAGATATTGAAGATCAAAGCCGTTTTTTATTTTGTCTGAAATTTAATCTATGTGTTCAATGCCATCTAGCGGCGAACAGATGCATTTTATGCATTCTGCCATAAAGAAAGTTTTTGTAGTGCTTGAAATAAGCTTTAAAATGAGCACTGTTAAAGGTCTTTTGCACGTAAAATAAGTGAGCTGTATTGAAAATAAGAAGACCATTTAATATTTTTTCTTTTAAATCAATGGGTTTCATAAGTGCCATTTCCGCCAAAATGAAAATTAATCGTATTCCGCCTAGAAATAACTTTATTATGAAGAGTTTGATAGATTGCATCAGTTTGGCTGCTTCAGGACATATATTTAAAAAAAAATCAAGATTTAAAAAAAAAACAAAATTTCAAATTTACAAAAAAAAACACCTTTTTTTTCATAATATCTCAAAAATGACGACAGATACGTAAAAAAGTGTAGGGATGAAAAATTTAGGTATTTTTCTGACGAACAATTTGGTTTTTTTTTTATTTCTGTCAAACAAAAATTGACGGAGATATGATTGTTTAAAGAGCGCGCGGCAGCGCAATCACAGTCTCTCTTAAGCCCTTTAACCCTTCACCGTTTTAAAAAAAGGTTTTTTACTATATATTGCAATGAAGGATGTTGTAGCTCTGTTAATTACCTTTAAAATGGTTTATTATAAATTGTGATAGCATGAAAATTGAAGGAGTTATGGTCCAAAAACTTATCATATTTTTTGCTACTCAGTAACTGAAAATTTCGGAGTGTGAATATTTGGAGCAAGTTTTCTCATAGCTGCTACAAAAAACACTGCTGTAAAATTGTCATCGCTAGTTCCAACCGTTGGTGCCATAGATGAGCATACCAAGAGAGTTTATCTGCAAACCCAGATTTGGCTTGGTAATAAAAACATTTGTCCAACGGATTGGGGGTGGATCATGAGTGACGGCTTATTGACTCCATTTAAGTCTGTAAATCCACCCGCACCACAAGAACTCCTAAAAATGATTTTTTGCAACTGCAAAAAAGGATGTGGAACGTCTTGCGGGTGCAGAAGAGTTGGCCTATTCTGTAATACTACATGCGGAACGTGCAGTGGAGATAATTGCCAAAATAGCCCATTAATTCAACCAGATATTAATTGTGACAGCGACTCCGACATTGAGTAATGAAAAATAATATATTTTAATAATCTGGTACGATGTATTTTATGTAGTATTTTATGTAATTTGTAAATATTTTATTCAATAAATGGCAATTTTTTACTCTATAATTAAATTATTTTTAAATATGTAATCATATATATTTACTGTTTTAATTTAGGGGTAGTTTTAAGGGTAGCAAAGTTGAAGATTATGATAATCACTTTCGAGAGTGTAGAATAATATTTAAATCCTTTTCATTTAATCAAAAAAAATTTTTTAACAATTTTTTATCAAGGGGTTGTTTTTAAGGGTTGAAAGGGGGTTAAAAATTTGACTATTATTATAGAGAACAAAATAATACTTACTCTATACTTACATCTTTTTATGTCATACCAAAGTAATTTTTTGTGATTTTTTTAATTTAGGGGTTGTTAGCAAGGGTTGTAAGAATTTCAAGGGGTTGAAAATGATTTTAATATGAGGTAATTGTGTTAGAAAACACTTTACAATTTCAAAACTTACTATTACACATGTTTTCTAGCGATAAATGGCTCAATGTTAATTTTTCCATTAAGGGGTTGTTTACACCCCTTAAAAATAATTTGCGGAGTTCAGATTATTTTCACTTTTGAAGTTAAGGGTTAGATAAGCCTAATTCCAAAATTTCATGCAAATCGGTTCACAGTAAAAAAATTCGGAGGTAACACCGTATTTTTCGCTTCAATGACTGCACTACATTGATAAAGTCGATTTTTCACTTTTCCCACACAACAATTTGAAGATAATTAAATTATCTTATTGGAACGAAGTTCCTTATCGCGCTTTGTGAAAGGAGGCTAGACGGAAAATTACGACACCTTGATTCTTACGAATGACGACACTTTTTTTGAAGTCATTCAGAGCGTTTTTCAGAGATGGCGCTGTACTGTACAACTTTGAGATGGCGCTGTACAACAAAACAATACTTAAATCGAAAGGAACTTCGTTCCATCCGGGTGTCCCTTGACACCTCTCATTTTTTATTCTTTACAAATTTAGTAAAGATGGCGCGTCAACGTCAACACAAAAGCACTGATCTGTCATTCTCATCACAATTTTTTTTAAGCGTAGGGGAGACCGGGGGCAAAAGTAACAGTTTTTAGTTCGTGGCCGATTGTGCCAAAACTGTTGATATCTAACAAAATCCTGTTATTCTCTAAGAAACTTAGTTTAACTGTCTACCAACTTGTTTAGTCAACGTTAGAGTACTAATCGTAATTATGTTGCAATCCCACTTTTAAAAAGGAGTGTCGAATGTTACAATTGACCCATAGTGCGGGGTTGTTTGTAACATTGTTTTGATGAACAATAAAATGACAATGTTAATGAATTTAGCCATATTTTAATTTTAAAAACAATCACAATCTTAAATACAATCAGTATTTTAATTGGTAACTAAAATAAATGCTTTTACTTCTTCAAGCCACTTCGAAACAAAAAAGTATATACTTCTCTTTATAACTGATCAAAAACGAATATATTACTATCTAAAATTATAATTTTAGACAAGTTATAATCACTACGTCATTAAATAACATTTAAATCGTATATTTCTTTGATGAATCAACAATAATCAACAACAACAAATTTGTATGAAAACGTGTGTGTTACTAACAACCCCCTGTTACATTTAACCCCTGTCATATTACTGCAAACAAAAAGATTACAAGCACCACACGAATCAACAATACGAACAGCCCATCTCTGAATCCGGTTAAGGGGATCCACTTGAGTAGTCGGTGCTACAGACCAAAGAAGGATTGGATGAATTTCCGTGTACGAAGCTGCGGGCAATAGCTAGTGTAAAAATAAAAGCAAAAAAGGCAAATAAATGTAGGTATTTAAGATTTCCAAAATGCGCTTCCGCACGAATGTTTTTGTCCTAAATTTGCGATTGATGACACTTTAATTATTAATAAAGATCACTTATTAAGGTTTAATAAAATATGATGTTTAATATGTGATCTCCAATACAAATTAAGCGTTTTTGTATTTTCGACTTGAAACGCGTTGAAGAGGTGATATTAGAAAAACAAAAAAAGGATAAAAGTTCTGACTAGACAGAAATGACGTAATAATTGCCCAGCCATCACCTGAAGATTCATTAATATAATATTTTATTCGGGTTAAGTTGTAGGTGTTACTGGGTAGAGGTTTTCCCACGAAGAGAATAGCAACTAAGATAAACGAAACTTTTCGAAAACCACATATTCTAATTCACGCGAGCGAAGCTGCTGGCGTCCACTAAGTAGTATGAAAATACTTAAGATTTCTTAATGGCTCAAAACATATAAATTAGGTAAAACAATTATTTTCACCTCGGGGTCATTTGTAGCAAGGGGTCAATAGTAACGTTACTATTGACCCCGAAAAAAATGGTACAATTATTCCTGAAGACTGTTTTATTTAAAAACAAAAATAAATCAGAAACTCTGAACACTATTTTACTTTTGCGATAAGGTTTATATTGTGTGATATATATGAATTATAATATTTGTTGTTAATTTACTTATACTTTGTAAATTAAAGAGTAATAACAGATTTTTCAGAGTACGAAAAATTACTTCGGGGCTGTCCAAATGACAATAGTCAATTACACACGTCCACGCTGCTCGGAGCACATTGCTCAGTGGTTAGCCTACCCGAGCACGTTACGGCCTATGCCCCCGCGGCCGCACACTCTTCAGCGTTGCTTGCCAACCAAAATATCACCAACGTTACTATTGCCCCGTGGTACTTTTGCCCCTGGTCTCCCCTACCTAATGGAACAAGCCGGGTATCTACTACTAGAGAATATTACATACATGCATACATACATACAAAATACGCGGGAAAAACATTATCCTTCTTGTCAGTCGGGTAAAAACATCAAGCATCTTAGATATAGGTACTAGGGCTTGAATATCGGAATCTCGGAATCTCGTAATATCGGAATCTCGGACCGTTTGATCCGATATTACAATTCCGATACTGAATGGTCCGATATCGTAATATCGGAATCAGTATTTTTTTGTATTTGAATTCAAAAAAACAGATTTTAATATCAGGCTTTACCTATGTAATTGGAAACTTTATAACCAGTATTTTTAGATTTAATTATCTGTGTAGTGGCGTACAATTCGAAATTCAAATAAATTTAATTCGAAAGCCGTGTTATTTTAATTTCAAATTCAGTCATTTGTTTAAATAGTGTTTTGTTTTTGTTAAATTGTGGTAGATTTTGGCGCCATGGATAAACTGAAAATTTGTACAATTTTCGAATATAAAATTTCCTACGTGGAAATACCGCTGCGCAAACAACATGAAACATTAACAACTTTTACGGGCCAAATACTGCCTGCAAAACACGGTCCATTATTGGTTCAATCTTTTTAAATCTGGAAGTTTTCAGTTGAAAAACGAGACTCGCGGTCGGCCGATAATCATTGTCTACCACAACGAATTGAAGGTGATTGTGGAAGCGGATCTAACTCAATCTACGCTTGAGCTTGCTGCGGGCTTTGTAATTAGTGTTAAAACAACATTGAAAGACTTGCGTCAAATCGGAAAGATAAAAAAGTAGATAAGTGGGTGCCACACGAACTAAGCGAACAACAGACAGACTTGCGCGTCAAAACATGCATAGCACTACTGAATCGGCATAGAAACGAGGGAATTCTAAATCGAATTGTTACCTGCGATGAAAAGTGGATCTTGTACGACAACCGTAAGCGTTCATTTCAGTGGGTGGACCTGGGTACAGCACCTATTCAGTGCGCTAAAAAAGATTACCCATATGAAGATGATGATGATTGTCCAGTGGACCAGTGCCGGACTTGTACATCACAGCTTCATATTGAATGGCACAACATTGACGTCAGATGTCTGTTGTCAAGAATTGCAAACATTGCTGGAGAAGCTCGCAATTCAACAACCAAGACTGGTTAATAGCTCTTCCCCATTGCTTCTCCACGACAACGCGCGAGCTCACACTTTACGACAAACCATCGCAAAGCTACAAGAGTTACAGCTCTCCTTTACCCACTGTACTCACTGGACCTTGCCCTAACAGATTTCTGCTTTTTTCAAAATTTTGATAATTATTTAAGTTCAACACCCGAGAGATGGTACAAAACGATTTCGCTGACTTCATCGCTTCCAGTCCCCGGACATATACAGTAAAGGGATAAACAAACTGCCATCAAAATGGCAAAATTTTAAAGATAATTTGGGGCAGTATTTTGATTAGCTAAAATAAGAAAATACAAATATTTTTATATTTTAAAATTTTCATACAAATCTCCAATTTCATAGGTAAAGACCTATAATACATGCCACGAGGTATGGTCAACTAGGCCACAAAATTGAGCAAGTAATTATATTTTAGCTACCTGTGAAGCACGCGGTAGAACTCTTTAATATTTAAGCAAATTCCTGTTGCGAGACTGCTCTGCTTATTGCACAAAGAAAGCAATACAATAGCTATAACAGATCTGTCTCTCACACTTTATTTTTAAAACTTGCTTATTCGCAAAACAGACAAAATATAGCTTCATTTAGTATACAGTTGGGTTCATAAACTTACTAAGTTTTGTACTAAATTGAAGAATTGTGTTTAAAACATGTTTTTATTGTACCCAATCCAAATTTTACTAACATTTGCAATTTATAAAGTATATTTACAATTCCGATATCAATATCGGAATTCCGATATTGAGATCTAATATCGAAAATCAATATCGGAATTGAAAACCTTCCGATATTACAAGCCCTAATAGGTACCTACAGCGAATGGCAAATTCGATTTACATAAATTGACATGAACATACTAACAACGTTACCGTGTTATGGTTTTAATGATAGATAATAGGGGTGATTACCACATTGTTTACCTAGAGTTAGAAAGAGATAGAGTCTTGATAGTGCTGTTTACTAGAAATGATCGCATTGCGTGAAATGTTAGACTGTACTTTTTTGGATAATGTAGTTTACTTGCAACGTTATTTATACAGTAATAAATAAATTCTTTTTTATGAAAGGAAATTATTTCGGACCTTTTAAAGGTACCGGTTACTTTGCGGATATCCATTGTTATTACGGGAACACCGAAAATATCAATTTAAGATGTTAATTTAACGATTATTTAATAAAAATGTCTATTTTAATCACATTTATTATTATAAAATACTCGGATATTTACCTAAATTCTATGCTTATAATTTGATTCAAGAAACAAGGAATAACCAAAAATTGATTATTGAGATTTTCATATCAGTGCTGTACACTGACTTCTATAAGGAAACAATTATTTTATTGTAATCTTAAAATATTTTAGTATATTTCTAGCTTTGCAAGAACTAGCTATTGATAACAATTGGTTTGTGACAGTAAGACTTTAAAATTAAAATATACTATAAACCTACAAATCACATAATGGTCGCATAGAAGACAATAGGTACTAATGATTTACACTTCACAGTCTGACGCCATACTGCCACGTCACGCTTCAAAGTTCATAGGTGATCATTTCATTACGAAGATATGTACGAGCCATATGTTGTTTTTTTATGATAGCCTGGTCATTAGACCCTTGTAGTTTTAAATGTCTCTTACACGATTGGATTCTCCTGCCTACATAATTTATTAGCAGCTCAGTAAAACCTAACACTAATACATTGAAGTATTATTACTAGCGTATAGAACAGACACCCCGAACAACATGTATGTGTCAATGCATTGGCGCCACGTGGCTTCAATCTTCAATGGACTCGTTTAATTTTGAAAGGAGAACGGGGGCTCAATTTTGAAAATGGAACCTCCCGGCGGGACATATTTTGTTCGAGATGTCTGTTCTATGACATTATACTTCAATGCACTAATATCGATTCCTTAAATTTTCTTTAAACAAAGATCAAAATATAAAATCATTACCTACTTTACTTCATTTTTTAACGATCTTGAATTGAGTACAATGAACACTTTACGACTATCATGATCTTAAAGTGTTTGTAATGGGCAATATCAAAACATCATTCTGCACATGTTCCAATAAAAACAACATCTGTTCACATTTTTTATACACAATAATGTAATGTTTCTTTAAAGTGTTTTGCAAGAATTGAAGTATAATATAATAGAACTGACACCTCGAACAGAATGTATGTCCCAATGCATTGGCGCCACGTGGCTTCAACCGAGGCTCAATTATGAAAATCGAACCTCCCGGTCGGGATACACATTTTGTTCGAGATGTCTGTTCTATACGCTAGTAATAATACTTTAATGTTTGCAAGCGTGTTATTCCCAAAACTATCTACAATCTTGGTTATTTCTTTCAGCATCGTAGTGTTATGTTATTTATAACCGAAGAAATAAATTCAATCGCTTCCCGAAACTACTATTTGTTAGCATTAAGAACAAATGGCTTATACTCGTAGTACCGTTACGCTGTTCCGCAAAAATAGATTTATAGTCCAAACTGAAGATTAAAGCGAAATTATAGCGTTATAAAACAACAATGTCAGACAAAGAAAACAAGATGGAGAAATTAAAAAACCGCTTAATGAAGCTTCAAGGGAAGATTCAAGAACAAGTAGAAGATTTCCAAGATCAACTACAAAATAAAATAGACAAAAGTAAAATATCCAGATTTGTATCGCATTTATCCGATGATAGAAGCTCTTTAGATAGTTCTATTGGTGATAGAGAGATGACGGATTACGAAAAAACATCTTCAGAATCACCGGAACCAGTGAAAAAAAATCTGACTCATATGTCAAACTTCAGTATTCCATCTGTGGTGATCGACGAACCAGATATATCCAGAGACGCGAAGGACATTTGTAAAGATTTTATAAAAGTAGAAGCAAATGGTGCATTGTATAGACGATGCGTTTCTGCAACTAACCTCGCTTCAGATGATCCAAATCTGGGCAATTCAAGTGACTCCT
This sequence comes from Thymelicus lineola, assembly GCA_963932265.1. NCBI lineage: Eukaryota > Metazoa > Arthropoda > Insecta > Lepidoptera > Hesperiidae > Thymelicus > Thymelicus lineola. Next base: position 7,959,399 of record OZ010704.1, read on the forward strand.
GCTTTTCCTGTGTTTCTTCTGATGATGAAAGGTAATTTTGTTCTTAGTCTATAATACAATTCTATGAGTAAATATTTGTATGATGATGATGATAAATTATTCAGTCATCTATTTCTGTTTCAACTTATTTATCTACTTTAATTGTCAGTTGTTGATCTGTTGAATGATTTTTTTTGTATTTGTTGTAATTATTTTTATCCACCTAATTTACTTTTTCTTTACCTTTCTTATTCACTACAAGTTAATTGTTTCAAAATTCATAATCACTGGACTTTTTTTCCGTAGATTAATTAAAAATGTTTAAGTTGAAATATTTTTGATCGCAGAAGCACAGAAATGCGACCAAGATCTGGAAGTTTACCGGGTGGCGTGAACTTGCCATCAGCTTGCTCGGAGCTGATAGAGAAGATTGGCAACCATTTTCCGCAACTGAAATGTAAAAGCGGATCGAAGATCCATCGGGTATTGAACACAATGAAGTATACGGTGATTTGCACGTGGTGTTCTTACGAATTAAATGTTTCGTATTTACTAACATGATGTTTCTTTGTGATACCTGCCTTATGAAAGGTACCTGCTTTTTAACCCTTGACGCAAAAAGTAAAGTGTGCATCTGTGTGTCTATCTGTAGGTTCATAGTTCCTAACAGATGAACAAATTTCTTATTTAGTTTTGTATTACTTGAAAGGTGAATTGATAGTGCTTTCTACTTTTCGTTTGCTGTATAAATTATATATTAGTACCCGGATGACCGAGCTTTGCTCGGCTTAGTGTTGCTTAACAACGCCATTTACTGAAGTAGCTTTAGTATTGCTACTTGCCAATAGATGTCAGGAAGAGTATATTGTAGAAGTTTATCATTGGCTGAAAACACCGATAAAACGACATTTTCTAAAAATGAATCCTAGCTAGATCGATTTATCGCCCCCGAAACCCCCTATATACTAAATTTCATGCAAAACGTTGGAGCCGATTCCGAGATTCCAATTATATATATATATACAAGAATTGCTCGTTTAAAGGTATTAGATAGATTATATTAATATGTTCAGTCGTTTTTACGTAAGAGCGGCTGATGTTAACCTCGACAACAGCGAAAATAGATATTTTTCAACTAGAAAAAACCTATTTGAGAAAGGGTTATATGTGCGGTGTAGGCTTTGTTGAATTTTTAATTTTAAGTCATTGTTGCCATGTAGTGAATGTTAACAGTAGGTATCTAAACTTAATCAAAATCTGTTCCTATCGTTGTAAGTGTTATTAATTTATGATCAACATTTTTTTTATTTAAATGGTCTCATGAGAAGTTAGGATAAGTAACTCAAATAATGTAGGCATCAAAATTGTATGTTGGTGTACGATTGAATATGTATTTTTGAGGATAAAGGATAAATATTAACTCCACAGAATTGCTTGAATTGATAAATTTAATACACGAAGAATAAAAATGTTTAAATAAAATAATTATATGTTTTATATTAATGAGAAAATAAAGTGTAAAACGTCTGTCCTGAAAGTACATTTTAATTAAATTCGGTTAAACTTATTTAGGTTTTTCTTTTTGTTAATTGCTGCTGACGATCATTTGCTGACTAATTTAGTTTACCTTTACCCAGTTAATTACGTGGTTTAGACATTGCGATAACATTAATTATCTGTCTTTACTGTTGCGTACAACAATATTATACTAACGTATCTAATTTTAATTACATTATTTTAGTAGGACATTATTAAATAATAAACTAACTAAAATGTTGGCTACATCAAAATAATTAACTAAAAGCTTTAATGAGTGAATTTGTTGTGATCATCATCTCGTAATAAATAAATACTCCTTAAGTTTAAATTTCTCCATTAGTTCATACAGCTCGAAGGACCAAATGATTTTTGATTTAATGAGTATTTTCAGTTTTAAGTAAAGACACGGATGTCTTTAATAGTTTACTTAAAACTAAAAATATTTATCTTCTTACATACTCCAAATGTGGTTTATAACATTTGCAACCTGCAATATTATATTGTGATATTTTAGTGCTTATATTTTAACTTGCTAGTCTCATGCTTGGTAGAAATTGTACAACGGTTTTATTTAGCTCGCCCTGTTTGGGTCAAATCTACATGTACTTTGACACTATAAAACCGTGTGTTTAGTTTTTTAACTCATTTAAGTACTAACATGGGGAACTAAAGAAATTAACATTTATAAAATTGACAAAATATAATAATACCCACATACTTAATTAAATGATTTTGAATTTGAACGCAGCTGCCATGCACGTCTCAAGACATAATTATGAATACCTAAATAAAATGGAAAAATATTTTTTTATTTATACTATATTATAAACATTTTCAGTTGAATTTAACAGTAAAATTGATTTTTTTTTCATCTCGTGTAAAGTTCAATTTTTTGAGATTTTTAATTCTTAACCGTCGATATGGTACCATTGATTGTCGTAAAGCTTAAATACTTATACCCAGTTAAGTATGTAGGACGTAGGTAAACTAATTCCAACGTAGACTAATGCCAAATGTTTATTTCCAGTACCTGTTGAAAAACACCAGGCTGAGTGACGTGAACAAGCGGCTCAAGGCACAGATCTGGAGCTCTGTCGTCACCATCGTGCTGGTGGAAGCCAAGAACCTGCCAGCCATGGATCCGGACACCAGGTCTAGCGATCCGTACTGCAAGTTTAGGTAATGGACAGTCTTGAAGTACTATACAATAATGTCAAAATCCATCCATTATCCATCCATCCATCAGCCCTTGGAGGTCCACTGCTGGACATAGGTCTCCCCTAACTTGCACAACTCTGACCGGTTCTGAGCCTTCTGAATCCAGTGGATGCCCGCTGTATTCTTCAGGTCGTCAGTCCATCTGGTTGGGGGGCGTCAAAATATGTCAAAGTAACAACCTATAATTGTCCCACTGCTAGGCTCGGGGTCTCCTCTCACAATGTAAGGGGTACAGGCGACAGTCTACCACGCTGGCCAAGTAAGGATTGGTAGACTTCAAACAACTTTGAGAACTTTATGGAAAACTCTTAGGGGTGCAGATTTCCTCACGATGTTTTCCTTCACCTCATTATAGAGATTTGGCTTGATATTTGAATGATTGGTATAATGATCACTCACAATCAAACGGAACCAAGACCTGATATTGCCATCGCTTATTCCTTTGAGTATTGAAGTCCAAAGATTACTGGCAATAAATAAAGCTATGAAAAAGCGTCCACACTTAGATACATCGAAATTGCCAATAGAGTGGTGATGTCATAACCGTAAAATTGGATAATAGAATCAGGGATGACATGGGGTCATAAATACGGTAGTAAAACTGTAGAGAATTTTGATAAATATTATAACACTGTGACTAGTACATACATAACTCATAATACGAGTTTTGTTTATTGAGAGAATGCAATAGTAAGAGCTGATTCACACGAGACCAGTCATTGACGATTCGTCATGGTGCGTTCATATTGCATACGGAAACAAGTTTTTTCGCAATTCGTTTTTTGACTTTTTGATTGATTTTTGACGAACATTAAAAACGAATTTTAAAAGACGGCACATCATTTGAGACGTAGGTATCCGTCATTTTTGACGAATTGTGAAAAAAACATAGATCATACACAAACATAGATCATAGATGTGGACACGGCCATTGTCGTCGTCCAAAAAATTACGAAACATGAAAAAAGACGATACGGCAAAAATACGAATCGTCCTCGTGCAACACAATACTAATAGAACCTCGATACTAAATTATATCAGCTGTTATTTCACGAGAACAGATAGGTACATTTTAGGAAATGAAAAATATCCTATAATTTATTCCAAGTTATAAAATACCCGTGTAACTGTATTCATCCAAATCTGTTCAGCCGTTTTTCATGTTTACGGCCGCACTCAGAGTCACTTAGCGGTTACTTAAATCGCTCCTTAGTGCAAAATTTGTATCGTGACTTAGAGTCACTTGACGGTTACTTAAAGTCAAAGTCAAAATATTTTATTCATATAGGTATCACTGATACACTTAGGTATGCACGTAATTTTTTTGGCTTTTCGGAAACGTGCTTTGTCGTGGAGGAGAAGAAAAGCCTAAAGAAACGCCTCAGCACATCTTTTGAAAAAAATATTACAAAAAAAGATAATAATACAAAACTATTTACTATCTGAGCGGAACTGGTTGCAGAGCTGGTCATTTCCATGCGTCTATGATTGATGGTTGATGATTAAATCGCTCCTTATTACAGAATGTTTTATTCCAGGTTAGGCAATGAAAAATATAAGAGCAAGGTGGTGTGGAAGACACTCCATCCGTCGTGGCTGGAGCAATTTGACCTGCATCTCTACGATGATCAGGAACAGGTCCTTGAAGTGACAGTCTGGGATAAAGACAAGCAGACCAAAGATGACTTTATAGGCAGGTAAGTTCTGCATTTTGTAGTTGTAATACGGCTTATGTTATTTTGTTAAATGGTTTTATTTAGCTTACCTTGTTTGTGTCGGTCAAATCTTGCAAGCTTAATTAGAATAGAATAGAATAAAAAATATTTATATCTCCAGTTTTCACAACAAAATTACTAAAACTAAAATTATTGTAATTAAATAATATTCAATTAGATTGATGTTGCGACTTGCGACACACGACGAAAAAAGGAATTAGACCTAAGTACAAGAACTTCCGCTTATCCTAAGGAGTTGAAATTTTCCATATTAGGTACTTACTTTAGTTCTGATGGCAATGCATTTTTGTGATTAGCAAGACCTTATACTGCACTCAGGGTTAAATGCAGATGAGAAAAACTCCACAGCAGTCACATTTTTTTGCTTAGTACATTTACTCTATAAAAGCATGTAGGTATTTTTGAACTATTAAGTGCTATTAAATTGTGTTTTCATATAAATAGACCCTTACATATGTACTCAAAGACCCGCAATATTCTCTGACGTGTTTGGTATGTGGATACAATTACGAATTCAAAATAAACGTTCTGTTTTGATTCTGTTCTAAAATGATTTTTTTTTCGATAAAATATAGGATTACGATAAAAATATAGGATTGTTTACAAAATTATTATAAATAGACTCTTCTATAAAACGGGAGTAGGTATAGATAGATTAGTACTTTTGTTTAACATCAATCAATAGTTATAATTTCTCATGAGATTTTTTTTTTAATTCGCAGGTGCATAATAGATTTATCAAGGTTAGAAAGAGAGATAACACACAACATATGGCAAGACCTGGAAGATGGTAACGGTCAGATATTTCTCCTGCTCACCATCAGTGGAACGACGCAATCTGAGACTATAACCGATTTGGCTAGTTACAGGGAAAATCCTAGAGATATTGAAACTATTGAAAGGAGATACGTAAGTATAATTATGAAGATTGTCTTTCTGCCATTCTATCGATAATGGTTTAAATTCTTAGTTCCCAAAGTGGTCCAGGTTGACCCCCAGGGGTCCACGGGAGACTAAACGGGGGTCTACGTTGGCACAGGAAAAATACAATTTTTCTTTTTATTTTTTACCACTCGGAATGGGGAGTTTTGTAAATGAAATAAGTGATAATTGATTGGTTCCTTGTGCTGTGATCTACTCAAAATAGTAAAGTTGGATGGAATCACTTTTTTGATTGGCCAACTTTACTTTTTTGACATCTACTCACAGCACAATCAATTAATAAATTAACCAATCAATTCTCTTTTTTTAATTTATTTTACACACATTTACATATTTTCTTTCATACAAGAGTCGGGCCTTGCAAACCTCGCAGGGTTTAGGTATATTGTATATGCCCGACGAGTCGTTCATATACAATATACATCTTACGTAACTTATTTTAAATACATAGGCAATCATTGTGTAATTAGGTAATAGGCTTTTAGTTTATTATTATATCTTTCATTATTAGTGTACATAGTTTTTCTTATTTTTTTCGAAAACTATCAATTCGTGGTTAAGACTCAGCTGCAACGCAAAGGACCCCGCAAAATCTCTATGGGAATTGGCTCTCGGCTAAATTAGCTGAAATTTTGCACAGAGGTAGCTTTCATCATGCTGATCAAATTTCTCAATGGGCGCAACCCCCAAAAATCAAACCCAGACCCACCACTCCCCCCCCCAAATCTCAAAATACTCCCCAAAGCACATAGGATGAAAATCAATGCATATGGGATATATTCCTATGAAACTTCGCATAGAGGTAGCTTTCATCATGCTGATCAAAAGTCTCAACGGGTGCAACCCCCCCAAAATCAAACCCAGACCCACCACTCCCCCCAAACACCACCTGGCGTAAAAGCAAAAAGCAAAGCAAAGCAACAACCCATAATTGTCCCACTGCTGGGCTCGGGGTCTCCTCTCACAATGTGAGGGGCATAGGCCACAGACTACCACGCTGGCCAAGTGCGGATTGGTAGACTTCACACACCTTTGAGAACTTTCTTGAGAACTCTCAGGTGTGCAGGTTTCCTCACGATGTTTTCCTTCACCGAAGCAAGTGATAATTAACTTGTAATACGCACATAATATTTGAAAATTAGAGGTGCGTGCCAGGATTTGAACTCGGGCCCCTCGGTTCGGGAGACCAACGTTCTAACCGCTAGGCTATCACTGCTGCACCTGGCGTAAACAGGTCGGATATCACCCAACACCTTGCCTTCATATGCATATATTAGCCGTATATTTTATTATATTCTAGCCGTATTGGGTCGGCTTAGAATACTAACCCCAATCCCACGCCGGAAGGGTGTCGTAAGAGGCGACTAAATCCGGCCCGGTGATGGTAGGGCCCTCGGAGGGATTATATTGGTAGTACTGTTTTTAATTGTTAATTAATACCATTATTACTATTATTTCTCCAGGGGTTCGCCTGGATAGCTACCGCCCTCGAGCATGAGTCAGCCGCCAAACGACTCGTCGTGTTCCGGCTGGGGGCTTGAGAGCCAGTTCTTTCTTTCTTTTTCTTCTTTCTTTCTTGGCCGGCAACGCATCAGTGATGCCTTTGGTGTTGCTGATGTTCATGGGCGGCGATAGCCACTTACCATCAGGTGGATCGTCAGCTCGTTTGCCGGCTATTTCCATAAAAAAAGTCCCTTATGCATTCCATCGTAATGTGCTTTGGGGAGTATTTTGAGATTTGGAGGGGAGTGGTGGGTCTGGGTTTGATTTTTGGGGGTTGCGCCCATTGAGACTTTTGATCAGCATGATGAAAGCTACCTCTTTGCGAAGTTTCATATGAATATATCCCTTATGCATTGATTTTCATCCAGTGTGCTTTGGGGAGCATTTTGAGATTTGGGGCGGAGTGGTGGATCTGGGTTTGATTTTGGGGGGTTGCGCCCATTGAGACTTTTGATCAGCATGATGAAAACTACCTCTGTGCGAAGTTTCATATGAATATATCCCATATGCATTGATTTTCATCCTATGTGCTTAGGGGAGGATTTTTAGATTTGGAGGGGAGTGGTGGGTCTGGGTTTGATTTTGGGGGGTTGCACCCATTGCGACTTTTGATCAGCATGATGAAAGCTACGTCTGTGCAAAATTTCAGCTAATTTAGCCGAGAGCCAATTCCCATAGAGATTTTGCGGGGTCCTTTCCATAGTTAGATATAATCTTCACATTGTTTGTTGAGTTTTGGGAATATGGTAGAAATGTAGCTGCAGGGGGTCCACCGAAACCAGTTAAATTTTGAAAGTGGTCGAATCTAGTTATTACGAGTATATACTTTTTGAAAAAGTTCAAATCGGTTGATAAATGATCTGAGGTACCTAACAAACATTTAAAAAGTTACAACCGAATTAAGAATACCAAAATTTTGTGATGATGTCGGTAAAAAATAGGAATTTGAAGATTACGTTATACCTATACAACATATTGTATTCAACCCACATCCCAATATCAGGCCATTTGAATTTGTTTTTGACAGATAGACACGGAAATGATTCAGAGTTTCGATAGCAAATCTGCTGGTAGTTTTACCACATTGTAAGGCTGAAGAAAGGAATATTGAGTCACCAATGAAGTTTGACAGACAGTTCATGACAGTTATAGAATACAAACGAAACACGTTTTGTTCACGTACAGACAATACTTGTAACGCAATTTACGTATAGCGTGTAAGGTTGTTTCAATTATTTTCAATCTTATACTACCTTCTAAGTAACATTACACATTCTTACTTAGAGATTACATTCCAAATATTGAACTGATCGATTAATAACTTTGTGTCATTGCATTTGTAACCCAATTGTAACCCATCCATCTTATATCCTTTTACACTATGGGGCACAATGTAACATAGCGGGGCAAAGCAAAACGTGATGGCATTAATGTGGGTAAAAAATAAAGGTAAAATAATAAGTGCTTATAGAAATAAAATGTATATAAAGCAGAAGGGGTATTCTACGATACTGGTTATGATACGATATTCCTTTAACTTTGCACCATGATATATTTTCAGTTCTCCTTTCACATCAATATTCAACACTACGTGATAAATAATAATCTGTTCTACATTATTGACAATTCCTTAATCCAAATATGACATGACATTTCTTATATGCCAGCCTCTGCATCAGACAAGCGCTGTTGAATAAAAAGGTCCATCCCTGGACCTTCACTGGAGATTCATGGTCTCACCGACATATATTTTATCATAATTTTTACAGGCGTGGTTCCGTCTAAACGAGTACTCGAGTGGCGTGGGATGGCTATGTGTCAAAGTATATGGCGCGAAGGGTCTAGCCGCGGCTGATCTTGGAGGAAAGTCTGACCCCTTCTGTGTGCTAGAACTGGGCAACGCTAGGTTGCAGACGCACACAGAGTATAAGACCTTAGCGCCGAATTGGATGAAGATTTTCACTTTGTAAGTGGGTTTCTGATTGTTGTTTTCCATTTTGTAGTTCGTTTTAAGTGGCTTGAGGAGGCCTCGAGCATACTCCACCTATGCTGGTTTGTGCTGCTCTAAAGCGGATTGGTGGAGGGGTTATTAAAAACACACCTACCTCCACTGTTTCGCTGATGCCACAAACATAATTATTACACAACAAGTCTACAACAGCCAGTATACAAACGTATATCTAATGTCCGTCACGGTATAAATCTAAAATCATTGCATTTCATTCCAGTACAGTAAAGGACATAAGTTCGATATTGGACATCACGGTATACGATGAAGACCACGATCATAAGGTGGAGTTTCTCGGTAAACTGGCGATTCCTCTCCTCAGCATCAGGAATGGAGAGAAACGGTGGTTCGCCTTGAAGGACAAGAAGATGAGGGCACGTGCGAAAGGGAACTACCCGCAGATACTGTTGGAAATGACTGTTATTTGGAATCCGGTGGGTAGATCATAAATACTCGTATTTTAGTGTTAAGCTTAGGTACTAAGGTAGGTAGGTAAGTGGTACGGTAGAAAAAAATGTAACTTTTTGTTCTTTTATCAATAAAATTGATAGAAAGTTATGAGTACTAACCGGTAGTGTTTCGATAATTATTTGGGGACACAACGTATATTCCGCAAAAAGACTTTATTGTTTAAACAGAATGTTTGTCATTACTTAAGCTATAAAATTTTAATTAATCTTCAATACGTACGTACAATTATTTATCACATTGATTACCGCCTACATACATTTGAATTGGTAATTATGGCATGAATTAATAAATTTAATATTATATATTGTCATAAGGAAAATCCTATAGTAAATAACATTTGCATATAAAATTGATAGTCAGTAAATAGATTTTGCATCCGTAGAGATTACACCGGTGTAGTTAATTGAAGTCTGACGAGAATATTGGACTATAGCCAGACGTGACGTATTACGTATAGATTTGAAATCGGTAGAAGGAAACAGATATTGGACGAAATATGTTACATTGTGCCGGGCACAAGCCGTGCCACGGAGGAGGCACGGATTCAAAACTTCACTATTATTTTATATGACGCGGACATCGAGTGTTTATGCTACACTGTGCGATGTCCACGTCCGGCACGGCTCGTGCCCGGCACGGTGTAGCATAAACGCTTGATGTCCGCGTCATATTATATATTATATTTAAAATATTAGTGAAGTTATAAAACCGTGCCTCGTCCGTGCCGCAGAAGAGGCACGGACGCAAAACTTCACTCAAAAGTCCGAGGCTTAGAATGGAGGGTGTTAACTAGTCTATCGTGTAAATAATTTTACCTTTAATGGGTAAAATGTAGATATTTTACCCATTAAAGAATGAATTATGCTAGACCGTGCCGGGCACGAGGAACTTCACTATCATATTACGAGGCTCGGATGCAGACGTCGCACGATGTACCATAAACACTCGATGTCCGCGTCATATAAAATGTTAGTACCGTGCCTCGTCCGTGCCTCGTACGGGACACGGCTCGTGCCCGGCACGGTGTAGCATAATTCATCCCTTATTGGATGAACTTTTAAAAGGTGACATCTATAACGCGCACTTAGATTTTGTTCAGGCTACAATTAAATGTACTAGATGACTTAATACGAAAAAATAGTTAAATCATAACCATATAAAACGGCTAATGATAAGGTATATTTCAGGCTTCGATTTTTGTTCGAGTAATTTTAAGTCAAAGGAAAGAATATGTACGATCTAGTTAGAGATCTCACCCTTAGACGCCCTTAGTGCTCTCTAGCTCTTATAACGTACTCCTGTACAAAGTTTAGGCTGTGCGTTATTTGTCAGTCAATATCAATTCAATTCATTTATTCGTATAAGTGTAATTTTTACAAAATGAATTAAGTATTAGGCAGTAGTTAGTGTGTACACTTCGTCAATTTTATTGACATACGAATATGTTAGTTAAATATAGTTAATTAAAAATTAAACAATTCAATATAAGTCAGTAACATGTCTAACTAACTTCTGGACATGAGAACCATTAGGTCGGATGTGCACATACGACGAAAATGACTTTTTAGTATACTGATATTATGTTTTTGTTTCTCTTTCCAACGATCTGACCGTGGTATCTCTATCTCTTACCGATGTAAAGATACACTCATGCATAATGTCGGTTATACAGACTTTTTCAAATACCCGAGAGCCATAAGCATTTATATTTACTTAAATCTTTATGCACCAAATTATTAATAGTTTTATGATCCGTATTTCAACTTAAGCTATTATGAATCAAAAATGTTTGGCCTAATACGCTGGTAGCATCAGCAGATATGCATTTATGCCTGTAAAGTTTACTTCAAATTTTAGTACGTATCTTCAAATATAGTATTATGCTTAAAAAAATGTTGCTTATCGCTACAAAGGCATAAATTATGTTCTTAATATAGGATTTTATTGTTGTAATAATAATGTTTTGTATGAATATATTTCAGGCATAAAGTCTGATGTACAAAAATTTTATAGATTAAAAATTGTATTAAACTCATTTTAACAGTTAGGGTGATACTTGTAATAACAATTAAAAGGTACTATTGCCTACAAAATATTATATATTATATTATATAAAAAGAATACTGACTGAAATACTTATAGTTCAATAATGCTGAAGAAAAAATGTTTGTCAATTTTGTTTTTGCTCTCCTGAAAAGTTAGCATTTTACACATCCGACCTAATGCTTCTCATGTCCAGACTTATCTATCTAACGTCTGTGCCTAGCGTCTATACACAAGCCTATCAAAGGGGTAAATGAAATTATTCTGACCCTCTGGCTTTGATACCGAGAAAACGGAATATTCGTCATAAAATTAACATTTATTTTCGTACAAGCTCACTATGCAGCTTGTTTTAGATTAAATTTGCATAGAAATTATATTCATGCGAAATCTGTATGCACTTAGCATCCTATTATGAAACTACGTGGGAACTGAATAACGCTGGAAAATAAAGTAGGTTTTTACCCAACTGTCAGAAACGGTTATGTTTTTCGTGCGTATCTTGAATGCATGATGTATGTTTGTATGTATTTTTTTTACTTAAAATAAGTTAATGCTTGACCACAATCCCACCTGATGGTAAGTATGTATGTATGTAATATTCTTTATTACCTCGTATCTTATAAACCACTAAACGGATTTATACAATTAGGTAAGGTATTTTTATTCTTCTGTATTGCATAATTCATTCTCTGTCATTCATTATCTTTGTCACCTATTTATCAAATCAAATCATTCTTTATTATGGACAATAGGATTTATTGTGGATTTGATCTGATTTAAGTATATAAAAACGAAAATTCGAATACATACAATGCAAACTTGTAGAACTATAAATGCAAGTTTAGGTCTATGAAATGTATAATTTATTACAATAGTACCTATAACTATGGAACTTAATAATTGTTACAGCTTAAAGGAGCCATACGAGTAGTGAACCCGAAAGAGCCAAAGTACATGCACCAAGAGGCCAAATTCAAGAGACAGCTCTTTATCCGCAATGTGATGAGGCTAAAGGCTATCATCATGTGGTTTATTGAATTTGGAAAAATCTTACAGTAAGTTCTTTAATCAACAACAATTTCATTGATTGAACTGGATGGTCGTAAATAGATTGGTTCGGTCGATCGGTTTTTAGGTATCACATAAATACTTAAATATAGAATAGAAATAGATCATTTCACATCTATCAGTATCGTCCTATTTATCCTCGTCCCACGCTGACGCTACTCCAGCCATTTTGTCGTCACATTTGTGAAATTAGGTCGAATGGACTTTTAACTTTTAACCTTATTTCAACGAAATAGTATTAAACTTCGAAAATCTATACTTTTCTGTAAGTTTGATGTCTTGTCTTGTGTCTTGTGTTGAATGAATAATTGCTTTTGGCCCTATCGCCCTTTACAGCTTCACGTGGACAAGGTAGCGAGTCCGAAAAGACTCGGCCGTCGATATTTAAAAGGCGAGGAGTGGAGATTTTTAGCTCCAACACCTCAAAATGTTTATAAAAAATTATACATATAGAAATACTAGCTTTTCCCGCGGCTTCGCCCACGATGGAGTGGTTTCGAAAGGAAAATTTTAATTAATTAGTTAGATATTAAATAATGCCCGTGGCTTTGCGGTGGTTATCGATTTTTTATAAATCAGGCGGAACCCCTTAACTTTTCCAGGATAAAAAATAGCCTATGTATTTATCCAGGGCATGCTATCTCCATTCCAAATTTCAGTCAAATCGGTTAAGTAGTTGTGACGTGAATTAGGAACAAACACCCAAACATCTTCATAATTTATGGGGTTCATAGCAGGGCATTGGGTAGTTTAATGTACATAACGACGCCCCCGGGGAATAAAATGGTAATCGACGGTTACCGAAAAAACTTTTTTTTTCATTTTTGGCATCTACGAGTCAATATACACCTGCTAAATATTATTTAAATTTTTATCTTTCAATTTCATAAAATTAGAGCCATTTTATTTTTATTCCTCGGAAGTCATGTACAAATTATAGCCCATAATAAAATCGTAATCATATATTACTGAACAACTACTAGTCTCTTTAGATCAGTAAGACGCTTATACCATTTTATTCTCCCCTAAATAAAATCGTTACATTTCAATACGTCAAAGACGAGTATTAACTTTGACCGGAAGAAAATTGTAGTAGTGTAATACATTTACAATTAATTCATAAAAGTACAATAAAAGTGTATCGTAAGTGATGAAAACTGTCGATAGCATGATAGAGTTTTACGGGAATAAAATTGTTATATACACTTACTTGCTACACAATACCATATAATAACAGTATTATTGTTCTTTGGTGATAATTAAAAAGATATAATTATATTATTTTATTTTTTTATGAAATGTAATTCCGGAAAAAATAACGCATGTTTTGATGTATAATTCAAAGATACCCAATCATTATTCTGCCTAGGATAAAACAAAACTGGTTTTTTGCTTCTCCTGTAAAATTTACTTTTCTCTATTACCATTTTATTCCCCGGGGACGTCGATAAGTTCCTTACCTACTACGTATCAGTTCAGTAATAACTCTTTTCCAGAGACTGTTTCGAATGGGAGTCGCGGATCCTGTCATTCATTGGCCTACTGGCGTGGCTGGCCTTCTGCTACTACTATGAAATGTGGATGCTGCCCTTCCTTATGCTCGTATTCTTCACGAGGAACTGGCTCATTTATAGATTAACAGGTATGTCATTGGACAAGGAGAAGAGAGAATACTCCAAGAAAAGCATAATTAATATAAATAATACACATATCATTCTTACGCCCCAACTCAGTCACTAATGGTTACTTAAATTGTTCCTTAGTACAGAATTTGTACCATACAAATTCTTCTTCACATGATTACAAATCGATGGCTCCTAAATATACTGAGTCAACTGTACTTCTAATAACTTTACAGGAAGTCGATAAAATTAGTGTATTATAATAAATAAATAAATTAACTATGTACCTACTTGAACCAGTGTACGTCATTTGTTTTTTCGTTTTTTATAGAGATATGATTTTTTTAACACAGGTAGATAGGAAATGAAGTAAATGTTACTAATATCGTAAAAAGTTAAATTGTCGAAATTTGTTAGTTGACTCAGTATACTTAGGAAATCGAAATTATTCTTCACTAAGGACAGATTAAGGTAACCGTTATTGACTGAGTTGGGGCGTTAAACTCTTATTAAAAGTAATAACATTACATCTGTGTACTTAATTATTATATATTTTAATTTTGATTACCTATCAACATAACTATTTATTTATATCTACTTAATACAATATGATTATCCTTTAGTGCGTAGGACACCTTATATACTTACCTAAGTTAGGTTAATACTAATATAAGTTGAATCCAAAAAAAATTTTTTTTTTAAACGCTTTTATTTCAATGTTTAGTTTATAAAATTAGCTACAAGTTGTGAAAATTTCAAGTCTCTACGTAAAATAGAACATAGAGAATTATGCGTCTAAAGTCTGAAAATCGTTTTTTTTAATTTAACAACAAATAAACAATGAAAATTAGTTTAAAATATGATTTTCGTGTATTGTCATCGGAAATACACATGTCTGCCAAATTTCATCAATTTTCATTAAAGGGAAGTCATTCAAATTAACGTTACAAGATTTGATCCTTTGATCCTCCGAAGTGAAGCTAAATATAAAAGCGATTAATAACCTTATTGCCGTGTAAATAGAGTAGCATTTTGATCATAATATTGAAGATTTGATGCGTTGATGCTCCGAAGTGAAGCTAAATAAAAGCGTTTAAAAACAATAGTTGTAATAAAGACATCGTTGGAACAACACATATTATTTACACTGTAGGTACTACACATAACGTCATAATAGATATAAAATAGTCTTTATTTGAAATTATTAAATTTTTATTATTTTCTTTTATAATTCTAGAACCCATTAAACGTTTTCGAAGTAATCCATGGGAATATATAAAATATTTATTTGGTAGTAAGTTAAATATTTTTTGTAAAATGTTGTTTGTTTGTATGTATGCATGCATGTACTTACCATTACGCTATTTATTGTGCACAGTAAACTAAATTGGTTTTGCGAGTTTGTATAATATTATAATGTGGGTACCCTCAACGGTTTTCTTAGATATCAGGTCTTGCTTGATTCAACCACCAAACAACTCGTCGTGTTCCGGCTGGGGGCTTGAGAGCCAGTTCTTTCTATTTCTTCTCTCTTTCTTGGCTAGTAATGCATCAGTGATGCCTCTGGTGTTGCTGATGTCCATGGGCAACGATAGCTACTTACCATTAGGAGGATAGTCAGCTTGTTTTTCGGCTATTTCCATACATAAGTGAACGTCACACGTCAGGACTTTTCTTCCTGATTAATGGTTAAAACTTTTTAATTTAGGCATAGGGTCTAATTATGTAAATAACACCTGCTTTGAAATAATAGGGATGTTGACACTAATTATAAATTAATATAAATTTATGTCTAAAATATTAGTGGTTACATTTAAAGGCCTAAAATATGATTCTTTTATTGAAATCAATCACAATAAATTAAATATCATTAATTTAAAATGTTAAAAATTGTACTCACTGTCACGTGACCTCAAACGCCATTTTGAGAATATGACGTCATTGGAACAATTTTATATGGAAATTCAACAAACTTAGCAGACAGATAGTATTGAATATCGTTTAGTGACGTCACGTGGCGTTTTTGGTGGGAAATTTGATAATGATCTTTATTTATCAATTTTTGTTTTTAAATTGAAGATTATTATTTTTATAATATTTTTTTCGTAAATATTGAGGTTCTATCTATAAAATAAAACTGAATCCTAAAATTAGTCAACATCCCTATTGACCGAGTGCATTAAAGTATAATGTCATAGAACAGACATCTCGAACAAAATGTGTGTCCCGCCGGGAGGTTCCATTTTCAAAATTGAGCCCCCGTTCTCCTTTCAAAATGGAACGAATCCATTGAAGATTGAAGCCACGTGGCGCCAATGCACTGGGACATACATGGTGTTCGCGGTGTCTATTCTATACTTCAATGACCGAATGTGAAATAACATCTGTTGTAGAACCCATTCAAATTTTTTGTTTTTTTTTTGTTAGGAGGAAACCCTCTGTTGCTGCCAGTTGACGATGATGATTTATTGGCCGAGGAGGATGATGAAGAAGAAGTCGATAAGGTGTGTATAAACATTAATAAAATTATCTAGTTTCTTTCTATGATTCTATCTATCTTTATGCGATTATTATTAATTGGTTGTTTGGTATATTTAACATAGAGTATTTTGAATTTTGTTTTTATACTCAAAAACAAATCTTAGTCTCACTCACATCAAACTATTGTCTATTTACCTAATTCTTAAAATCTGGTAACACAGTAATACCAGAAAGATTGTTTATCATCTCATTCACACGAGGACGATTTGTGTTTTTTGTTTTAACATCATTTTTCACGATTCGTAATTTTTTTGACACTGGCAATGATTTTTAAATGGCCGTGTTCTCACGAATCACGAATCGTGAAAAATTACTGTTACATTTTAAATGATGTACCGTCTTTTAAATGTACCTTCGTCAAAAACTACAAACAAGTATGGAACATCTATTCGGATATTTTGACGAATCACGAAAAAGCTCGTTTTCCTGCAATGTGAAATTGCTTCCATTATGACATATCGTTTTTTATGAAAAATCGTCAATAACGGTTCCCGTGTAAATCAGCTGTAATACCTACTTTTGTTCTGATATATTTCAGGAGGAAAAGAAATCTCTCAAAGAAAGGTTACAAGCTATCCAGGAAGTAACGCAAACTGTGCAGAATGCTATCGGTTATGTTGCTTCGTTAGGAGAAGCCGTGAAAAAGTATGTAAATCCCTTTGTATAATTACTTTCAATTTAGTTATTTATCATCCTCATTTGTAATGGTAAATATTCTTGTAGGTATATGCGGGGTATAAAATTCTATAAAAATAGTCTAAATTACTGTTATGGTACCTATAGTGCTAAATTAGTGTTATGGTACCTTTAAATTTTAATGCATTTCAACTAAATCTACAGTCCGCTGTTATGTTGGTAGCATTGAAATAGGAGTTTATAAATTAAAAATGATTGTAATGTAATGTTTTATATTAGCTCTTAATATAATTATATCGTTATTACTTTTGATGAACTTGATAAGAATGCTATATTATTATCTTATGTAATTGGTGATAAAGATAATGGTTCTTGAAATTAAAAAAAAACACTTATTTAAATGCTTCCAACATTAGACCGAACTGCAGATTTAGTTGAAACGCACTATAGTAGGGGAAGTAAGCCCAAGACGGGTACCCAGCCTAAAAAGGGTAGGCAATGCGACATCGTCAGATTGAACGCTGCACTCGCTGCGAACAGTGCAACAGTCGCTCCGCATCCCGCTCTATCTGAGGCAGTCACTAAAAAACGAAGCTAGTAGAAACATGTGCGCAGTGACCAAAAATATTTTTTCGTCTGTTTCGATAAAAAATTGCAAGATAAGTTCACATTGATTTTTGCTTTTGCTTAAATGTCTGTCTAATAGTGTTAATTCAGTATCGAAATAAACTTATTCAAGTATATTTTCATACTCAACACACGGATTTAGAGTTAATATTTGAAGGTTATTTTTCAAATAATGCAAACTTCTAGCTAAAAGGCAAAATGGGTAGGGCAAAATGAGTACCTACTCGTTTTGCCCCTTTTTTACGTGGGGAAATCTTCATGGATGCCATGAATACTATTGGCTATGCCGGACTCCTACCGGTTAAAACCACCACGGGTGTACTCCTCTACACCATCGGTCAGGATCACGGTTACGCTCTCGCATTCTTCCGTGCGCCTGACAGCGCTGGTCCTTTTTGAGATCCCTTTCTCAGCATGGATCTGGAGTTTAAACATCCCTTTTTCACTACAAGGCACGCGGCTCCTACACCGCGCGCACATTCTCAAGGCTTTATTTTACTGACGGCTGACACCGTGTCCACCGTCAATACATCAATTCATGGAGGACGGAGAAGGACCTGGTAGGCCCTCTTCCGACGTCCTACTCTCCGGCTGCAGACTGGGAGGTTAGATGATATCTCCCTCTCCCTCTCCGCAGCTTCTTTCTGCGACATAACCTCATCGCAGAAGGAAAGTCCCACATCCCAAGACCTCTCGGTTCTGACCGTTGCTTTTATTATGGTCGAAAGCGAGAGATCGTCCCCCATTTCTGCCACGAGTTCACGGTGCTCGTCCTCCCAGGCTGGGCACACTAACAATGTGTGTTGCGCCGTATCCTCGACGCAGCTGCAATGGTGGCACCTGGTGGTCGGTTCCCTTACTTAGGTACTTTCCGAAACAACCATGTCCGGTGAGCACCTGTATGAGCCGGAAGGTAAACAACCCATGCCGCCTGTTTAACCAATCCTCCAGGATCGGACGGACAGCCTCGACAGTCCAGCATCCGGCTCTGAGTTCAGCCAGCTGCTTTTTCCACCTTTCAGTCATCGACTGTTGACCGTGGAACTTCCACTCTTCCATTTCTCTTGGCGAGGGTACAATACACCGGGCCCGCATCTAATCGCCAATCATATAACGAAGCTTGAGCATCCCGCCAAGACGCACGCTGCCTCGAAGATGGTGCAATATCCTCGAATGACTCCGATAGCCATCACCCTCTGA
Organism: Thymelicus lineola; assembly: GCA_963932265.1. Taxonomy (NCBI): domain Eukaryota; kingdom Metazoa; phylum Arthropoda; class Insecta; order Lepidoptera; family Hesperiidae; genus Thymelicus; species Thymelicus lineola. The sequence goes on from OZ010704.1 coordinate 7,978,535, forward strand.
GGTTTTCTTAAAAGGGCGATGGTTCTATCAGTCAGCTCTTCTTCCCATACGGGAGCTCCGTATAAGGCCATAGACCACAACACTCCTAAATAGAGGCGTCTGCTACTTTCTTTAGGCCCCCCGAGGTTTGAATAGAAAAGAATAAAAATAGAAGCAAAGAAAATAAGTATGAATGAATGAATGAAAATTTATTTTAATATAGTAGCAATGGTGCCTGGCTACAATAAACACTAATTACTACAACTGACTTCAGTGTTATTGGACATTGTTATATTCCTACCCATCTTAGGCCGGCCTTCCGTTTTGCCCGAGGCCAGTACCCATTTTAGGCCCCCCCTACGGGCAAAATGAGTTTTTTGAAGGTTTATGTAATTTGCTCATAATAATTTTGCTGGTGTAGTTTTAAGTAATATGAGCTAATTTTATCAAACTATATTAAACTCCCTTACACGCATCAACTTAAGTCTTTACAAATTATGTTATTAACATGCTCAAACTTTAATTTTGCCTTAAGGTACCCTTCTTGGGCTTACTTCCCCTACTCTGTGCTATATTAACAGATAATACAAAACGATAACTGGCGCAAATTGTATTTTAATAAAACTAGTTTACACTGTAATAATCACTCGAGTATTAGTACTGACGCTAGTTAATTATTGAGGACTTGAGAAATAATTATCTTTTGATTTTCAAACACATAATTACATAACATTTAATATTTATTACTTACTATGCATAAATGTTCTCATGTAAGTGACAAATTGTCTTAATGAGAAATAAAGTTCTTTAAACCGAAACACATAATTACTGATGTATGTAATACTAGTTTTAAATGTATTCCATTAGAATAAATTATTTGAATAGTCCACATTTATTTATTACAAAATATACTGTATGTATAATGTTTGTTTATTCATGGCCTAAATAAAATTGCATGTGTTATTTCTATAGAAATAAATTTTGTTTCAGCCTTATGAACTTCACAGTTCCGTATTTGAGTTACATAGCGATAATCATGCTATTCGGAGCGATGTTGGTGCTATATGTTATCCCCTTGAGATATTTGCTGATGGCATGGGGTAAGTGTCACTGTTAACTGTTTAATGTAGCTATAATATAGACTCAAAATCAGTAGTCAAGTGTTGAAACACGGTCGTGAAAATAACCGGACGTCACCTTGTCTTATCGAGAGTGACGCCACCCGCTTACCATGTGTGTGTAATGTTTAGTGCGGTCCGACCAATCCGACGCGGTAATGGCGGTGGTGGTGTCAATGTGTGTGTGATACTTGTACGAATAGAGGAGTTGGTATTACTATGGGTGCCTCACTGAATTTGTTGCTGACATTTCGTCTGTTCTTTTTTTAAGTCTGTGTGTTGAAATTAATAATTTATATGAACAGATTCGATTTAAATAATATTTTTTGCAGGTGTAAACAAATTCACAAGGAAAATACTAAGACCACACACAATTCCTAATAATGAAGTTCTGGACTTACTTTCCAGGGTCCCTGATGACGAAACTTTAGTAAGTATAAAACTATAAAGTGATAATTGCTAATAGTAGCTACTCATATGTTTAAATCAAAATTATCTTTTGTATGTTACATTATTTTAACTTTTTATATCCCTATAATAAAAACATTATTGATAGGCAACATACAGGTTTCTACTTTTAAAAGGGTTATTTTTATCTTATGTATCAAAGGAGAATGCCTATAGCCAGTACTCTCAAAAAAATATTGTGTTACAATGATTTTTGGACAAAAAATTAAATTAAAACATTTCAAGTATATACCCTATTTCCTAAAAAAAATCCTCTTTGGGAATAATTTTCTGAAATTAATAAGTAATCAGCCAGGAGTAATAGTGTTCTGCGGTTATAACACATTAAAAACTACATGGCGTTTTGGGACTGTCAAATGAATTTAACTTAAGATCGACATTACATATGTACGTAATCGACTTTAATACGCCTGCATAAAGTCCATATTACTGTGAGTTTACTATAAACTAAATTCAAACTAATTTTGTTGAAAATCTCGTATTTCCTACTATTAACATTGACTAAAGTTAGTGTGTGTAATTTATTAAGATAACATGATCAAATAAAGGTATTTTTATCAAGACACAAAAATGTTAAAGTCAGTACATTTCTCCATACTAAATGGGCATTCTCCTTTAATCAACATTGCTTTTTATTAATTTCATAATACAAAGATATTGAATACAACATAATCTCATTTTGAAGGATAATCATACAATTTCAAGATTTAACTTCCATTTTAATTGTGTTTTTCACCCAGCTGGACGTCAGGGAACTTAAACCACATTCTCCGAACGACAGAAGAGATGCAAGAAAGAAGCATAAAGCCGCGTAACAATAACTAATCCCGATTCGGAAACGAATTGAGGACTAGTTACCAAAATGTATAAACTTTAGAAGACTTAAATCTAGGTCCTATAACTTCGTACATAAGAAAGAAGTTGCACTACGGCGTCTACGGCCGACGTATCTTGGCGCGTCCGAACATAGACTTTGCGAACTCTAGCGCATGTAAGACAGAGATAGCGACACGAACATGCTAACGTGTGACAGAGACATAATATGCCACGTACCGAGCATTGCCAAATAAATCGAAGGCAGACGAAAACTATCAAGATCGAGAAAGACGGCTTCGAATTTATCAAAGACTAGAATTAGTAAAATTTCTTAGTAGGTACCTACAAGAGTTTTTTTATCTTTTTTGACAAAAATAAGCAATTGTTTAAGATATAAACGTTTTCCATTTTTATTGAATAGATAGACCTTACCACACTTTTCACGTGTTTTCTCCGTTACGATGTTATTTAGTCAAAATGTTAACAATACAAGAAATGTTATTGTATGCAATAATGTCGCACAATAATTTTATACTTTTTATTTATGTAATGTTATTTAATTAATTAGGTTCAATGCATTCTTTTTGCATATTTATACCTAAGTAAAGCCTGTGATTTCTAGATCTGTAAAGAGTTTAGAGTAAGATACTCTAACTACGACTCTAATTAGTAAGTATAACACCATAAAACATTGATCGTCGAATCATTAGATTGGTTTAATGGTAAGTTTTCTTTATTAAAATGGCGGGGAAAGTTTAATAAAAATATCGCTTTAATATGTAACAAGCCTCCAAGTCCCAATCATTGCTGACTGTTGATAGAGGTAATATATTTATTTAAAAACCATGACTCAAAGTACCTAATAATTAGCTGATAATGGTCCAAATTAAATCATGGGCCATATGTATATTTCTTCCATTTGATTCTAGGTATTATTGATTGAATAGTTAGGGGTTAATCCTCAACTAGATTGTTCTAATTTAAAATTCGTAATGAGGACAACATAATTGTAAATATGTGGCTTATAATTGCCGTGATATAAAGTAAGGTAAATTTACATTGTACAGTAAATTTTCTCAATTAAAAAAATACCTGTCAATATTGATACGAACCGAATAGGGCTAGTTCTTAATTGAAAAATTAAACTTGTTACACACATTGAAGTATAATGTCATAGAACACACATCTCGAACAATTTGTGTCCCGCCCGGGAGGTTCTATTTTCAAAATTGAGCCCCCGTTCTCCTTTCAAAATCGAACGAATCCATTGAAGATTGAAGCCACGTGGCGCCAATGCATTGGGACATACATGGTGTTCGCGGTATCTGTTCTATACGCTAGTAATAATACTTCAATGGTTACACAATGTAAATTTACCAGCCTTCCGTTCATAATAGACACGTATCGGTGCTCCAATTTTTTTATGAAATAGAGTTGCATTTATTTTCATTTCCATATTGTATAAAGTCAAGTTAGTTATGTATAGATAGGATTTTTAATATAATAATTTTTCTATAAAATGTTAAATTTTTTTGTTAATGTTGACAGTTTTTGATGAATGAAAATTATTTTACATTTCATAACTTTATTCGAATATACACGAACGCCTCCGGTCTGTTAGGACTGATTCCTATATTGTACTGATTTCATAATGAACAAATATCAAAATCACCTTTTCCCGAAATGACTGATTTTCTAAATGTCTTTGTTTCAGAATGCCGGAAATAAAACTGTCAAATTCATGTACAGTCAGTAACACTTTATTTTAAAATACTTAAACTTAAACTTATATTTAAACAACAAAAATTCTACTCTCTGTATGAAACAAAACAATATTATTCTTAAACAACGTCAATCTTATATGTCTATAATAATCTAAAATTTTAACAAAAAAATAACCGACTTCAAATGAAGTAGGTATCCAATAAAAAAAGAATCATCAAAATTGGTCAACCCGTTTCTCTACAACGCGTCGCCACATAGGAACATACATAGACTGATAAACACATTACCCTGCTTTGCGTCGCGCAGTCAGGTAAAAAGCATAAAAATAAAAGATTCACGTCAGATATTTTTGCCAACTATTGAACGTCATATATTTATGCATAATTATGATTGAGGAATCAATGTAAATGCTTACAGAAACGTAGAATTAGACGGCAAACATATATTTGCACTCCGAGGGTGATCACATTATTTTGTTACTAATGTCGTCACATATTTTTGCTCTGGGTGGTTGTCACAATTATTTGATGTACTTTTTTATCAGATACCTAATTTTGTCGTCACTTTAATATGCTGTCTATGAATATCACATATTTTTGTTGCGTCCGTGCAGACAGATATTATTGAACGCATTCTTGAGTAGATATTATTGCTGACGTGTCCATAGTAATATATTTATGCTCGTGACTGTACCTTTTCTGTCAGACAATAAAAGTTTCCGGCGTTCTAAAACAAAGACATTTAGAAAATCAGTCATTTTGGGAAAAGGTGATTTTGATATTTGTTCATTATGAAATCAGTACAATATAGGAATCAGTCCTAACAGACCGGAGGCACACGAACATAGTAGCATAAGACTGAGACCAAACTCATTATGTAGCGCCATTAAATATAGGATATATAACTAATTTATATTACTAAACTTATCTCAGATTATATTTATGAAAAGGTCTAATATAGTTGTCTTTGTTTAGTATGGTAAAAATTACAGGCAGCCGTAAGTCTCCCCTACTCTATGACTCTATGGTTATAAAGATTCAATCTCAAAATACTTTGGTTCTGGGGTGTCTGCTGAAAATTCTTATATAAGCTCAGAAACTAAAGCAGCGATTTTTAGATTTTTTTTTTATTTGAAGACGCTAAAGAAAATGAAATAAAACGACGTAGGTATGGCAGTTTGGCATTGTTCTTTCCTGTCATGGACTTTAATATTGTAAAGTATTTTGTTCAGCAACATAGCCGCCTTTCTTGGAATTCACAAATATTCCCGAAGAGTAATACTGATAAACAACGTTTGAGAAATATCGTACCTTTGTATTGGACTTACCTACCTAAACTGGCTTCTAAAATTCTATCTTGATTTGTATCAAACTCTGTTATTACCTCCCTGCGTATTTAAAAATTATATTGTGGATAAATCAAAATCATTTTTCGGTAGAATGTTTCATATTTATTTAAATAAATTCAATCATACTGCCATACGTTTGTAATGCACCAAACAAATAGGTACATTTCGCACCTTCAGTGGAAAAAAGGCATAAGATGAAAATTGCAATTTTACAGGAGAGCAAAAAACTGCTAAAATATCAGTAAGTAGTCTAAGGAAATTACATTACAATTTCTTGCACAAAACCGTCAAGATTAATGATAAAAATTTGAAAAAAATTGAGCATATGCAGCTTTTGTCTCTCTTTCCAATCATAGTAATAACTAAAATTCAACGTAAGATGACTTATGCTTTTTTTCCACTGATGGTGCGATTTGTTTCCTAAAAGGAACTTAACTGTATTACTTTTAGATCAAATTAGAAAACTAATATTACCAAACTACTTATTTGAAATGTAGCTGTGATGATGTAATTACATTCTAGAAAGTGATGTGTATTTATAAAGAAAAATACATCTTTTTGAATTGTTACATATAATTCAGTGATGTAAAAATATTTAAATAAGCAGTTTTTCAAAGTTCCAATTTGTTGTAGCATATGCTTCTCTTCATACTGTAAAACCTTTGAACATTTTTCGTATGACATAGTGATATTTTCACGATTCCCATTTCATTACTTTTAATTTAAATATTTTAATAATACCAACTCATGTTTCCTCAATAGGTACACATTTACTGAACTTCGTATACGTACATAGTTAATTATATAATAGTTTGTTTGTTCTGGCTGAATTACTTAACTAAAAAACATCATTTTATCCACAGTACTCAATTATTAAGAAACAAAAAAAATTGGAAAAAATATTAATGTTTGCACTATTAATTCGGACTAGCTGTTGCCCGCAGCTTTGCATACGGAAATTATGTTTTAAGTGGTTTTAACTTATTCAAACTTTTATTCTGTTTTCCCGGAAAACCTTTTAATTTTCCGGGATGAAAAGTTGTCTAAAATATGACCCAGGGTATCAGTAACTTTACCAATTTTCATCGAAATCCGTTCAAGGGTTTTTATGTGATGCCCGGACAGACAAACAGACACTTTGAGTTTTATTATAGTATAGATAAATAATGTCCATCAAGAGAATCAAAGCTTATCAAATGGTAAAGAATAGAGCCAATAAAAACCATTCCTGCTACAAAGTACTTTATCCACCGTTAATAAAATTTTCTTTCTGAGAAAGTTGATCAATTTGTCTAGTCATCAGCTTCTTAAAATTAACATTATATTAGTAGTTGTACCTTATTTTATTTTAAATTTTAACATAAATATAATATTTTTATAGAGCACAAGCCATGCACAGAATTTCTATTACATTTCGCACATATGCACTTTGGTAATGTAACACTAAATCACTGCATTTCCTAATTCCTTTGCATTTTAATTTTAACCGACTTCAAAAAAGGAGGAAGTTCTCAATTCGACTGTATTTTTTTTATGTTTGTTACCTCAGAACTTTGGACTTATGTCTGTGGGGTGAACCGACTTGGATGATTCTTTTTTTATTCGAAAGCTGGTGTCGAAATCGAAAGCACATAAATTTGAGCGAGATCTGACAATGGCATCCATGTCAAAAGCATATAAGTCTTAAATTTGCATTAAGTATATGCGCGATAAATGGACGAATAACTCAATATCACTCCAACCGATTTCGATGACTGTTTTTTTATTGGATGTACAGTGGAATCCGTTTATAATGACATCGAAGGGAATTGACAAACACGTCATACTAAGCGGACGTCATACAAAGCATTTTTGTGAAAAAAAGCCAACGTTCTTTTTTTAGGTAAATAAATACTTATTTTAATAAAGAAAGTTAGCATATTCAATAAAAATAAAAATTGCAATTAATACATGCATGTATGTATGTATATTTTTCATTTTTTGAGAATCAAAACAAATACAAGCCACGTGCCGAACGTCGTCGGGAATCAACGAACATTGCCGAAGGTGTAAAGAATCATGTCGGTCACTAAACGGACTAAATTTATTAAAAATGGGTCATAATAAGCGACATGTCACTGTAAGCGAAGTCATTATATCCGACTTTGTTACAAAGAATTTTATATGAAAACCAAACTTCGTTGTGTATTACGTCATAATAGGCGGTTGGTCAATATAGGCGGAGTCATAATAAACGGATTCTACTGTACTTCATTTGAAGTTGGTTATTTTTTTGTAAAAATGTTATTTACTTTAGTAATAATTATGTACAATAACGCTAAAATACCGATAAATTTGCTTCAAACGAATCCAATGATAACAATAATTTTATCTATTTACCAACATAAAATTACTTATTTATTTATACCCAGTGAGTTTTTTTACCTAGTCTTCCTATATACAAAGTATACATACCTTTACTTCCCTTACTTAACTTCCTTTACTTACGCACTTACTCAGAGTCACTAACGGTTACTTAAACCGCTCCTTAGTACGGAATTTGTATGGTCATTATTTACTAAGGAGCGACTAAAGCAACCGTTAGTGACTCTGAGTTGGGACGTTGTTTCCCATTATTATTATTTTAGTTTGAAAACATCAATAAATATTATAATTATGTATTATAGGTCACAGTGATTTTACTCTTCCAGTTTTAAATGCTCTTATGCCTAAATACTTGTAACTATTTCATTACTATTTTGAAATCATTTAAATTCTCACAAAGTTAATCTATAAAGATTGTAAAAAATTGCTAATCTAAGCATTTTACCTCAAACACATTCTCTATCTATGTAAAATATTGTTTTATTAAATTAAGTTCTCAAAAAAAAATTAAAATATTTTTAAAAATAATAAGCACAAAAGTGATGATCAATGTTAATGCTTTTCATATTTTAAAAGAATAAATTATTACAAAAAATAAATCGTGTTTCATTAAAATGTATTAGGTACCTACGTTTTTGATTTATTACAATTTACAACATGTATTATAATTTATAACAGATTAAAAGTGTAATATTATTGTAATATTATAATACAATACTATTACTTATACCTCCAAATTATTTATACCTACCTACTTCCTACCTACCGGCTACCTAACAAATAGAACACACTCTTTTAATAGTATTAATTTAACTGAGGTCTTTGTTTAACCCTATACTTGACGATGTGCACCTGAATGCACACTTTTTTTTAAAAATCCGTGAGCAAAATCCAAGGAGATTTTTTATTTTTTTTCGTTCCCGTCGCGTAGTTTATTAGTCATGTTTTAGTAGAAAAATGAATTATGGATATTGGCAACACTAAAACGCTCAGTAGAACGCAAGATGGCGGACCGTGCGCAGGCGTCTACGACATACAAGGTAAAAATCGATTGAAATCCTATAATTTATCAATAGATTCAAAAATAATTATATCTAGACTATTACCTAAGTACATAAGCTTTTGAATAAATACAGTATTTTGCCAAATTAAATCAGTTTTATCAGTAAATTTTTTGTGTAATTATGCATGTATCTAGAAATGCACATTGCCAACTTATCAACAGTATTATCTGAATATTGTCGTGTGCATTTGAAGATACATTGCTAGGTTAGTACATACTTTGTTTTTGTGAATAAATGGTATGATTTTTATGAACTTATTCTATGTATTTGTATATTTTTTAATATTTTTATATTTGTTTCAGCGTACCACAAGGGCCTCAAAAATCCTGGCTTTAGTGCCTAAGTCTGGGATTGGTTCCGACATTGATGAAAGTGATTCTTCTCAAGATGAGTTCAACTACGCCAGGAATACTGTGCTAAAACGTAACTTTGAAGACTCATATGTAAGTTCAGATCCTCCCTCACTAGACTCTTCATTCGAAAACCTGCATTTATTGTCAGATAGTGAGGAAGACATTGTTTGCATAACAAATTCCATAGCTTCTTCTGCCACTGAATTGAATGCTAACTCAAGCCATCAAGTATCTTCTCCTTATTCTCCCGGCCCAAACTCACCGTCCATACTAGCTTCTGTTGCTTTACCAATTGTACCCGATGACCAAATACAGCAAACCAAACATCAAACTCTATTAGCTCCAAACACCTTGTTGCCAGCATTCGACGTTCCGCAATTTTCACCTTTAACAGGTACAAGTAATCATACTACTGCATCTCCATCTAGTGGAACACGCTCAAAGAAAAAAACAACAGTAGTAGTTAAAAAGAAGCTTGTACGTGTCGCACGATTGGATACGACATGGACTTGTAAGAAAAGATTTTTAGGAAGAGCAGTAATTGAAGATAAAATATTCTCGACAACTCAGCAAACTAAATCTCCGTTAGAATACTTTCAAATGTTTTTTGACGACAGTCTTATAGAGTTGATTGTCCATCAAACTAATTTGTACCACACGCAAGCAAAAGGCACGTCACTCAATGTCACAACCGATGAAATTAGAGACTTTATGGCGATTCAAATATTGATGGGTATAGTAAATATGCCAGCTTATACAGATTATTGGTCTAAGAAGCTCCGCTACAATATGATTGCAGATATAATGCCCTTGAAACGATTTCAACAAATTCGAAGATATTTACACTTTGCTGATAATTTACTGGACAATGGAGACAGGTACTATAAAGTGAGACCTCTTTTAGAAAGCGTACGTCATAATTGCCTAAAAATTGAAGAGGAAACTCGATTTAGCATAGACGAAATGATGGTGCCTTATAAAGGTACACGAGCTGGATCACGAAAGCAATACATTAAAAATAAACCCCGGAAATGGGGATTCAAAATCTTCGTTCGTGCAGGGGTGTCCGGAATTGTTTACGATTTCTTGACTTACGGTGGTGAAGATACATTCCGTTACAATGAGTTTACTGAATACGAGTTGGGCATGGGTTTGGGTGCAAAAGTGGTATTGGCTTTAGCTAAGACAATTAAACAAAAACAATGTTCAGTGCTGTACTTTGACAATTTTTTCACTTCTCTGGAATTGTTAAATCACTTGAGAAATGAATATGGTATCTTTTCATTGGGGACCATCAGGCAAAACAGACTTCGAGGAGCTGCAGCTAAACTGCCATCTGATAAAAATTTAAAGAAAAGAGGTCGTGGATCTTTCGCTCAAGTCATTTCTAATGAAACCAAAATCGCAATCGTAAAATGGTTCGACAATAAATGTGTTACTGCAGCAAGTACGTACACCGACTCTCAACCAGTGCAAGAAGTGATGCGATATTGCAAGGAGACAAAAAATAGAGCACCCGTATCATGTCCCAACATTATAAAACACTATAACGGTAGCATGGGAGGAGTAGATCTAGCAGACATGCTGGTTGCTCTGTACCGAACGGAGATGCGAGCACACCGATGGTATATACCTTTATATTCACAAATATTAGATATATGTGTCAACAATTCTTGGCTAATCTATCGTCGTGAAGCAGAAGGTTCTAAGCATATGAAACTGAAAGATTTTAGATTCGCCATAAGCAATGATCTTGCCACATTCCAAAGGACAAAACTAATTGCTAGGTCCTCTAGAGGTGCACATTTTGTCACACCTCAAACATCTGACTATGGCCGATATGACCAAATTGGGCACTTGCCATCTTTTACTAGCAAAGGCAGATGCAAGAATTGTATAAAGGGTCAGACCAAATTTGTTTGTGTTAAATGTAATGTACGCCTCTGTTTGGTTGAGGATCGTAATTGTTTTTATGATTACCACATGAAACCATAACTAAGTTTCTTGATTCAAAGTCTTTTCTTTTCGATTTTTGTCATTTTGTACAATAATTCGGGATAAGTGACTGTTTATTTTTTGTCTTTTTTGATATTTATCTTGATCTGAAAGATCAAATTTTGTTTTTGGATCTCTTTAATACCTAAGTCTGATTGTAGATCTCATATTTCTAATGTTAATAAGTAGTGTAGTATTTAAAAAAATATATGTGTATAAACGGTGCTCCGTTTAAATGCTTTTTTGTGATAGAATAATAAATAAATAGTATATAAGTAGAATTATCTTTGTAAAAGATACTGATTTTTGATCTCTTAGATCTTACAAGGAAAAATAAAAGATTTTTTAATTAGTTTTTAATAAATAAAGATTTCTTTATAAAAAACATAGCATGTTTTAATTTATCCCGGCATATGGCAATGTGCATAATAGTGCACACGATTTTTGGATAGTGTTACTCTACAAAGCTGGCAATGTGCACAGAAAGATACATGCTATATTTCCAAATCTACATATATATAATTTTTTTTTGTATTTTTTGTATGATTTTGACTCATCCTTAATCCAATATTTATGGTGTAAATTACAAATATTTACCAAAAAAATCTTTGCCAAGTATAGGGTAGGCCTAGCCAAGACCATCTACAATTGCTTATGCTTGAAAAATGTATGGAGCGAACGATAAGTCACGTGATCTAAACAAACTAATAGAAAAGTCGTAGCCAAATACACAAGGTTATCGAAGCATTCGAGCGGATAGAATAGTAGTTCTATTCTATATCCATATTCTTTCGTTTCTAGTGTCGTTCGCTAAATGCTAGCCAAGTTGCCCGTTTTGACATTCGCTTACGATTGTAAGCGTCGATACAACCGGTAAAATAATGAAAACATCGAGAAATTAATATAAAAATACGGAAATAAAACTGTTGGAATCGTGAAAACTTGAAATGGAAATTAAATTGTATAACTGACATTAATAATAATTTATCATAAGCATATTTGTGTTTTAAATATTAACTTATTTTTACTACAGTTGCAAGCTTTAAACTGGAATCACATAAACTGGGATTGTTTAAAACAATTTTAACAATTTTCGTGCAATAAAGTTATTAAATGTGGTTTATCATTTGAAAGGTCATTTTATTGGCTTTCATCCTCTTTTGATATCATAACCAAATCTTATATAGCTTATGTCATGGAACGTAAAAAAAACTCATTAATTTTTAAAATAAAACAAAATATGGTTTGGAAGTCCTGAAACCCTATAAAAAGGGCCGTACATGAAAAAATTGTCATCAGTCCAATAATTAACGCCGCTGGGAACACAGAAAGTAAATAAATGGAAACCACACCTGCAGAAGCCACTCAAATTGTCATTCTAATCCAGCAAGGGTTGTCTCAGCGTATTGTCACTCGTCAGTTTCATCTGAGTCTGTCTTGTGTCCTGTCTCAAAACCACATTCTATAATTTTATTGCATGAAAATTGTTTTGAACAATCCCCGTTTAGGTGATTCCAGTTTAAATCTCGCAAGTGTAATTAAATATTATGGATCTGGAGAAAGAATGTTATTCACTTGTGATGTTGGTCTAAATAGCTGATATATTTTGTGTGGTAAATTATTAATACTATCAGCTATATTTCTAAAAACATTATTTCTGTTTTCTTCCATTTCAATTCTTCTCGATTCCAACAGCAATTTCTGCATTTTCCTCTCGTGAAAGTATTTTTCCCGAGTTTCCTCCAGTTGCAACCGCTGCTGCTCGACGGCTATGAACTTCGCAGTGGCCTCTTCAAAAGACGTTAGAGGCCTGCGTGCTCGGAGAAACCTGCGACGTCGTGGTTTTGACACGGTGGCCGATGGGGAAGGCGCTGGTGAAGGAGTACGAGACAGCCCTTCCACTGGAGGTGTATGCTGTTCTCTTGATCGAGATCGTGCAACAGAATGAGTTGCTACTGAATCTGAAAAAATAATACACAATGATACAGTTAAACTCTGGAATTTTAAAATAAAGAAACCTACACCCAGTAAATCCCGCTAAACTCATAACCAGACTGAGAATAGAAAAAATTCATCATTCAAACTTCTACTTCACTGGGAATCGAACCCAGGACACTTCGAACGGCAGTCTGTCATGGTAACCATTACGCAACACGCATCATCAATTAAAATAAATAATTATAATGAATTGTATCATGTATGTATGTATGTATGTAAACTTTGACGACCCTGTAGCCTAGTTGGTAGCGACCCTGCCTGCGAAGCGAGAGGTCCAGTTTCAATTCCCAGCCGGTGCAGATACTTAAGTTACAGATAAATATTTCTACTAGGGTCATGGGTGTTATTATAGTGATGTGTTACATATTTAGTCCATGCCACGAAACAAAGCCAAAAAACAAAAAGGTAACCTACCTTCTTCAGCATCCGCTGCAACTGATGATGTGTGAATTACTTCAAAAATTATTTGGGAATTAGATTCTGCAACGTGTGGTTCTATTAATCTCTCTGAAGATGGGGCCTGAAAAATGATAAGATATTTATAAATATAAAATAAATTACTTGGTAGAAATCTTTATAATTAAGTATAAAAAATAACTAACATCAAAGCCTCTCTCCTCTTTACCGACAGCTGCAGCCAAACCCATCACAGCCAGCACCCTTCGTTCCAAAGCAGACAGAGCTTGCATACTGCTTGGACCTCCACCAGTAGCACGAGTGTCTCTTTTTTTAAGAGACACTTTCTTTTTCGTTTTTGTTTTCCAATCTGCCCAAACCTAAAAGTTAGTCTTAGTTAACTTGGATAATGCAAGTTCATTGTCAACCAATTTCTAGGCTGTTATTGTTATAATAGGTATGCACTTTAAATGTTCAACATAATTAATTAATTAACAGAAGTTCTTGAAATAATGAATTATACTACTTACAATATTAAATTTAAATTATATATGTTTTAAGAAAAAAGAGATAAAGGATCCTACTTTTCTCCATTTCTCTGTTGGCCTTAATACTCGTCCACCAATGGAATTTAGTTTCTGCCCAAGTTCCCGCCACAGACGGTCACCTCTTATTCGGTCTCGAGGTCCTTGCTGGGGCCTTCCTATATCACCATGCCTAAAACATTATTTGAAACTATTTTAGAGACAAAAAGTGGTCTATTTATAAAGCTTGGGGCCACTGAAGTGTTTCTCAAGTGGATTGCCTAGCGCGTCTCGCGTCATTGTTTATGTTTCAAATACCTCAATGTTAGAGAGATTTAAACAGTAAAGGACGATTTTTACAAATCAATAGTTTACATACGTTTCCATAAATTCTATTAGAGCTGCAAACTGCTCCGAGCTTGCTCGTGCTCTGGATTCCATCCTAAAAAGATATCGCACAATTTAATTGTTTCTGTAGTGATTGTGAAACTTTACATAACTTAAATTACATGTTACACTGTATAAATCATGGTAATATAATAATAATATTACTATAAACTACTTACCTTAAAACACAAGTTTTTATTATAATTTCGAACTGTTATACCTACTTTGCTTGTTTGCAATGTTTGCTTTGCTTCCACTTTCCACTCGCGCGCAATGCTATCACAACACAGTGTGTGTATCAGTGTTGCAAAAGTGAAACATTAAAAATCGGTAGCATCGCCAGCTAAAAATCGGGAGAAATCGAGAGATTCTTAATCTGAATAAGGCAAGAGTTGTTTTTATGTTATTAACACAATAATTTTATTTATAAAAATAATTTATTAATAAATTATTATTAATTTACATCTTCGTATCATCTTACTAGCCATTTTTGCGAACATGTCTTTATTTATAATATATTAAAATTGAAACAAGTTTGATAATTTGATCTGAGTATCTATGCGGTAAAGAGTTAGATAATCTCATAAATAAGTTAATGAATCCTACCTAAAAAGTGTAACATAAAAAAATAATTAAAAAACACAAAAAACCGACTGCGTATAATAAATGAAAAAATAAGCCCAGTAGTTAAGCAGTAGGAACCCATTCTTCAACCAATTGAATTTTCCCAAAGAGCCCTGTGAAATTTAAATGGGTTCCGACTGCTAAACTCGCTTGTTTTTAGAAAAAAAATTTGAACACGATTGTGTGAGTCATCACCACGTTTTATGCTATAACACCTACGTTTGCCCAAAATTCTTCTGTATTTTCATTGAGCGACTCAATTCCTTTTGTTTTTCGTATTTAGAACACTATTTTCTATTTTAATTTTCAATATTATAATACATTGGTAGATAATGCAAAAAATGGGTTATTCCCATTTGTCCCCACCTCGTTTGTCACCACTGGTGTTAACATGTTTATGTATAGAATTTATGTGGGTGGAGTATCTATATTAAAAAAAAAATCTTTATTTTAGGATGACAATGTCCAAATTGGTCGTACCATCTTAGAGTAATCGGTGAACATACAAAGAAAAAAAACATACGCGACATTGATAACCTCCTCCTTTTTTTTTAGTCGGTTAAAAATATATGTTTTGCAAGTGAAAATTGCATTAAATAATCAATATATCATCTGTTTATCATAATTCGCGAAAAAAACATAAGCATTACTATATATTCAGCTCTAGCATCGCCACTACTGAGGGCGTATCAATTTATTGGTGGTCTATGTAGTGGGACAAATGGGAAGGATTTTGTTCCCATTTGTCACCAGTGGGGACAAATGGGAAGGATTTTATTCCCATTTGTCACCAGTGGGGACAAATGGGAAAAAAATTCCCATTTGTCACCAGTGGTGACAAACGAGGTGGGGACAAATGGGAATAACCCCAAAAAATCGGGAGAAACGGTCGCTAAATCGGGATATCGGGAGACGATAACCAAAATCAGTAGATCTCCCGATAAATCGGGAACTTTTGCAACACTGGTGTGTGTGACAAAGTGACAATGACGTGAATGACGATTGACTTGACATTGACTGAGGAAGAGTGACGACTGACGGCTAAATTGGGGATGCACGATACATATCGAAGTTCGATGTTATTCTCGATGTAAAGTATGAAAACATCGATTTAATCTGATGTTTTTTTAATACGTAAACATCGAGTAAGCATCGATGTTTCTTATTCGATGCATCGAAGAGGCAACCCTAATCACAAAATCCGCCATTAGGCCATTAGGCTATGTTTTATGTTTTATGTTATGTTGAAAAGCGTTTCCTTAGTTTTCGGACATGAAATTCACTGCCGATGACCTTTTTTTTTAGTCCCAACACTACTAAACATAAAAACATGAGAGGTGTCAAGGGACACCCGGATGGAACGAAGTTCCTTTCGATTGAAGTATTGTTTTGTTGTACAGCGCCATCTCTGTAAAACTCTCTGAATCACTTCAAAAAAGTGTCGTCATTCCTAAAATCAAAAAGTGTCGTAATTTTCCGTCTAGCCCCCTTTCACAACGCGCGATAAGGAACTTCGTTCCAATAACAATCGATGTATAAAAACATCGATGTATTTTTTGAAACATTGATATTATATCGATGCCACTATGCGATGCATTGCATCGAAAAAAACATCGATGTTTTTCTTCAATGTGCATCCCTAGGCTGAATGCTGATGGCATAGATAATAGATGGCTGATGGTGACGGTCTCCGCGTATATAATATCTATGGTCTCCGTGTAATATAATATCCATGTCTCCGCTTGATATTTGACAACACAAAAAACTCTAGTCGCTAACAATCAACTATCACATCTCCCAATTTCACCGCCAATTAAAGTGGCTACCTATTCGTCAAAGGCGTAGCTCCAGAATTCTCAACGTACTTTTTTCTATTATGAATAGTACAGTCTCGCCTCCATATCTTAAGGAGCTCTTTCAGTACGTCTGTGATAAACATGACAGACTGCTCCGTTCCTCATCTAATTTTACGGCCTACATTCCACCACACAAGACTGGTTTTTATCATTACTCTTTCACTGTTCAGGCTATACTGCTCTGGAACAACCTTCCCGTGGAAATCAGAAAAGCTCCCAGTCTGCAATCGTTTAAATTACGAGTTCGTGAGCATTTCCTCAAGGCAACGTATCTTTAACGTAATGCAGTGTCTTCTTTCTTCATAATAGGTGATATTATGTATTGTATGTTTTTATTTATTTATATTATGTATATATATATATATATATATGTATATATCTATGTATGTATGATTTTATGTATTTATGTGTGTATAAATATATGTTTTTTTGACAGTGTAATGTGTAGATTCTCTGCACAGTGCTTATTCATAGCAACGTGTTTAAATTTGATTTGTTGCACCTACCACAATTTTTCATCATCACCAGGGTTGACTGGTAGAAAATGCCACTTGGCATTAAGTCCGCCCATTGTAATTCAGTGTATGAATGCAATAAAGTTTAAATAAATAAATAAATAAATAAATATATCCATGGATTTTTTCATTTGACACTGTAGAATGAGCGTCGGACATTAACATTGTGCTCTTGGTTATACTAAGTTATCGGGTGAATTCGCCAAAGCCACAAAAAAGAAGTTCCGATCGATAAAATATTTAATTTACTACTTTTATAATTTTTTATTTTAAAAACTGCTGCAGTTCAAGACGAATTGATAATTAAAGAAGCATATTAATTTATTACTGCCATGTTTATCAAATTATAATTTTACTTGTTCGTGTAAACACGGCATAAAATGGTAACATTTAAATGGTAACCTGGTAACATTTTAGCATAATTTATTTTATTAGTAGTATTTTTATAGCAACATTAGCGGCTAAGCAAGCCGCCATTGCTATTATGTCATTTTTCTGTCGTTTCATTCATTCTGTCATTGAGTCGTGGCCGTGAGTGAGTTCATGAGTTGACTGTTGAAGTGCCAAAATTCAATAGACCCCAGACCGCAAGAGCATCCACAATCAATACCATCATGGGTTCAAAATTACAAGAGTACAAAGAAACTTTAGAACGGAACTTGGTCGACAAGAGCAAGCCATGGACGAAATACTTCGATAAGGCGGAACAAAGTACCGGGGTGAATAGGGTGTACCTATTTGTCGGTGAGTTGGACTTTTCAGTTTTCAGTTGCGTTTATTTATATCCTTAGCAGTTCGATTGACTTCGCCTTTTTCTGTTGCAGGATTGGTCGCATTCACTGGTTTATATTTAGTGTTCGGCTTCGGTGCGGAGTTGATATGCAATTGTATCGGTTTTGTGTATCCAGCATACATGTCTATGAAAGCACTGGAATCGCCCCAGAAAGATGATGATACGAAGTGGCTGACATATTGGGTGGTGTACGCGTGCTTTTCGATCGTCGAATACTTTTCCGACTTCATTGTGGGATGGTTTCCTCTCTACTGGCTAATAAAGGTGAGTTTATCAAGTAGCCACCATATGTTTTGTGGAAGCCATATTGGAGATTAAATGGACTATACCATTTGCTCCCTGTTTAAAAAAAACTAGCATAAAACACTGACTTTTATTTAATAATACAATTTACTTTTCATTTTGTCTTTATTTGAAATTGAAAATTTTATTGAAAAATAATTTTTTTATTAAATTAGTATTATTATTTTACTCTTCTAAAACATTCAGGTAAAATTACTTATTACATAGTATATTACATATAATTGATACAAAACAATTAACTTAATATATATAAGAATTATTACCTGCAATGCAGATTTTATCTTTCTTTTATTAGTTAACAATGAATTAAAAAAAACATAATCCTTCCTTGGCAGTCGGGTAAAAATATCCAAATATTCGCTAATAGCCTATAAAGATTACCACAAAATATAATATAAGATACATAATGGTTCAGTAAGGTACTTAATTTAAACAATGGAGATTCACTGAATGCTAACTTATTACAAAAGTTGAGTCATGAGTGTGAACGGAATGTATAAAAAACTACAGGAATATTTATCTTGTTAACTACTTGGAAAGTTAAGATTTGTTATAAATAAATAAATGTAATATAAACTTAATTTTATACAACTTAGTAAAAATAGGTTTTATTCAGGAAGAGTATGGAATCCTTATTAACTAAGCCAGTAAACCATATTAGTGGATTGTGCCTATAGTAAACATTATTTGCCCCTCAGGGTAGGTTAAACAAACCCTATTGTTTATATTTAAACCTTAGTAGCTTGATGCTCGGACACCATCTACTGCAGTAGCTTTAGTGCTGCTATTCGCCAATAGATGTCAGGATGAGTCTATTGTAGCTGTTTTTCATTGCCTAAAAACACGGATAAAACGACATTTTCTAAAAAGGAATCCTAGCTAAATCGATTTATTGCCCCCGAAACTCCCCACATACTAAATTTCATGAAAATCTATGGAGCCGTTTCCGAGATTCCGAGAATATAAATATACAAGAATTGCTCTAACAAAGGTATTAGATTAGGAAAAATACAAACATTAAATGTCAAGGACACTATTAGTGAATTAATTTTAAAACTAATTTGAACTATGGTACCTACTATAGTAAACAAATGATGATTCACATTTGTAGCTTTGAAATAGTTCAATTGTGAATGCATTGAGATAACTTTAAAATTGTTATTGAGGTGCCACAAATATTGTATCTGCTTAAATATTTCTATGAACATGTACGGGATTATGTTTCTTCAATTAATAAAAAACTAATATTGTAAGAAAGGTAATTGATGGAAATTACATAATATTAAGTGGTCACAAATAATTTGTTGGACTGTGAAGTGAATATTTCAATGAAATGATTTTTCAGTATTTGTAAGAAGTCTTAGTAATGTAATAATCACTAAATGTAAAAAAGTTAATGGCATACCTAACATCTAGCCTGGGGAGGGGTAAATCAAAAATATTTTGGCTTATCACACTAGAATTTTATGCAGTCAATCAATTTATACAACATGGCTGCTGTTTGGAGATAGATGGATACATTATGCATTTACCCAGGATATCCCAGGCACTATCTACCACAATATATTTTATGAATAATTCTTTCCTTCATTGAGTAAATTTAATATTTGTTTCAACAATAGAAGCATTGTAGGGTATGTACTTATGTAGCAATAAACCAGTAACATTAAATACCCATTTTTAATGGAGATAACTAGTTCTTCTCATTCCTTATCTTAATGTACCTTAATAATTAATATGTACCTCAGAGACCATTTTTAATAATGTTTATGTTTCTATGATGATAGTACATAAAAGCTATCATGATAAAACATGCAGCATTTGTTTTAAGCATTATAATGATCTTAAAGTAACTGTAACATTATTATAGATATAGTACATTTATTACATTGGGTTAGTGAAGTTTCTGTAAAAGATAAAGATAGAAAATGAAATATGTTTCTGTAGTAGACATTTTTTGGAGAGCAATATACTCAACATTTGGTGATAAGCTTGAAGATAAGATATCAATATCTTGTGTTGTTGAGTCACGCAACTTAGAATTAATCTGACTTTCTATCCAATTATCTATGACTTATTTTGTCTGTTATTATATCCTTTAATTTTTAAAAATAATACAATGAATTATGATTAATGATTGTGATAGCAGGATTGGCTAGTATTGAAGTGTTGTCGGTTCTGATAAGAACATAAATACAACATTATTAGTGATGATTTTCTGTATGACAAATTAATCATACTCTGAATAAAGGATTTTGTGTGCAAGTTTACACACAGAACTCAAGTTAATGAGAATGGATCATCCATTTTTGATGCTGGACTAAACAGAGTAATGGAGAATTGTGTGTTTTGTGTTGATTTGATACCTGCAGTACTATTAACCCTAGGTCGGTCGCATGGGGTCTTTGAAAGCACGGGGTTTGGGAAAATTGCCATATTTTTTTAAATAATAAAGGTAAAAACTTGTACTTTACAGTAGCTTCCTAAAATATACTTAAGTTAAAAAGAGTGCAGTTACCACTCAGTTAGCGCGCTGCGCTTGTGCATGATAGATGTTTGTTTTGTGCATGGGCTTCGAAAGACCCCACGCGACCGATCGTGTAAGCTTTTTCTTGTTTGATGGCAGACACTTATATATGTTATATTTAGCTTAAAATGGATCCTTATAAAGAACCTTAGAAACCTAAGAAAATTTAAAATTAAAAAAAATCTTAAAACATTGTCTTTTCAACTTTTTGATGACAAATACAGAAGCACAATAAACATCCTCCCAAGAACACTTCAACAGCACATAAAGCGCTTTGTTTGTCCTGGCTTCAACCCATGAATGGCCCACTACTGAGCACGGGTCTCTCCTCTTGAGGAGGCCTAGAGCATACTCCACCACGCTGCTCCAGTGTGGATTGGTGGTGAGGTTAGTGGCCAACCCGAGTGTCGGAAGTTTTCAAACCACCCGAGGGCCTCCGACATGGCTTAACGACTGTTGTCATATGATAACAACCGGGACCGACGGCTTTACGTGCCCTCCGAAGCACGGAGACGCTCAAAAATTTTTTGCCACTAGCGGTCACCTAACTTTGTCGAATACTTAAGATCAACGCAAGCTGCAAGGCTATGAGCGGTTGTTGGTCCTGATGTCCTGCAAAATCGATCTGAAAATCAATCTCAGATGACGAGAAGGAGGTGTGGGTATTGCTCGCGACCAATTGACAGAAAATAGTCTACAGTGTGCTATTCATGTCGCCAAAACATATATTCAAGACATGCAGCTTCACTTTGCTCAAGCTGTTCGGACGAGCGAAATGAGGTGTAAAAATTAACTTTTATATTTTAATATTTTTATGTTTTTTTGTGATCTCGGTAAAATAAGTCTTTGTTTTGATAGCTTATGTTGATTTTAAAAAGAAAAGATAATATTTATTGTTTTAATATTAATTTAAAGTAAAGTTACCAAAAATGAGCCAAAAACGTCTTTCTTTAGTTTGATTAAGACTGCTGTAAACTAATAAATATTAAAAGGATTATTATGCTTTTATTTAAAAGTACACCTTATTATCTTGTTAATATATAAATAAAAACGAGAATATCTGAAGCAATTATATAAAAAAAAACAATAAAGTAAATGGGCTTTTAAAGACCCCATGCGACCGACAAAGTTACAAAAACTAGCGCGACCGACCTAGGGTTAAGTATTCTGTATTTCTGTAGTTTAGGGAACAATAGCGTATTTTGAAGTGTAACAAAGGCGTTAAAGTTACGTGAAGGGCACGCAAGGACCTTGTATCGGCGCCCTTTGTGTGGAACTACTGTGCGTGAACGATCGTATACATATTATACCACGTGATGTACAGAGTTACAGACTCGTTCGTAATTAAAAAATAATTAAGCGTTCTGAGGCTCCAGTAGGGTTGCTAGGCGTCCGGATAAGGCCGGACATGGTTAGGCTTTTTAAATGCGTGTACGGCCATAACGGTGTCCGGCTTGTCCAGCTTTTGCTAGGCTTTTTACATTTGACCAACTTCAATCAATCAATCAATCAAATGTTTTATTTGTGAAATAAGGTACCTACATAATGATGGTAACATTAAGACATAGTTCGCTTACTCTGCCAATAATTGGCGTACAAAATTAATTACGGTTAATTTCTATAGGTTAATTATTTATATTATCAATTATACATATAAACATGTCAAATAAATTACTATTAAAATTTAAAATGTCAGTAGGTATAAAATTACATTAGTTAAGTCAAAGCACAATAAAATTGAAAAATATCACAGACTTATTTATATATAACTTATAAGAAACTTATAATATACAAGGGCACAAAACAGTTCCTGCACGTAATCAAGTTTCCGAAACTATCAGTATTCACACACACAGTCACAAAAAGTAGATGAGCACCAAATTTCAACCCATTTGGTCCAGCAGTATCGGAGAAAATTGGCTATGAAAGGGGGACGGACAGACACGAGTGATATATGACATAGGGATTCCGTTTTTTGTTATTTTCGTACGAAACACTAAACAATTGTCTTACTATTATAATATTAGGACACAATTCTTGATAATTTAGAGTGTCCGGCTAAATGGCTGGCGCAATTTCATTGGTCGTTTCGCCGCATTGAGTGATAGTCCCGATTATCGGTTTTCCGAACTATCGATCCAAAGATAAGTAAAGATGACTCAATACAAAAAAGAAGAGCTTTGTCAGAGCATTCAGGATAAGACAGGTTTTAAAAGCAAGCTTAATCAGTTTGCCACTCTACCTTTGGTTAAAACATGCAAAAAATTAAAAGCTAAACACAAGTACACACTAGAATAAATTAATTAACGCTTGGTGGACACTAGAATTTAGATAGAGTCTAGATCATAGACCCCTTTGGCCTCAGCATCGGGTATCGGACCTGACAAAATGTCGTCGATTGAATCGATCGGATGGGAGCCGACAAACAACCTGGAATAAAAAGTCTTGAGCAAGTTAGCCCACGTGGGGAAGAGTTCTTATTAGTTTCTTAACGCACGACTTCGCCGTGAAGGGACATCAATACATTAATTATGGAATCCTCGTGTCGCGTCCATGCAGAGTCTTTTGTATGATAATTATGTTCATTATTAAAACAAAATAATACAACAGCTGTAAAAACTTATCTGGCTCCACGCCACGCTAGATAATCTGGTGACATAAAATGAGAAGTTAACATCTAATACAGATATCCGTCTACAAAAGAGTGGGTACTATTATAAGTGGTCCTAATGTAGTACTTAATAGATAAGTAGGTAATATGGATTCCATTTGGATAAGTGGTCCTCAAACTTTTTGTCTCCTGGACCACTTGTTATATTTATTCGGTTTTCGGAGGAAGAACAAGGGGGCTTGTTATGTCAGTTTGTTTTAAGGTTAGCGTATGTAAATACTTCATACTTTGTATTTCTTACATAAACATAAGTACTTGCAGACAATGGCTACGTTCACTAATGCAACTGTTTTTCTAGCATATCCGATTCTGTGGTATTGTGATTGTGGTAATAACATTTAATTACTATTGCTAGATAACCACGAACGAATCGTCGTTATTTTGATATGTTTCATAAAAGGTATCGAATTACATTTGCTATAAATAGATGTGTTATCCAATCGTTCTATACGATTAAAAATAAATGATGATGTTTTTATTGCAATGAAAAACGAACGATTGATTGACGGGTTGTGTCAATCGCATATGGTCGACCGAGCCACAGCGGGCGCAGTCGTAAGATGGATGGATGACCGCTATTGCAATCTTGAATGCTTTCTCGCTTCAGCATCCTATTAGTATTATGTTTAATGAGAACTCACCGGACACTTCCATATCAAAATTATAATACACACAAACGTAGAATTCCTTCCATCTGCCAATTACCGCGATGTGATTCAAAATTTAAACAGAAACAATATTTGTTTATGTCTTCTTTCCTATACAATAGGTTCAATAAAAAACTAAATATATACCATCTAACTCGGTTTAAAATAAAACAATAACAAAACATCTAATGGAATTAAATTATGAGGAAACTGAGAGATGTGTCAATCTCTCTCAAATATAGCAGGTAAAATTTGCACCCATATGGCGTAACTCTCTCTCTCTCTCTCTCTCTCTCTCTCACACACACACACACACACACACACACACAAACACACATATTGCGAAATATCTATAATAATGTAAATGGTTGTATTTTGTTGATTAACACTGTATTTTGTCTCGGTGGATGAGCGGGGTACCTGTAACACATGTGATAAACCAAGTACAGGGCCCTTTCGACTTGTGAATGTACTTAATGTGTTTATATCAATAAAATATTTTTGATTTTTTTTTTGAAATGTGAAAGTTTGTGAACATGTTTTGATGTTATGTAGATGATAGGCTAGGATATTTTTATCCTGGAAAAGTTTAGGATTCTCGCGGCATTTGTAAAAAATCGTTATCCACGCTCGCGAAGTCATGGGCATATAAATCTAAATTCAAAATTTCATTTCGAATCCACTCTACCGCGTGCGAAGCCGCTAGCTAAAGTTAGTGTTAATTATACCCCAGTTGTTATCATTAGATAACGATCGTGAAACCAATATCAGACATATTTTCTCACACTTGTATTACGCCTTATGATTTTCTTTTCTTACTGGAGCTTCGTGAAACTATATCCTTCCATTCCCCTCAGTTACAAGGAGAAATTCTTGAATTTAAGGGCTTATGGGTAAAATGTAACTAAAACCGAATGTAAACCTAATGTCACTAACATATCACTAACTACCTCAATGATCAAAATTATTAGGACTGGTAAAAATCCAAGTATGGACCACAATGGTAATTGTACCCCACTTAAACTAGTTACCTCAGTTACCTCAAATAAAACTGCAAAGTCCAAGTATTATTCCTATTGCTAAGAAATTTTGTTTTACATAAGCGTATAACTATACCAGCTATGTAAACAAATATACAGCGACAATGACATTGAAGGACTGTATGTATGTAGGTAACAAGTAACACATATTCACACATACTTAGTAAGTTGATCTAGTATTACATATTGAAGTGTACAGAAAATGATATTTATTCTATTTATTCTGTGGCATGCTTAAGAAGATTTATGATTATCGCATATGATTGTTGTTTTTGTAAACAAGAAAATTCTCTCTTTTTAAAGTGCGACCGAAAATTTTTTGGTGATGATTAGTAAGGTCACAGTCACAGATGCATTGCCGGCCAAGAAAGAAGAGTTCTTCTCTTAGAAATAAAGGACTGGCTCTCAAGCCCCCTGCCAGAACACAAATTATTGGGTTCTCTGAAGTAGTAGCTACCAAGGCTAGTTAAGGCCTTGTCAACAAAAAGTTAAATTACCATTAATAACCATTGATGTACGAGTATAACCACATAATAAATAATAGGTATAACTAGTACTAAGTTGAAGTAGCTGTGATAATAGTTTCATATTAGGGTCATTCTATTCTACTGCGAAAAAACTGTGCAAACGAAAAAAAAAGCCAATATAAATGAATGTGTCTGTTTCCTTTTAATATTAATAGAAAATATATTTCTTTTATCTTTTGGTACATGTTCAAAAAGGGTTAGAATAAAAAATCATATAAAGAAAAAATAAATAAAGTGCAAATGTCACGTTCTGTTATCTGTGCATTTTACAGGTTACCGCATTAAGGTAAGATAAAAAAATATATAATATGAGTTTAAGATTTATTCAATACTACATATATTGAAAAAATATGATCTAGTTTGCGAGAATACCTACGATATTACGGTCGGAGTAATGTAACAAAATCGATTATCGATTCTACTTTTGTTACAAATTTCTAATCATTTCTGTGATCCTCAGTTATTTCGTAATAAAAAGCTACTAACATTATTTTATGGAAGAAATTTTATGCAGTGGCAACACTACATTAAATGTCATTTGTGGAACGACTGCGAAGTAAACGGTGCCTGCATTGATATTGTGACAAAAAACTGTTTTGTTTTTGATTTTTTGTGTGTAAAAGTTGGTGTGTCATCTCTGTTCAGGTTGCAAAAACGTAAGTTTACTAATATCTAAAACAATAATACGCGGGCGTCATGTATTTCATTGTTTATCATAAAATACATTCGAGTCGACTGGTTACTACTTTAATTTGAACACATTAAGCGGGAAATTTCAAATTTTATCATTTCTGTGATCGTCACGTTCTGTTATCTTATTGATAACAGAAATGAGGTTTGATAACAGGGATGATGATATTTCTTTTTTTTCACATATAAGTCTAATTAATGATGTAAGAAATAACATATAAATTAATAACAATGTATAGTAACTATTTCCTTATTTGTTTTTTTTAGTAAAAGGGTTATTTTTATAACAATTGAACTCGATAACAGAAGTGACTGTGTGATCACGGAATTAACTAGTTTTTTTTTGCCTGCAGAATGGCTCGTCACACACGACAAAAGAAAAAAAATAATGAAATTAAACGTAAAATTCGTAAAGAACAAGTAAAGCTTGCTATGAGAAGACACCGACAAAAGATGACACAAGAACAACTTGAAGAAAGACGAAGAAAGGACCGTGAAAGATATAGGCAGAAAAAAGAACAGGGCTTAATAAAATCCATTTCAGAATTGACGCCTCGAGCTCAAAAGACAGTAAGAAAGCTATGGCAAGAGAGATCAAAAAAATATCGTGATAAGAAAAGGCAAATGGAACAAATAAATCAGCAGACTGAAGAATTTATGAATGACGAAACTCCACCAGATAGTCCTAGAGCATCTAGTTCCCAATCTAGAGTAGAAACTGGTAAGAAGATAGCGGAGAGAAACAGAAGAGGCCTAAAATCAGAGAACACATTACTAAAAGCAAAACTACGAATAATGGAAAATAGAGTTAAAAAATACAAAATGCGATTTAATAGAGCTGTAAATAAAATAAATACTCAAAATAATAAAGTAATAAACAATAGTAAAAAATGTAAAATAGATAACACTAAAAAGCTGATTCAAGAGTTTCTAGAAAAAGATGAATGTAGTAGGTTAACAGCCGGAAAGAAGGAAACTATAACTAGGAAAAAAAACAAAAAACAAATAAGATTACTGAATGATTCACTACTGTCTTTATATAGCAAATTTAAGAATACAGTGAACAATAAAATTTCATATTCACTCTTTTGTCGCTATCGTCCCTTTTGGATTCTATCTCACAACAAGGCAAAGAGATACATGTTTATGTATTCATCATGCTAATATGGAGCTTCTAACTACAGCTTTGAAAACGGCGAAACTAATAAATGAGAGCACGCCTGTAGCACTCGTGAAGACAATTTGCTGTGAAGGAAAATTGAGAGAAGAATGTTTACTCAGAAAATGTAAGGATTGTCAGAGAAAGGAAGTACAGTTCAATGAATTTATAAATAATGACTCTGTTGGATATTTTCGATGGAGTACTAAGAAATATCCAGTTTCTATAAAAGGAAGTGAAAAAATGTGCCAAAAAACTATAAAAGAAAAAATTTTAAGTTCAAAAAAAGATTTAATCACTATTTTGCATTCAAAACTACCAGGTTTCATGAAACATTTAAATAATATTTATCATCAATATCAAGTCATAAATAGTGTCAAGAGACAGATTGATGAGGAAACTGCCCTGTTACACATTGATTTTGCAGAAAATTATATTTGTAAATATGCAGAAGAGGTCCAAGCTGTACATTTTGGAGCATCGAAACCACAAATATCTCTTCACACTGCAGTTCTTTACCATTTTGGCGAATTCGATTCTACCATAACTCCCTTTTGCACAGTCTCTAAAAATCTTAGACATGATCCAGTATTCATTTGCAATCATTTACTTCCAATTATCAATATTATTAAGAATTTGCACCCGAATTTAAAAACTATGCACTTTGTCAGTGATGGACCATCTTCTCAATATAGGAACAAGTCAATGTTTTTCTTAATGGCTAATTTCCTAGCAGTGAAATTGAATGTCCAAAACCTTATATGGCATTACAACGAGTCTGGGCATGGTAAAGGTTCGCCTGATGGCATTGGTGCAATAGTTAAACGAACGGCGGACCACTCGGTAGCTAGGGGTAACGATGTAGCAAGCTATGAGCAACTTATCCAATGTTTAAATGAAAATTGCAAGAGTGTTCAAATCCTTTCGGTCGATGAAGAGAACGTCACTGAAATAGAAGAGTTGATGTCAAGAAGTTTGACCCCTACATTTAAAGGTACGATGGACATTCACCAAGTGACTTGGAGTAAAAATAACTCGGCTCTTCTTCATGCTCGAAAATTAAGTTGTTCTGATTGCCAACCCCATCAAATTTGTTCTCATTACGAAATAGGTGTGATTAACACAGAACCTGCTCAACGTTTATCCGGAAGAGATATTTCTTCGTCCTTATTTAATATTGAAGCTGAGAATATAACTGAAGAAGCTCATTGTTCTTCAACCCCTCCTAGTGGTTGTCCAGTTTCAGATATAGACATCTCGTCACCTGATTGTCGTTCTCCTGCTACACCAATACCTACACCACAGCAGAGATTTACCAATGCTTCTGATTCTGATTGCGATTCCAGTATATTTAGAGCGAACCATCAATCTCCACAGAATAATACCAATGCTGCTTCCGATGATGACAACCCAACATGGTTTGATGATTTAAATGATGAAAACCAAGCTGTAACAGTTTTATCAAAACGAAGTCAAAAATTCTATTATAAATCACATTCTTCAGACGACAGCTTCGACAGAGAATTAAGAAGAAAGAATTTTATAGAGACAACTATAAATGCCAATACCTCTTCATTTAAGAAAAAAAGAATCACAAAGAAACGTCGTATGACTCGTATGCGTATGGAATCGTCAAGTTCGTCTGAAAATATATTTTGAATTTGTCTACATTGATCTCATAGATTTATCGTTTGGATTTATTGATTTAAAAATGTTTAGCCAAAAGGAAAAGCTTTTGTTTGAAATGACAGTTAAGAAAGTTTAGAATATGAATATGTTGATTACCATATTCTTGATTACCTGCATAAATATGTTGATTAGTGTGACAGAAAAGGATAACATATGTGACGTCATTTCCGTGATCAAATTTTAGAATTTTTTGTGACGTTTGATCACTTGAGTTGAATTTTGATTTTCTTTGTTTCCATTAATGTGCTTTATGAATCCATACTTTAAAAAGAGAATTGGTTTTTTTTCATCTTTGTTTAGTACTACTTTCATTGAAAACCATCATATCTGTAATGTGTACCGTCATTCCTGTTAGCTGCTTATTTTCAATTTATTTTGTTTTCACATAAGTTACTGAGGAACGATCTCTGTTTCTAATTTTTATAGGAATTATTTCCATTGTTTATTAAAATAAACCCAAAATAAAAAATGAATCATGATATTTTTAATTTTTTTATTTTTATTTCCAAAAAGTAGAATGACCCATTAATAACCTGTCTATTATTCGATATTTCAGTGCATCTTTGTAATATGGTGCTACCTGCCGACCGACTACAATGGATCGCTCATCATCTACCATCGCATCATCCGCCCCTATTACCACAAGCACCATGGTCGTATTGATGACATGGCCAGTTCTGGTAAGGAATCTTAATAGTAATTTAAACCTTAGTATAGGCGAAAT
The DNA here is from genome assembly GCA_963932265.1 of Thymelicus lineola. Taxonomy (NCBI): domain Eukaryota; kingdom Metazoa; phylum Arthropoda; class Insecta; order Lepidoptera; family Hesperiidae; genus Thymelicus; species Thymelicus lineola. Next base: position 8,008,835 of record OZ010704.1, read on the forward strand.
AAGGTTAGGTTTCGCTTGTCACTGTGACAGGTGACGTTTATGTCAGTTGGGACTTGTCGAACTGACAGCTGTCACAACGCTCGGTTTTTGATAGTTGATTGGAAGTTTATTGTTTGTTGCAACATTATCAAGACCAGACGTAGTGTTTGCTACATCCTATTTAAGTCAATATTTAGACAGACTGACGAATTCGATTTGATTGCGAATTTGTTAATCGAATATGGCAAATACATATTGACATAAACTCATTATGTCAACGTTTTTAGAAAAAAATACACTTATGGTGAAACATTATGGTTGATATGGCTTCAAAAATACTAATATTGGATACAGCATTGGAAAGTGGGTTATGGTAGGTATGGGGAATATGAGAATACATTTAACAAATTGGAATGCAATTGTAATTGGATTTTATATTTTTTATATAAATACTACATTAATTTGGACACTTGATCCTTTGTTGGTCATTTATTGTTAAAATGGTTATTGGTTTGGGTTTAAATTTAAGACGTTGGGAAAGGATGACATAATTCTGACTTCCGTAATTGAAAAGTATAAAAAAAGTCAGTAGGTAATTATAATTCCCGATTTCGATTAAAAATCCTAATTTTCAGAAAGAATTCAAAATTGAAAAGTTAAAAAATTTACTCAGATTTAAAAGACCATGAATAAAAATTTAACATGAAGTGGATACAAGTTCTTAATTGCCTAGTACATCTACATACATCACAATTCTTTATACATTTTTATATTGAGTTTTTTATATGACAATAACTGTAACCATAGCGTCAATTTTTTGTAACATGTATTAAAATTTTTAAGGCATTTGGTTAATTTTAATAAACCTGCCCAGAAGCCAATTGATACAATCCACTTTTAATTATCTTATGCATATTGTAGACCTCCTGGATGACATTGTGAGGAATGCAAACAAAAATATTGATAAAACCTTCAAGGGTCTCAAGAAAACTCTCAAAGAACTCCACAAAGATTAAATTTACCGGTTATCAGGTGAACCCATTATGTTATGTAAGCTTGCATGGTCCGGGATGCTTGGCTTAAAATATTATAATACATATTATAATGTTGCTAATTCTAATGTTAGAAAGTTAGGTTCTAATATTTACAAAGGGATTTTACACACAGCACGCTTTGAAGACAGATTCGTAGATCACTTTTATCATATTTATAGCGATTTTTTTTCCTAATATTTACCCTGTCCTCTAGAATCTAGATAGATTCTTAAGTAGGATTTGTGCTAGATAATTTTCTTAGGAAGGTTCCTATTTTTTGTTTGTTCTTAGTTACTGTAAATTTGCACGAAAACTAATGGGCTATAATTTGCATTTATCAGGTTAAATATATTACCTTTATTGATTGCATATATTATAAATTGTAGCAAATAAATAGCCCAGGGGCTAATAGGGCCTTAACTAGTATTTGACACTTGGCAGTTGCTTGTACATACAAATAGGACATCACAAACACTAAAAATTTAAGGGTAAACAATAATGGAATTAAACTCTGCTCCAGCCTGGAATAGAACCTCGTACTCACTTGACAGAACCACTACCAACTGGGCTGCAAATCCATGTAGAATCAATTATTTTCTTGTTACGGGCGGTCTATTATGAACTCTTAATTCCAGCCATATTCCAGTGTAAACGTCAAATTCGTGTTACCGAAGCGGTCACGTGACACTTTTTAGCCAATCATACGTCGTTCTAAGCCCGATAAACGAATTGCCTGGGACATGAATGGTTTTATAATAGTTCATATAGGCCCGCTGTTCTAATTATTTGTTTAATGGTGTCAGTCTTTAAAAGGTGGGTGTGTTTTGTGTGTCTTACTTAATGTTTATTTATGTTATTTGGGTTCTTATTGGGTACAATACAAATACAATACAAATTATCTTTATTGTACACATAAAATTACAAATGACAAATAGTTACATTTAAACATGAACGTACGTACAATTGGCGGCCTTATCATTAAAACAGCGATCTCTTCCAGGCAACCATTGACTGGAATAATTTAATAATATTTTTTTTCTGGGTAATATTTTATCACACAACACATTATAATCATATGTGTGTTCAGCTTAAATTGTTTGTATTAATGTAGGCATTTTTTTAAAGTGCTGAGGCTGAATTACTTTCGCCCTTTTTGTATAATCGCCCTTTCCGAAACTGTGGTAGTAGAATATTGACGTTCGTAACTGTATTATCAAAAACCTATATGAAATAAATGATTTTAAGTTTCATTTAAACTCTTTAATCATAATTAATGAAAAAATTACTGAATTAATAAATAAAATCCATAGTGGCATACGTTTTGTTTTTTCTTTGATTAATTTTGCTACAGATTTGCTGTTTAATTAAAAATATTTAGGCGAATATTGAAAATACTACCAAATATTTATTATATAATATTATTATAGATTCCAATTAGAAAGAACTTCGCCTTTGTATTTCATTTATTTATTTCTGCTTTACACATGACCAAAGCATTCTCGCAAACTTTAGTATGATTTATTCCATTGGTATTAGTAAAAATAGGTATTTAACAATATTTCCTATCTGTGTTTTTTTTTTCAAATAGTTGAATTAAGAACACCTCTACTTCATTATATTTAAATAACTGATTTGTTTTTGTTTGAAACCAGCAAATATCCCAGAGTTGGTGCAAGATGCAAAAAGGAAGATAAATTTTTCGATGAACAAATTGAGCAATTGAGTCAGTCATTCGCTTTTTGTTACCAATGTTAGTTTATTTTCATTATTTATGTTTATAGATGTTTTGAGGGTATTAATATAATTATTGCATAAGCATAATGTAGATAGTTGGAATCACAGTGTTTATAAATATATTCTCTATTCATTAGTTAACATAATAATTAGAAATACATTTCATAAGTATGTAGTTCGAACAAAAAAAAACTTTTTTTTTATTTCCAAACTTAATTTATGTTTTAGCATAATATTGCTAGTAGATTCTCAAGAGATTATTTTTTGTCTTTTATGTGTGTATGATTTATTAATTGTGTCTGTACCACAAAAATGTACGAATTTTGGGATTGGGAAAACTCTCACGTAGAATCTAAATTCCCTCTTTTAGCCTACATAATATTGATAAGAATGAATTCGTTGTACACATAATCATGATTGCGTTTGTTAGAATCTATTCTGATAAACTATTCCAGCTAGAGATAACATCGGTGTTATCACTATATAGATTTCGACATTACCAATTGCGTAGAATTTCATAATAATAGACCAAATAGTTAAACTGTATTATTATATCGCCTTTACTGTATGTATTTTTTAAATATAATTGTAATTCAACAGTGTCCCAGCGCGGTAGCGATAAAAATATGGTTTAAAAATAAAATATATTACCGATTAAAAAAATGACGCCATTTTACTAATTATTTGAAAGACGTTCAGGATAGTAAAACGTTACCGTCTTGATTATACTCGTAATAAAATTCTTAAATATTTATATTTTAATAAGGTATAGAAATCATCTGCTGAAAATTATTTTTCATCGGTTTTAAAGCAGTACGTATTGTACCTTTTTTACTTTCATTTTATTTAGATTTTACCAATATAATTATCAAGTCTATATACAATATTTATTAAAAAAAGCCCGCCGTTTATTGTAACAAAATGTTTGTAAGCTTTATGAAAAGACATTATGTACAAACTAGCATAATAGGCTTGTTTCCACTAAGAATAAATCGAATGGCTTAGAGTTTCTAATGATTAACCATGATAATTCGTAAACAAAAATGCAGCTTTTCTATTAAAATAATAAAAGATTAATAATATTTTTGGAAAATAAAATCGACAAATTGAGGCGTTTAATCACGTGACATTAAACATCAATCAGTGAAGCGCATGGAAGCGTGACGTCACACCTCGCGAAACACTACGTTGAAGCTGTCATTTTCGTATAAAATGAAAAGGTTATTTGGAGTTTTCAGCAATTATCGTTAAATTAATACAATTCGTTTTTAGTTTAATCTTGAAAGACAGATAAAGAAATAAGAAGAGTATGAATTATTACATAAAACGAAAACAGATTTTATAAAACGAAAATAATATTTTAACTCAAATAAATCATAAAACCCTACTCAAGTCATAACATTTTATAGATTATGTGTGGTATATTATGGTAGATTTTGCAAAATTCATTTCTTTTACTATACATTTATAAAGAGATACATCAAGTTGTGTTTATTACTTACATCAAAATGATCTTCACAGAAATAAATTGTGGAATCAGTTGATAAAGTAAGAGCATCTTGCCTCCTTGCCATATTTAACCACTTTCTACGTATTTGTTTATTGTTTGGAACGTATATGAATAATTTGTTTGGCGTTTTTATCGTTGTACTTTTACATTGGGGCACTATACAGTATTTATAATACGAGGAATTCATTATTTATTAAAAAACACAATTGACTGTCATACACAAACACGGCTGTTTCGCGAGGTGTGACGTCATTCAAAACGCCATGACAGTCTTGGCCTTTTTCGCGGTCAATTTCAAGTTCATTTCTAAAAACACAAAATATTAATGTAAAAGACTTATTTTTCTTAGAATAATATATTTTTGGGGTGAAATAGATGCTAAGCTATAGTTTTAAACTAATTTCCAAATTTTGTCAACTAGCCTATTATTATGTTCGTAATAATCAATTTATATTACAGGATTGACGTAAAATTAAGCAGTCGATAATACAGAAAAAGTACGCTCCAACTCAAGAGTCACTAACGGTTACTTTAATCGCTCCTTAGTACAGAATCACAATACAAACGTACTAAGGAGCGACTTCAGTAACCGTTAGTGACTCTTGAGTTGGGATGAGATGATAAATTTAAATACACAGCAGAGTTTTAATATACCTAAATAGTGAATTTTTTTTGAAGTTATAATTCTTTAGGCGCGTTATGAAATAAATGGAAAAAATGATGAGTGAAATTTAAAGATTTTTAACACGGATGGTGACACAAAAACGACGGTGACAAAAAACTATACGCGCGTTTTTAAAAACGCTTGTTTTGAAAAAATGATTAGGTATTATTATTATTTTGAATATTGTTATTTTTTTTTTAATGTTTTTTTTTTCATGCCAAAAAAGTATAACTTCTCTTGCGTGTACAATTGTACATACGTTAATGTTTTTTTAAGCTCCCAGCCCCCTTGTCTCATTAAATCTATTTGCCTTCATAATACTTGTATCGATGGGAATGCTACCTTCTAAACACTAATAGAAGTAATTATCTTTGTTAAACATGCATTGTTTACCCTGCGATAGCTAATATTTACCTTATCCTATCACTTTTAGGTAAACAAGAGTAGAACGCACACTCCATACTCTGTAAGTAGAGGTCCATGGCGGAATGCTTTGTTATAGCTTACCTTCTCTATAATGAGCAATGCGCTTTAATTACTAACATGTGTACAGTGTAGAATTGGATGATTAAAATGCTTATCTATACTAATATTATAAAGCTGAAGAGTTTGGTTGAACGCGCTAATCTCAGGAATTACTAGTTCGAACTGAAAAATTATTTTTGTGTTTGATAGTCCATTTATCAAGGAAGGCTATAATTATATAACATCATATATTTTAGTAGTTAGTTTTTTCCACAAATTAACGCGGGTGAAACCGCGAGGCACAGCTAGTTTTTAATGTATTATAATTAACACAATATTGTTAACAATTGTAAAATGTTTTACTTGAACATGTTTTTGACTTAATATTAGTTAACTAGGAAATCGCCCTGGCTTCGCTTCGGGAAAAATAGTAAAAAAAAAATATATAAAATAGCCTATGTCACCCGGGGATAGCGTAGCTTCCCAACAGTGAAATAATTTTTCAAATCGGTTCGGTAGTTTCGGAACCTATTCAATACAAACAATCAAATCTTTCCTCTTTATAATATTAGTATAGATAAAATAGTGTATGTGCTGTGTATTTATTGTATTATTATAGAAATAATATTGTTATAAGCAGTCAGATTTCTTTGAAATTGGGATAACGTTTTGGGATTATTAACACATTTATTATATTAGTAAAAATTGCATAAAAGGCAGACCCGCCTAATGTTTAATGTAACAAAGTATACGATTACGATAAAAATATCTGTATTGTCCAAACAATATGATTTATCAATCCCAATGTCAATGCTAATTTCTTATCATAATATAATAATAGCATTGACATTGGCATTGATAAATATTATTATAATTATTCTTATCATTGATTCCATACCACCTTACTAAATGTTACTTCTACCAAACTTTGAGTGCTGTATATCTTTTTTTTAATTAAACAACAATGTATTGAAAATAACTGTAGTTAAAAAAAAACTTAGTATTAGGGTGATATCGTGTGTTTACGCAGTGGCGTAGCTAGGAAACCAAGGGCCCTGGGGCAAATCAAAAAATGGGGCCCCACTGCTATCTAAACTGGTTAGGTTTTATAAGAACATATAATTCAATGGGTTTTATCAAGTAAAAATATTAAATATACAAATACTTTAAAAATGCTAAGCTACTTTATCATCGATGATAAAGCTCTTACTGATATGATCAGCTCTTTTTCGTGCACTGCAGGGCAGGTAATAAAAATATTAAACAGTAACAACATAAATTACAATAAACAGTTGGTGTAGATTTGGGCAATAAAACTAAATAGAAAAGATTCAAGGGTTTATTATATAAAAGTTTATTATATAAAGGACCTACCAACTGACTAAATAACTATTATATTTACGATCTTTTTCTAGCTTTAGTTTTTGCAAAACTATCAATGACTTCGGTTAAATCCAGGCTTGATCCGGTTTTGTTTTCAATTGCTGTTAGCGATATTAATGTCGGAGCCGAGTTTGGCCCCATACTATTTCTTAAATATTTTTTTTATTATTTTTAATTTGCTGAATGACCTTTCAGCTGCTGCAGAAGTGACAGGAATTGTAAAGAATAATAACAATGCTGTAAATACTTCCGTTAGGTCGCATTCTAGCACTCCATATTTGCTCATTATTTTGCTATTACATATTTGGTGAACAGTCCATGCTTGAGTTAGTTGAGGTAAAACTAGGTGGTAAATATTAGTTAATAAATTGAAATGAAAAGCTAGGGCCTATTATATCTGGATATTTTCTTTGGAATTCGTCAAACTTTTGTAATAAAGTTGCTTCATCAACATGTTATAAAAATGTTGGTGTTAGAAAATCGAATATTTGACAGACTGCACTCATACCAGTAAAACGTGTATTTAATTGAGCTATCAATGTGTCTTATACATTATTGAAAATCTCAATTTTAAATATTTCTTATCTGTTTGGAAATGGGAGAAATTTTCAAAAACTCAGTTCGATCGAGATTTTCTGGTAAGGATTCGAGGGCCCCCTGAGCTTGAGGGCCCTGGGGCACTGCCCCGCCTAGCCCCTAGGTAGCTACGCCACTGTGTTTACGCATTTAGTTATTGGGACTGTATTAGTCCAGTCATTACGTCGAAAAAAATTTTCAAATCGAAATTGTAGGTCTAAACACGCGCTACAAGTTTAATACGATACATTTTTTCGGTATCTTTCACGAGAAAAAAAGCCAAAAACAAACACTACCATCTAAATTGTTATTTTCGATCGATATCTCAATAATGATGAACGATAGGTGAAAAATGTAAAGGACCTTAATTATTGTAGACCGTAAAAAAGCAACACAAAAGTATTGCATCAATATTTTCATATCTCATCGGAAAACAGATTTATTGTAAAGAAAACTGAATTTATGGAATTTAACCCTTTTTTCAAGATGGCGGAAAATGCACATAGGAAATCTTGGTTGACAATTTGAAGTTAAACTTTTCTAAAATTATATTACGGTATTGAAGATGAGTAATATTATTAAGTAATTCGGTTTCTATGAAGTTATTGTTATGTAAGGTGGCTTGTGAACGTCGGTTGATACCGTGTGTTTTGTTTTATGTTTAAAATGTGCTTTGAATTTGGAATGTTACTTTAATGTTTATTTTTTTTATTTCCAGCCGGTCGCTTAGTAGCTGATGCAGTGAGGAAGAACAACTAATATCCGACGTTTCCTTTTCCATATATTACGAAGGGACAAGTACAAAACAATTTATTACACCGCTTTTGTACTCAAAATGCGCTTTGCCGCAAACTGACGAAAACAAAAAAAAAATCGAAAATATTTTATAATTCAAACATCGAACGCACGTGCTATAACGTCATTGTTAAATGGCGGATCTCTAGCACGTTTAATTACCCTCTTAATGTTGGCCATATACGATCAAGTATACTTGTCAAGTTTGCAGTGGACTTGACGCGGCATCCAGTAATCTTGACGGTGTATGGCTACGGTATGGCTATCTGCCCATATAGCTATCTCATGTATACTGGATGCCGCATCAAGTCAAACTGCAAACTTGACAAGTATACTTGATCATGTATGGCCAGCTTAATATAAAAAATTAGAGCTTTGAATATCTCGGTAATGGGCTTTTTGTAATTTCACTAGATTTAAAATGGACCCAAGTTTGTGTTATTGTCTATTATTAGGTAAGTGTTTTTGTATTATGTTCGTGACTATTTTACAAGGTTAGTTTAAAATCTTTAGTTTAATCTATCCTTTCTTGCGTCTCGATAAGATCTTTTAGGGGATAAAAATTTATTTTTAGATGATTAAGTAAAGATTGTCATTAGTTGTTTTAGGCTCCATGCCTAATGACATAGGTTTGAAGTGAAGCGACGATCTAAAATTTCAACATTTTAACGTCTATTTCCGTGCAAATATTGCAAGTTAAAAAAGACGCAAACAATAGGGATGTTGACTAATTTTAGGATTCAATTTTATTTTATAGAACCTCAATATTCACGAAAAAAATATTATAAAAATAATAATCTTCAATTTAAAAACAAAAATTGATAAATAAAAATCACTATCAAATTTCCCATCAAAAACGTCACGTGACGTCATTAAACGACGTCATATTCTCAAAATGGCGTTTGAGGTCACGTGACAGTGAGTACAATTTTTAACATTTTAAATTAATGATATTTATGTTGATTAGTGTCAACATCCCTATTCATGCGTGCGTCTATTTTATAAATCTTTGCATTTAGTTGTCAAGACAGACGTCAATAATTCTTTAACCAATTTTTAACCGACTTCAAAAAAAGGAGGAGGTTCTCAATTCGTCTGTATTTTTTTATGTTTGTTACATCAGAACTTTGGACTGGGTGAACCGATTTTGATGATTCTTTTTTTAATCGAAAGCTGGTGCATGTCGTGTGGTCCCACTTAAATTTTATCGAGATTGATAATGGCATCCATGAGAAAACAATATAAGTCTTAAATTTACATTAAGCATACACACATAGCGCGACAAATGGACGAATAACTCAATATCACGCCAACCGATTTCGATGATTCTTTTTTATTGTTATTGGAAAGGGTGTACTTCATTTGAAGTCGGTTTTTTTGTTAAATTTTAGATTATGACACTTGACAGATGTGTGGTTACCTCGTTCTTTTAGATTGTCGCTTTGCTACGATTCTGTTATTAGAGTGTGAGCCATAATTTTCCCTATGTAAGACGTACTGTAGAATAATGAATTTCTTGGTTTATCCTCTTTAGGTTTGCTCAAGGAGTGTTTACCGTTGGTTGTTTAGTTAAGTTACATCTGAAAGACCCCGTTTTGTATGTTTGTGTAGATTTTTACACGCGTTTATTACAAAGAATGCCTTGAATGCCGCCATTGTTTGAAATATTTAAGCATTTAGTTTTTTGGTGGGAAGCAATATTTTTGTACAATTTAAAATTACCAATTTTAAGCATTTGGAATCGTGTTTTTCATATACCGCTTGTGATTTTTAAATTCACGATTAGTGTGCCTTGGAAAATTTGGCTATCTGTATATTCACGAAGGAATTGTTAATCTTGTCATTTTTCATACAATAAAAGGAATTCATTGTAAAATGTTTTTTATTCATTCAACCTCATGCAAAAATGCTATTCATATCCATCTATCCATCAGCCTTTGGAGGTCCACTGCTGGTCATAGGCCTGTTTGCTGTTTGAATACAGCGGATGCCCGCTGTCTTCGTCATCAGTCCACTTGGTCGGGGGGCGTCCTATGCTCCTTTTTCCGAGCCGTGGGCGCCATTCGAGGACCTTTCTTCCCTAACGGTTATTGGTCCTTCGAACTATGTCAGCCCATTTCCACTTCAGCCGACTTATTTACTGCGCTGTCGGTTATCCTTGTTTGTGTACAGATTTCATCATTTCTGATGCAATCATGTAGCCAAATACCGAGCATAGCTCTCTCCGTAGCTTATTGTGTGACTTTGAGCTTGTGGATTAAACCAATAATAAAGCACCACGTCTCAGAGCCATATGTCATCACTGGCAACACACACTGCTCGAACACGTGGTCATCTAATACACAATATTAATATCTATATACTGTGTCTAATACCTTCAAACGAGAAATTCTTGTATAACAAAGTACTCTGTGATACATATCTATATTTTCTGAATCTCTGAAACGACTCCCAACGATTTTCATGAAATTTACTATGCAGGAGGTTTTGGGGGTGATAAATCGATCTAGCTAGGATTCATATTTAGGAAAATATCTTTTTATCCGAATGTTCAGGCAATGAAAAACTGCTCACATTTACATTATTACATTAGACTCTTACTGACATCTATTGGCGAGTAGTAACACTAAACCAAACAAAGCTCAGTCATCCGGGTACTGTCAAATTAAACTTTATTACTATTTTGTGACAATTTATATTTATTCATGATTGTTGGTAGAATGTGGGACCCTAATAATTAGCTGTTAGAACTGAAATAAAACAATAGTTTAATATTTTGTTTTTATTTACAACTACACTAATATTAAACAAAATTAAGTAAACTACTAAATATCAAATTACTAAACACACATTAAACTAAACATAATGACAATTTCACGTAAGATACTCACTGTTCTAATTCTTTTTACAATGCATGTTTCAGATGAATATGATATTCCAAAATATGGTTGAAAAACAATTTAATCATTTTACGCATTAATTACTAGCATTGCAAACCACATTTTATATAAATTACATAGTAGGTAACTTTAGTAAACAGAAATTAGTAATTAAATTTAATTGATATCTGTCAAAGTGGATAATTACTAATCAGGCAGTTTCAGTAGCTTCAGCTTTTGCTTTCTCCGCTTCTTCTTTCTCTTTCTGTTCTTTTTCTGTTTTTCTATTTCTCCATGCGGTCATATATGTTCTGGGGTGGATAGGGAAGAATCCAGATAAACCTAGAAGCATATTTTTAAGATATTGTAACCACAAATGAAGTGTAAGGAACTTTTACCATAATCTTTTTCATAGCAAAACTAGAAGAGTTGGTGGCAGAAAAACTAATCTTGAAAAATTACTAATAGGACTAACCTACATTAGCAGTTAACTTGATTGGAAAGAGGGACAAAAGCTGCATATGCCATTGAAGTATAATGTCATAGAACAGACATCTCGAACAAAATGTGAGTCCCGCCCGGGAGGTTTGATTTTCAAAATTGACTCTGATTAGTGACTCTAGAGTTGGGGTGTAAGTCTGCTCATTGTATATTGCAATATATGGTAAATAAATAATATTATAAAATAATACCGAGTAACTCTCCAACAGGATTGGTAACATGTGCCCCTTGACCCAGCCAGTATTTCAAACGTTCCAGATTCAAAGCCACTAATTTTTCATTGTATAAATTAGGCATTGGATCATAGGACCCCAACTGTTCTATCACTGGCTGGCTGTTTAGTCTTTTTCGCTGAAAAAGAAAATCATTCCATATTTAAATTACTTTGCATGAAAAGCATGACTATTATATTAGGCTTTGCATCTACATAATTAAAAAAAAAACAAAATTGTTTGTGGTGTTGTCCTGTATAGACTCTGGAAGTATCCAACCGTTGTGCTCCAAAATGGATTCATTTGAAAATGCAAAGATAGTGTTGAGACCACTAAAACAATGCAATAAGCACATTTCAGTATATTCATGAAGTTGATTTTCGACTTTCCCATACAATTTATTTACAGTCACACATATACACTGGGTATCCACTATTATTAGATAAATAGATAGATCAACTCTTTATTGTTAGTACACTATTGAACATTCAGCAATATACGCTTACTCTTAGACTCTTACACACTTATATTATAACCCCGCAGTAGGTTTTCACCTGTGTCGCGGGTGGCATGGACGACATATATCACATCATCATCACAATAACACCCTGTACCCGAGTACAAATATTTATCCATCGCATAAATATCTGGACCCCTCGCTTCGCAGGCAGGCCAACCAACTAGGCTACAGGGTCGTCAATATCAAAACAAACAGAAAATTATAATAGGTAAGTTATGCAGACTATCGAGTTGTCTTCATAAGTACTAATTAATATGCTAAAAATAGCAACAAAACCACAAAATAAAACTTCATTACTGAACAACGATACTACTTTATGTTTATTTTATAGAATGGCAATTTATTCACAGAAAGTCTCTTAGAACTTGAATGAGGATACGTACGTGAGTTACAGATATGTGATAAAACGGTCTATTTGTGCATCCCTGGCGAATGAGACGAATTGATTTTGCAGCTCTCACGAAATATTTACCCGTTCCACTGGCTGGAGGTAAAGCCATGTTGATATTTTCAATATTTTACCGCACAAGTAAATATAACAGTATAACCTCAAATTTAGATCTATTATAATATGACTCGAGCCAATGAAATGTGACAGACATGACAGTTATTGGCAGAACGTTTAAATGACAGTGACACTAATGTTTTTGACTAGAAATTACATTACAACGTGCAGAACGTGCTTATTACCATAGAGTAACTTATACATAGGGAAACTTATTACTTATTAGGTAGCTTAGTACGAGTTTTACTTGACATAAAGTCCGTTTACACGTATTAAATAGTTACATAGATAACTTAATTTTAAGTAAATTAATACGTGTAAGCAGACAATTTATTAACTTTTTAGTTAAAGTTATCTACATAACAACTTAATACGTGTAAAACGGCGGCGGCGTAAAGTAAACGCACGTTTGCTAAAGTATAGGAGCAAAATTTTTCTCTTCACTGCCGCTAGATGGCTCTGCTTCGATTCCATACTTATTCCCTTTATTCCATACTTTTAGTAAACGTGCGTATACTTTACGCCGCTGGTCCGGTATGTCAAATAAAACTCATACTATAATAAGCACACAGCACGATCGAAAGCTAGTAGATAAAATGGATTAAAAAATGACGCGCAAGTGTATCAATGAATGATACCTACATGAATAAATGATTTTGAATTTGATACTTTCACATGGTAACATTCGGTTTTGAGGTAGAATTTTTAAGACGAAATCAATGCATTTATTTTTTATTTACCTACTTCCGTTCCACGGTCACTACCCGGTATATTATTGTATGAACTATGAATTAATAATACCAATACAATCCCTCCGAGGGGCCCTACCACCAGCGGGCCGGATTTAGTCGCCTTTTACGACACCCATCCGGCGTGGGATTGGGGTTAGTATTCTAAGCCGCCCCAATACGGCTATTCCTATTCCAGGTCATGGTGTGTGCTAAATTTCATGAAAATCCAGTAAATAGTTTTAGCTCGAAAGATTCTCACATAATTTTACATTTTATCTGAATTCCGCTGTATTTTTTATGCGAGTTACCCAATGATGTTTAAATAAATATAGATACATTATGCCCTTACAAATCAACCGAAAAATCTGTTCCGATGTCCGCAAGGCACGCTTTATTGCTTTATCGCACGTCTTTATCGCTCTCGCATTAAAACTACATCGCTATCTCTTTCTTCACCTGAATAAGAGTTCCCAATTGGGAACTTTTTGAGTCACACAACGCGCGCGCTTATGACATATCTGCCTCTTTTTAATGTATAATATCCTCATAACTTTTTACTAGGTGCTAGGATGAAAATGATAATTTATCCTTATGTACCAATGATGTTTATTAAAGATACGTTATTCCCTTACAAATCAAGCCAAAAATCTGTTCCGAAAACAGCTACGACACACTGCGACCAATCAGCGCTTGTTAAATTATGTAAAAGGGATAGCATTACTAAAACCATAATAGTGAAAAAGACAGCTAGTGTTTGTCGCTCGCGTCACAAGTACCTTACGTTCGGCTGGCGCCAAGCTGGCGCGCTGTCATGCCGCCATACTTATTTTGTTAGAGAATTATTGAAATGAAATAAAATGCAATAAATCATGATTCCTTACTTGTGGTATGTTATACCATGAATTTTATTTTTTTTACATAAGTAATTAGTGCATTTACGCATAACACACGAAGGCATTTTAACGCTGTATGTCAAATCTCCAGCACTTCTGACAAAAAAAAAAGCGTGCGTATCCACAGAGTATTGAGAGAGCGACTGCGAGTAATGCGAGCAAGCGTGGTCAATTGACTACTCTTTCGCTCTTCGCCGTCGGCGCGCTAGTAACCCATCTACCTCTTTTATACATATAATATCATTGTTATGTACACTTTACATTTTATGTTTGTCATATTTTCAAATAACAAATTACCACAAAAAGACCCAGTCGGCTGTAAAATTGTTTACTAAAAAGAACTCGTCCAATAAAATTTACTAAGTATACCTATTCATAATAATACTAGCATTAAGCTCGCCATTTGTTCTTCAATATTTTATATTGTAATCAATAAAGTGTACATAAATAAATAGATATATAAATAATATTAAGTATATAGCTATTTTTACCGAAATCCGTGAGTGTGGCTACTAGCAAGTCCTAGATGACCTAGATAGACCTGGAAACGAGGATACGAAGACGCCTGCGAGACAAGTGCAACCATGACAAAGAGTGAGGGGTGCTTGACTTTAGATGCGCTCCTTCCCTACATTAGGTAACAGGAGTTCATGAATCATTCAGTGACTTCGTTCTGGCGTTGTGTGTGAAAAATGTAATATAAGGTCACCAACATAAAAAAGATAGGTGTACCATTGAAGTATAATGTCATAGAACTGACATCTCGAACAAAATGTGTGTCCAAATGCATTGGCGCCACGTGGCTTCAGTCTTCAATGGATTCGTTCGATTTTGAAAGGAGAACGGGGGCTCAATTTTGAAAATGGAACCTCCCGGCCGGGACACACATTTTGTTTGAGATGTCTGTTCTATGACATTATACATGTCTACTTCAATGAGGTGTACTTAAGTACGCGTAATAAATATAATCCTGCTAACTTAGACCAATAAAAAGTATTTTTTTTTTATTGGTCTGAGCCTACCTATTAATAATTATACCTAAATGTGATTCATATCCATGGATATTTGTTATTCTTTCACGCAAAAACTATTGAAATTTAGCATATAGGTTCTAAAGAAAATGAAAAAAGGAAAGAAAAAGAAGAAAGGAAAGAAATACTATATGCGTATACTATATAGATATACGCGTAATAAATATAATCCTGCTAACTTAGACCAGTAAAAAGTATTTTTTACTAATAATTATTATAAATGTGATTCATATTCATGGATATTTGTTATTCTTTCATGCAAAAGCTATTGAAATTTAGCATATAGGTTGTAAAGTAAGTGAAAAAAGAAAGAAAAAGAAGAAGGGAAAGAAATACTAAGGTAGATAAATAACACCTTTATAATATTTGTTTTACACGCCTCTTAAGTCAGTAAGCCCCAACTCAAAGTCACTAACGGTTACTTAAATCGCTCGTTAGCACAAAATTAGTATGGTGATACTTTACTAAGGAGAGATTTAAGTAACCGTTAGTGACTCTGAGATGGAGCGTGATTTTCCCAAGTACATATTGTATTTTTTCAATGCGAAGTGTGGGTGTGTACTAAGATATAAACATTTATAAAAGTACCTAAATCACGTCGAAGTTGGTATTATCGTCTTCAAAAACTATAATTGTTTCTCTGCTGGTCGGGTCTCCTCTCATAAACGGTCAAGTCAAGCTATATACACACTAATCAAGCGTCGATTAAAGGTCGTAGCTCACTTACACGACACCGCTCCCACCCAACCAAAGTATGAGAATTCAAATATAAACATAAAATCGTGCTCTGTAGGTGCACTTTACAGTAACAACAAAAAGGACCCCGCAAAATCTCTATGGGAATTGGCTCTCGGCTAAATTAGCTGAAATTTTGCACAGAGGTAGCTTTCATCATGCTGATCAAAAGTCTGAATGGGCGCAACCCCCCAAAATCAAACCCAGACCCTCCAAAAAATCTCAAAATACACCCCAAAGCACATTGGATGAAAATCAATGCATAAGGGATATATTCATATGAAACTTCGCACAGAGATAGCTTTCATCATGCTGATCAAGTCTCAATGGATGCAACCCCCCAAAATCAAACCCAGACCCACCACTCCCCCCCCCCCCCACCAAATCTCAAAATACTCCCCAAAGCACATTACGATGGAATGCATAAGGGACATTTTTTTATGGAAACAGCCGGCAAACGAGCTGACGATCCACCTGATGGTAAGTGGTTATCGCCGCCCATGAACATCAGCAACACCAAAGGCATCACTGATGCGTTGCCGGCCAAGAAAGAAAGAAGATAAAGAAAGAAAGAACTGGCTCTCAAGCCCCCAGCCGGAACACGATGAGTCGTCTGACTCATGCTCGAGGGTGGTACCTATCCAGGCGAACCCCTGGAGAAATAATAATAGTAATAATGGTATTGATTAACAATTAAAATCAATACTACTAATATAATGCCTCCGAGGGCCCTACCACCAGCGGGCCGGATTTAGTCGCCTCTTACGACACCCTTCCGGCGTGGGATTGGGGTTAGTATTCTAAGCCGCTCCAATACGGCTAAAATATAATAAAATATACGGCTAATATATGCATATGAAGGCAAGGTGTTGGGTGATACCCGACCTGTTTACGCCAGGTGGTGTTTGGGGGGAGTGGTGGGTTTAGGTTTGATTTTGGGGGGTTGCACTCATTGAGACTTTTGATCAGCATGATGAAAGCTACCTCTATGCGAAGTTTCATATGAATATATCCCTTTGGCATTGATTTTCATCCAATGTGCTTTGGGGAGTATTTTGAGATTTGGGGGGGGGAGTGGTGGGTCTGGGTTTGATTTTGGGGGGTTGCGCCCATTGAGACTTTTGATCAGCATGATGAAAGCTACCTCTGTGCAAAATTTCAGCTAATTTAGCCGAGAGCCAATTCCCATAGAGATTTTGCGGGGTCCTTTGCAGCCCGCGCGCAGCTTGCTTGCGGGAAGCAAGCTAACCGCAACCTTGCCACTCAATAGTTGTACCTACGGAGCACGATTTTAAGTTTATATTTGAATTCTCATACTTTGGTTGGGTGGGAGCGGTGTCGTGTAAGTGAGCTACGACCTTAAGTCTTCACACACTTTCAGTGTACAGTTTTCCTCACGATGTTTTCTTTACCGAAGCTATTAATAAAAAATAAAATTATTTTTCATCGTATGAGAGGTTAAAAAATCTATAATTTTAATTCTACAGACATAAGCCTTGAAACAAAGTGTAATACATCATAATATTATGGAGGATGTAAATGGCTGAAAAGCTGTTATGGGAGTAAGCTTGGAGTAAGTATGGCTGCATTCCAAGTAGTTTGCCGCCAGAGTTCATAGAACTTACCTACTGCCTATGTCTTAGTAGGCTGAAATTCATTAATGGCCCATTACAGAACACGGATTTATCCTCCAGCTATAGCCTTAGTTCCCAAAGTGGTCCAGGTAGACCACCCTGGGTCCACGGGAAACGATGGAGGTCTACGTTGGCGTGACAAAAAATCAATTAATTAATTAACCAATCAATTCTTACTTTTTTTTCGAAAACGTTTATCTAAGTATATAAATTCAGTCACAATGCAAATTTCCATAGTTAGATCTAATCTTCACATTTTTTGTCGAGTTTTAGGAATATGGTAGAAATGTAGCTGCAGAGGGTACACCGAAACCAGTTAAATTTTGAAAGTGGTCTATGAGAAAAAAAAAAACAATATAAAATAAACAATATTAAAAAAATATGTAAATTCAAAAAAACAATATTAAAAAAATATTTAAAAAAAAACAATTTTCAAAAACAATACTCTAACAACATTAAAATACAGTATAATTAAATAGTTTACTAAAGTAAAAAAAAATAATTAAATATAATAATATTTTTTTCATAACGCGCGTTTTTAAAAACGCTTTTTGTTTTTAGTTTTTGACGTTTTTCGTCACCGTCGATTTTGTGTCACCGTCCGTGTTACAAATCTTAAAATTTCACATTCATCATTTTTCCATTTATTTCATATCGCCCCTAAAGCAGTATAACTTCAAAAATGGGAACCTCTAAGCTATAGCCTCCATACTCCATGCTGTTCTAGTGCGGATTAGTGCAGGGATTAGTGGCCAACCCGAGTGTTGGATGTTTTTATGCAGTCGCGTAAATCTCCAAAATGGCGCAACGGCTACTGATAAGAACCGGGACCGACGCGACGGCTTTACGTGTCCTCCAAAGCACGGAAACGTTCAAGAAACTACCGAACGCCCGCTGTTGCTTAACTTTGTCGATCGCTTAGGATCGACATAAGTCGCCGGGCTATGAGCGAATTTCTCCACAATTGAGGAACCATAAATAACTTGATGATATAAGATAAGAACCGGGACCGACGCGACGGCTTTACGTGTCCTCCAAAGCACGGAAACGCTCCAAAAACTACCGAACGCCCGCTGTTGCTTAACTTTGTCGATCGCTTAGGATCGACATAAGTCGCCGGGCTATGAGCGAATTTCTCCACAATTGAGGAACCATAAATAACTTGATGATATTAAGTTACCTACCAAGTCTATCAACGTCTCGTTTCAGTGTAACAGGGTAAAATATACAGGACCATATTAATTATTAATTCTGATAATGTTTAAACATGACCTGTCTTAAATTAATTAATAGTAATAGATTACCTCATAGCAATAATCATATGACATAATGATTATTATTATGTTTGACCACCTTAACCTCTTAACATTAATGAATTGAATGACCAAAATGCTAACTTATAATTATGGAATAATGTAAATTGATGATAGCAGCTTCTATGAAGCTTCTGCTTCATTTCATCTCAGGTCTGTCCCAATCTGTTCCACAATTTCCATGATATTGTCCCACAATGACGGATAACAATAGTCTTACAACTATTGTAACCAGATACAGTCTTATCATTTTCGGGACAATTCTATTGGTGAAACTAGGATTTTTGTTTGGGGGGGCGACATTTTACGACTACCCTATGAACGCCCCTTTCGGTCAATGCTCGACAAAATTTAAAAAAAAATTAAAATGTGTGCAATTCACACGTGGTAGAAGTGAAACTTTCCAAAATTTTGGTTTCAAGATAATGAGACGAAAAAGCAATAAATCGAATCTTCTACCTTGTTCCTCGCGCCATCTATGAATACAACTTAGCACTTTTTAAAAGATAACCACGAACATAAGAAAAAGAAAACAGTGGTAACTAACGCCATCTCTTAACATAATATAAAGAGTAAAATGAGCAGCTAGCACCATCTATCTAGCAATAAAACGAATCTTCTATCTTATTCCTCGCGCCATCTATGAATACAACTTAGCATTTTTACTGTCGCGATGTCGTTTTTATTTATTTTAATTGACGAATATTTCTGTCTCATTCTTTCCTACACATTTTTGTATTTGTGTCTCTTACCTGTCGTTTTTTCCGTTGCATCCGGTTTGAAATCACAACGATTCTAAAGAAGTTTCACTTCAAAAAGCTCACCAGCCACCACTATTGCCTGAGTGTGTACTGTTGGCCCCTTTCATTTCAGCGCCCTAATTACTGGACAATAATTTGACTTAAAATTCTGGGACAATCCTGGATTTCCTGGCCATCTGGCAACCCTACAATTGCCTCCTCAGTTCAGAATACGAACCCCTAACGCGTAAACCTCAAAACATCAAGATCGTAATCTCTGGTCTGGTCTGCCTTCAATCAAACAATGTGCTTAATGCCGATTATTTTTAGCTTTAAGCGCAAAGCTTGAAGACTACTCTGAAAATCAGGCTTTCCGAATTTAGCATGCTCAAAATAGTTTCAATAAAATATTTAGTAGTTGGTACCTATGATAAGTAACATATTGTTTTAAAGAAAAATCATTCTTTTCAGAATAACGAGACTATCATAGGGACTCCAATGACTCCATTTCTCTATTGTTGCCAAGGTTTCCGCCGGTCTTAGCCGTAAAGTACATGAAGGGTGGTCACTTACCATCAGGCGACCCATTAGGTATACCAATGGATTATTGACATAAAAATACTACAAAAATAACCATGACATTTTTCAGATAAAGTCTAGAGCATACTCCACCACGTTGCTCCAGTACGGATAGGTGCAGGGGTTCGTAGCCATCTCGAGAGCCACATGTTTTTATGCAGCTCCATAAATGGCTCAAGGACTGCTATCGATAACAAACGGTACAGTGCCCTCCGAAACACGGAAGCGCTCAAGCAATTTTAGGCACTAGCGGTCACCCATTCATCTCTTGACCAGCCACGCCCACTGTACTTCAACTCGCGCATAACTGGCTCAATGACTAAATATAAAAAAGAAAATACTGTCGTAAAACCTCAACAAAACAGAAAACTAACAAAAAGTTGTACCTACTGTAATTACGATTACGTCAGTATCGATATTACTTCACATCACTACCTCTTCCCGGTTGCAACCCGCGTTTGACCGACATACCGACGACCTTACTATAGACAGAGACAGAACTTCACCACTCCTCTAATACAGAAAGGGACGGAAGATTTAAGTGGGTCATGGGATAAGAGGGACTTGAGGCGCTGAAATAGCGCTTTTTCGCTGCAAGATCTCAGTACGGGAGGCTGAAAACTGAGGTCTAAAAATAGACAGCGTCTTTTGGAAACAGATGACATAATTAATGTTTTAATCGATTACAGGTTTATTTTGACTTTGAATCTTTTCTAGTACTTAAAAACACGGGAACCCATACGCCTGTCAAGCTAAAAATAGAGTAAAGAATGCGCTGTTTTAAATTTAGATATCTTAAAATAGATTTACTAGACAGGCGTGGATTATTTATTTATTTTCATAACAAAAAATGTCGTTGTCTATTTCGGTCTACATTAGATGACTATTCAGTGATTATAATAATAACGAAACGTGGATTGAGAGCATATTTAGTTGATTGAAAATAAATCGCAAATATATATCTAACGACTATGAATATCGTGTTAGAAAATCTCAATTTAGATTTTATTTCCGGACCTCGGAACTGATTTACTGATCGAATAGGTATCGTGCTTAAAATGCAATTTTCATGTCTATCGATCACATCCTAGGATCGCGTGTCTACGGAGGGAAAGGACCCCGCAAAATCTCTATGGGAATTGGCTCTCGGCTAAATTAGCTGAAATTTTGCACAGAGGTAGCTTTTATCATGCTGATCAAAAGTCTCAATGGGCGCAACCCCCCAAAATCAAACCCAGACCCACCACTCCCCCCCAAATCTCAAAATAGTCCCCAAAGCACATTGGATGAAAATCAATGCATAAGGGATATATTCATATGAAACTTCGCACAGAGGTAGCTTTCATCATGCTGATCAAAAGTCTCAATGGGTGCAACCCCCCAAAATCAAACCCAGACCCACCACTCCCCCCAAACACCACCTGGCGTAAACAGGTCGGGTATCACCCAACACTTTGCCTTCATATGCATATATTAGCCGTATTTTTTATTATATTTTAGCCGTATTGGGGCGGCTTAGAATACTAACCCCAATCCCACGCCGGAAGGGTGTCGTAAGAGGCGACTAAATCCGGCCCGCTGGTGGTAGGGCCCTCGGAAGGATCATATTGGTAGTATTGATTTTAATTGTTAATTAATACCATTATTACTATTATTATTTCTCCAGGGGTTCACCTGGATAGCTACCACCCTCGAGCATGAGTAAGATGACTCGTCGTGTTCCGGCTGGGGGCGTGAGAGCCAGTTCTTTCTTTCTTTTTCTTCTTTTTTTCTTGGCCGGCAACGCATCAATAATGCCTTTGGTGTTGCTGATGTTCATGGGCGACAATAGCCACTTACCATCAGGTGGATCGTCAGCTCGTTTGCCGGCTATTTCCATAAAAAAATGTCCCTTATGCATTCCATCGTAATGTGCTTTGGGGAGTATTTTGAGATGGGGGGGGGGGGGGTAGTGGTGGATCTGGATTTGATTTAGGGGGTTGCGCCCATTGAAACTTGATCAGCACGATGAAAGCTACCTCTGTGCGAAGTTTCATATGAATATATCCCTTATGCATTGATTTTCATCCAATGTGCTTTAGGGTGTTTTTTGAGATTGGGACGGGTCTGGGTCTGATTTTGGGGGTTTGAGCCCATTGAGACTTTTGATCAGCATGACGAAAGCTACCTCTGTGCGAAGTTTCATATGAATATATCCCTTATGCATTGATTTTCATCCAGTGTGCTTTGGGGAGCATTTTGAGATTTGGGGGGAAATGGTGGGTCTGGGTTTGATTTTGGGGGGTTGCGCCCATTGAGACTTTTGATCAGCATGATGAAAACTACCTTTGTGCAAAATTTCAGCTAATTTAGCCGAGAGCCAATTCCCATACAGATTTTGCGGGGTCCTTTACGTAGATGAAGAATACCGTAGTCTACTGTCCGTAGACGTGTTTTCGTATAACATGCCCTTTCGTTGAAAACAGAAGTAACTTATGTATTGTGATGTGGATAAACATTATTTTTGTTAGTGTCTGGAAAGTCTGTATAAATAGGTGTAGTTAAGTTAAAATTTCATGTTTTTTTTGAATAATAATGCTTTAAATTCATATAGATCTAACAGGTGTTAAAAATAACAATTTGTTATCCAAACATTTAATTTTATGTCTCATGTGCCCACCATTCGTCTATAAGTCTATAGCATGTCTAGTCTATGAAAATATGGTTCGTGTTCAATTCCTCGGCTGCTGTAGCCGCTGTAGCCGCTGAGTTGGCAGCACGGCGCATGCGTCGGTCGTCCCGATCGATCTGTCGGGCGTCCCGTTCAGTGTTAGCGCACCCGTCCAGCAGTCCAGTGCACAATGCGTTCCAATTGACGCGGGAAAACGTCAAACTGTATCTCCGGGAGTACGCCGCGGAGGAGGAGCGGCCGCCGTGCCGGGAGGAGTGGCGTCGTCAGGACTGGCCCGGCACGCGCGGTCGCTTGCCCCAGGTGGACCGCAGCCCCTCGCGACGGAGCCCCTACCTCGCGCGCGATGACGAGCCCTCCCCGGCGCCCGACGAGCGCGGTCGCTCGGCCTCCGCTGGCGCCCATCACCGCGCCAGGCCGCGCCCCCTTCGCTACCAATCCCTCGAGCGGGAGTACGACCGCTCGTACGCGCCTCCGCCCCCTCCCGAGGATGATTACTACAGGCGCGAACCCCCTCCGCTGTTCCTCGGCGAGCTCCAATCGCAGAATTCCGATCTCCAACGCGAGCTCGGGAATCTCAAGAAGGAGCTCGAACTGACGAACCAGAAGCTCGGCTCCAGCATGCACAGCATCAAGACCTTCTGGAGCCCCGAGCTGAAGAAGGAGCGAGCGCTCCGGAAGGAGGAGAGCGCCAAGTACAGCCTCATCAACGATCAACTCAAACTGCTCAACCAAGAAAATCAGGTCAGTGATGCATATACACCGCCTTTGTAAGAGAAGTAATGTCTTTGCCTTCATCGATTTTCTGTTAGTTGACACAGTTCCTTTATTTTCCAACTCAAATGAAAAACCGTCTGTGGACACCGTTGTGCTACGGTCCTCATAATGATGTCATGTTTCGGGAATCACTGGTTTTCCCATTTTACTGTGTGGAGAATTTTCATTATGGTAACCCGACAAAATTGAAGCGTGATTGTGAAAATTCCCATTAGTATAGTAAAATTCCCATTTATTACTCAACGGGCGTCGTAATTCTGGTTCACATAAAATTGTGGAAAGCACATAAAACGTTGAACGAATTACTTCAATCCACGCCTGGCAATAGCCGCGCGAGTGGTACGCATGCTTGAAACTCTTCATTGATATTACGCGATAGGTCAATGGATCATTCTCCGTCCTACTTACATCTCGTGATGGGTTTTAAGAGAGGAATAATGTAGTAACTGCTCTTACGTTAATAAACTCAACTTTTTTTTTAATTGGAGACTCGATTCAATATTATTTATTCATTTAGGTACAAATATCACATAAGAATAATGAGTGTCAATTTTATTTACTGTTATCATTTCTTGCTACTAATTATTTCAGTAATAATTATTTATGTTATTAAAGCCATCAATAGCTATAATTTAAAAACATATTTCTATTCCCTGAAAGACAACCGAAACTTTTTTTTTTCATTTTCTAAAAGATTCTTTTATTAAATCTTTCTTAAAGAAAGAAGAATCTAAAAGAATCTTTTATTAAAGATTCTTTTTATTGAATTTATATTAAATCTATTGTTTAAATCTCATCTTTTTAATTTTTTCGGAATGAAATTTACAACGGTTATTCAAAAAGAAATGTTGAAAAGTATTTTAAAATAAAGTCTCTATATATACTTTAGTAGATACTAATTACATTTTTTGAAGTATAAAAGTTCCATCAGCAGACTTAAAACTGTAATTAAAATGCTAAGAGTTCTTCACCATTGGGGTTACGTTGCAGCGGCAGGTCGGGAGCATCATTCTCTGGCCCAGTTACATCTTGCATGGAGTTTTATATTTTTAAAAAATAACCCGGCGCGCGTTGGGAATTTTTTAATAATATTTTTTTTGAAAAAAAAATGTTTTACAGTATGTAGCCTCTGAAGTAAACAAAAATTTGTGATTTATTTCAGAAAAAAAAATCCAGTCGTTACGAACATTATTTAGTTTCATTTACAGCCTAAATAAAATGTTAAAAATTAAATAGTAAGCACATTTATTTTTAAAAACTATTTTTAATTAGCTTGTCTTTTTTGTCCGATTACCTACCTACTTACCTACATGGTTTTACTTGACAGAAAATGAAGTCATGTAGTTTTGGGCTATGTAGAAATTATCTAGGTGAAAAACTAAAAGAAAAACTTGTACACAAAAGTTTAAGAAGACATCTAGTCTGGTTTAGGAAAAATCAACCATTTCAGACATGCGCAGTAAAGACTTATAATATAGAATACTCGTATACATTATTTTGTTACCTACATGCTGACTGCTGTCCGATTGAATCTGGGAATTTGATAAATTTTAAATTGTATGTGTTTTGGATTTTCGTGTATTATTCCAATTTAAGAAAAAAAAGAAAATAGTAGGTAGTTACATTTCACAAAATGTAGCTTTGATTAAACTAAATGGCACTTAAATGAACATAATAATTTTCACTAAGGATTGCGCATTCTATAAATTCTTAGTTGTATAACGTCGGAACGCCAGCAAGAATTTTGAATTCGGGAATTAATTCCTGAAAATGTGTAAGTCGAATGAATTTAAAGTATAGTAATTTTCAAGTTCAACGAAAATTCAAAATTATGTCACCAAAGTGTTTTGTGTCAATTGCCAGTGAAGCTGAAGGTCATATGGATGACCACTGACCACCAGATAATATTTTATATGTAAATTACCTACTTCTTGTTCTGGTAAAACTTATTTACAGCAGACGTTTTAGGCTTACCGTGTTTGTCACGGTTGTCGTTTTTAAAACACGTTGTGTAAGCACTCTGTGATAAAAACTAACTGTCATTTATTTAGAAAATGACATATTAAGATTGTGAGTTTTGAAAAAACATGAAAAAAGCATCTCGGAATCGGCTCCAACGATTTTCATGAAATTTAGTATGCAGGGGGTTTCGGGGGCAATAAATCGATCTAGCTAGGATTCATTTTTAAAAAATGTCGTTTTATCGGTGTTTTCAGGCAATGAAAAACGGCTACAATAGACTCTTCCTGACATCTATTGGCGAGTAGCTACACTAAAGCTAAAGCAGATGGCGTTGTTAAGCAATACTAAACCGAGCTAAGCTCGGTCATCCGGATAATTTTATTATTTATCCAAGTAGGTACTTAATCAGTTTTATCATACTTAATATTATGTGATGATACCTTTTTAAGTAAAGTTTTTTTCTTTAATTATTGATTTATAAAATGCCCCACATGTTAAACTCTTCAAATTATATTGAATCAAAAGTATAGCTCGAATTAAAGACACCGTTAGTCAGTTTCAGAGAAAATTTTCAAACTGTAAAAAATATCTGTAAAAACTGTAAAAAAGGATTTTTCAATAGAAATCAGGCCTTTTTTCCGGACTTTTGATTTTTTCATCTGGTAACCCTATCTACATTTGCCTATGATCTGAGCAAATGTCTAACGCCCCAACTCAGAGTTACTGGTTACCCTTAGTACAGTTGTATGGTGATTCTTTACTAAGGAGCGATTAAAGTTACCGTTAGTGACTCTGTTTGGGACGTTAGACCTTTGCTTAGATCATAGGCATAGTAAGTGCGTTTTATAGATCATTTATTGGCAGGTTGCTCATAATATAACATTACTCGTATTATGATAGTATGCCCAATGAACGAATATATTCACTACATTTTATTATCACCATTATTTTAACCTGTAACGGTCCCTCTGTGTTCGAGACTTCGGGTCTTTTATTATAATATAATCTAACTAATAACTAGTCTACCACGCTTGCCAATTTCATATTGGCAGATTCACACTTTGGGAACATGGGGAACTCTTAGTAGTGCAAGTTTCCTCAAGAATCTCAAGATGATTCCTTTCACCGTAATCAACTTTCTAATGTGCATATAATATTACTTGGAAAATTAAAACCAGACCCTATTGTACAGATCAACGAAGTACTAATAATGGAGGCCATAAACGATCAAGTGTAGTTGTCAAGTTTGTAGCGGACTTGACGCGGCATCCAGTAAACTTGACGGTGTATGGCCATGGTATGGCTATCTGGCCATACAGCTATCTCATGCACACTGGATGTCGCATCAAGTTAAACTGCAAAGAACAATGCCCAACTGCCATACATCGTTTTATTTCATTTTCAACTTTAGCGTCTTAAAATAAAAAAAAATCTAAAAATCGCCGCTTTAATTTCTGAGCTTAGATATATAAGAATTTTCAGCAGACACACCCCAGAACCAAAGTATTTTGTGATTGAATTCTTATGACCATTGAGTCATAGAGTAGGGGAGACTTACGGCTGCCTGTAATTTTTACCATTATTTTATTCTGACTTTTTTTTGATTGACAACCGGAAATGGAAATTTGACATCATTACATTTGTCATACCAACATTTATAACGAAATTCTGTCTGTAATATTGGCCAGAAGTCTCTCTATATCTTGCTTGATACAATCTATGTATCGAAGTGAGTGCCCAAATGAAAATGGACATTGTTGACATCATTGTTTTTATAGTCAATTCATCACTTATTAATAAAATTATTTTACACTGGGTAATACGGGTACAGGTATTAATTTTAAAATACGTAAAAAAATAATTGAATTGCTTCGGTCTAACTGACGTTTTAAGACGCTAACAAAAATGAAAAATAATTTTTGGGCATTGTTCTTTGACAAGTCAAATTGCAAACTTGACAAGTACACTTGATCGTATATGGCCTCTATAAGAAAACAGAAGAGATGGCCTTATAATAGCACGCGTGGAACTTATTTAGATCATACGTAACCGGTTACGCAAGAAGGCATTATGTTAGACGGTACGACCTTCTTCCGTTACTGCTACTAATTTCCATTCGCCACATGTCTTATTTCTGGTTAAGGTTGCCAAAATAAAAACTTTGGTTCAATGCACTTGGTTCAACGGAAATTTTCAGGTGAATTAAGTCTACTTTTCCACTTTTTTATGGAAATAGCCGGCGAACGAGCTGACGATCCACCTGATGGTAAGTGGCTATCGTCGCCCATGGACATCAGCAACACCAAAGGCATCACTGATGCGTTGCCTATTATTTATTTATTCATTAGGTAATCCAACAGCGTTTACAAAATCAATTATTGCTGACAAAACAATTACTTAAATGCTATGGCCAAAAACGGATTAGGTACACAAAAACATGAGTAAAATTTATGAAGAGTTTTTCTTAAAACCACTTGATCAATTGCTTAAGATCTGGATTTTTTAATGGCTACGGTTTATTGACCAAGTGGCTAAATCTTCAAACGATTTTGAGATAATTTTTTGACAATCATCAGGTTCTTTAATCTTTACACATTGAAAGATTCTCTGATAGTGCCAAAACTTCATGGGCACTTCAATATTTCGATAAACATATTTTTATTTATATTTTATACGTAAATTTAAGTCTTTACTGTACACCAATAAAATAATACAATAACAATCTAGAAGTAAACAAGTGAAGCAGTCTTATCGCTACACAGCGATCTCTTCCAGACAACCTTAAGATGTGGAGAGCTGATCAGAGTAAGATTAAACGAGGTCAGGTGCACGAATAATATGGAGGAAATTACAAATAATATTTATATTTAGTAACGGGGAAATTCTTGCTCCTTATACTGGTGACCTAAATGAATAAATAGGCGAGAATTTTTTTTATATATCAAGAGCTAAGTATTTCTAGATTTAGAGATCGTCTACGTTAAAAACGAACTTGGGGCTATTTCCACTTAGTTACAGGTTGTATCAATATTACTTAGAATTTTAGTTCTACATTTATAGAGCAACATATATGCTTAATTTTTTTCAAATTTTTATCATTATTCTTGACGGTTTTGAAGATTTTCAAGAAATCGTATTGTGAATTCCTTTGACTACCTATTGATATTTTAACAGTTTTTTTTGCTCTCCTTTAAAACTGCAATTTTCATCTTATGCCTTTTTTCCACTGAGGGTACGATTTAGTGGAGGCACGTTCATATTTAAAGACGATTTCTGTAATATTCTATAGTTCACTACTAATTGACAGTGGACCGTCTTTTTATTGTCTTCTGTGTACATACACTCCATAAATTCAAAAAAGAATTGGGGTGTTTATTGGGGCCTTTTGTAAGGGTTGGGTACTTAGTGACCCAGTTTCCACATTAATTGAATTGGTATGTTCACGTCTCGATCCATTCTGTTGTTATATTTTTAGTGAAAGGGTTTCCTTAGAATTTGTCTATTAATTTATTTTTCGTACGTCATTTCAGCGGTGGATTAGGCGAAAGCTCGAAACCAGAAATTAATCAATTTATAGCATTGAAGTAATATTACTAGCGAATAGAACCGACACCGCGAACACCATGTATTACTATGTCCCAATGCATTGGCGCCACGTGGCTTCATTCTTCAATGAATTCGTTCGATTTTGAAAGGAGAGCTGGCGCTCAATTTTGAAAATCGAACCTCCCGGGCGGGACACACATTTTGTTCGAGATGTCTGTTCTATGACATTATACTTCAATGGTTTATAGGTTTATTGTCAAAATATTAAATAAGTTGATGCAATTCCTTGATTGAACATAGGTAAACCATATTTTATTATTACAAAATGACGTAAAAATGTTATTATTGAATAATTAAATTACATTATAAAAGAAAGAGAAAAATTAATTACGAAACGCAGAATAGTAACTGACTCATTTAGGTATACATACATATTTTAGACGCGACGTTTTTTGAGTGTCACTTAAATTCTCAAATACCTAATAATTTACAATAACTATGAAATTTATTATTACTTTCTTCGATAAGTACATCGCGAGGAAACCTTTATGCGGTTCTCTGTTCTTCTCAAAAGAGTATGAATTCTTTGAATAATTCGACAGCTTTGCTAATTTGGCCTTTATTCGTCACTCTGAGACCCGATCCCAGCACTTATAGTAGAGGAGACGTGGAAGAACGACCTTCACCGATCTGATAACTCGATGGGACATATTTTTTATCAAATATAATTTATAAACAAATATGCCTATGATAACTTGCCTGTCGAAAAGTGTTCATACCTATTTTTAATTTAATTAATTTTAATCAATTTTTTTTCGTCACTTTCACTCATGTGATAACCGAATGAGTTTTATCTTAATTGATAGTTTTTAACACATAGAATATGCCTAGGTAGGCTTGCCTACTTATTTCGGTTCATGGCTACCTGGCAAGTAGGTGTGAACAGGTGAGAAAATATAGGTATTTACACCGATCTGTTAACCAATTGAAATTAATATCATAGGTAGATATTTTAATTACAAAACCAATCATATAGGCTTGCCTACAAAAAAATGTTCATGAAATAGTATTGCCAAGCTGTAAAGGGTATAGCCGGATAGCCTTGGGAAAAGTACCCCAACACCTTGGGGTTCGAAACTATGTCCAAATGATCCTTTATATAGAGATAACATGATGTACAAAATTTCACCCCCCCACTACCCCTCAGGGGGCTACGGCACTCAATTAAACCGAAAATGATTTTATTTTTTTTCTCCAAATCTATGTAACTGACGCAAATCAAATTTTGCATAAATATTGTGGTAACTTAAAGTAATAATACAAAAAATCAAGAGCTCTCTAAGTACTCCCTATATTGAAAAAAAAATAGTTTATAAAATTGGAACATCCTGTATAATGATTTCCTTTCGTGGTAAAAACACAATTTTTTTTCCAAATGTGTATCAACATCCAACCTACGTAATCTCCAAGTTTGGTCTGTCTAGCAAAGGTGGAACACTACTTTTAGTTGTACTAAAGTTTTAATGCCTGCTTTATAAGGGAATAGAATCCCACGGTTTTATTTTTTTCTCCAAATCTATGTAAGTGATGCAATCCAAGTTTTGCACAAATATTGTGGTAACTTAAAGTAATAATACAAAAATCAAGAGCTCTCTAAGTACTCCCTATATTGAAAAAAAAAATTAAAAAAATTGGAACATCCTGTATAATGATTTCCTTTCGTGGTACAAACACCGTTTTTTTTAAATGTGTAATTAAGGAAAATATGATAAATCTTTTTACTTATGTGTCATAATACATAATTCTATTAAGATTACATTGTATCTGTGACAAGTCTATAGATTCAATAAGTATCACGGGGTAACGAATAATTATAGCTTTATTAAAGGTAATAATAACGGTAATTATAGCTTTATACGGAGGAGGCTCATTCGACGGAGTTTCATACGGCGGAGATTCATACGGGGCCATACGGAGGAGGCTCATTCGACGGAGTTTCATACGGCGGAGATTCATACAGGGCAGGCTCATGCGTCGGAACCTCATGCGGCGAATGGTCATACGGAGGAGGCTCATTCGACGGAGTTTCATACGGCGGAGATTCTTACGTGATATACAGTGATAGCCTAGCGGTTAGAACGTTGGTCTCCCGAACGCGGGGGCACGGGTTCAAATCCTGGCACGCACCTCTAATTTTCAAATATTATGTGCGTATTACTAGTTAATTATCACTTGCTTCGGTGAAGGAAAATATCGTGAGGAAACCTGCACACCGGAAAGTTCTCCATAACGTTCTCAAAGGTGTGTGAAGTCTACCAATCCGCACTTAGCCAGCGTGGTAGACTATGGCCTGTACCCCTCGTGAGCGGAGACCCCGAGCCCAGCAGTGGGACAATTATGGGTTGTTGCTTTGCTTTTATAGCTTTATATTCGTTTTTGTAAAGTATATTGTTATGAGTCAACTGTAATATGATGTTTATTTTAAATTGAGTTTAATTTTTTTGGTAATACATGTCACCAACCTCAAATAAGTTTTACTTCAATCACGCGTAAAGATTACACGCGCACATTTTTTTTCTTATCCATCCATTTGCCTCTGTTAACTGCACGCCAAGTTATTGACTATCGTGGCGGATTTTATCTATAAATTAGATATTATTTCATCCGCGTTATTAACGTCGCTAAGGAGCCTTTTTTCATATTTATTATTTAAAAAACAAGCAATTTTACATAATGTACCGATTTAAGGTAAGATTTTACTATCAACTTTAAGGTCGAGTAAATGATATTTTTGTTTAATTATTCCATTAACAGATTCTTCTACCCATCTTACTTTGGTATCGAGCTACGATTGATTTGATTCTGAAGTATCAAGCTGTGTTCTACTCGTATTCCCTTATAAAGCAGGCATTAAAACTTTAATAGAACTAAAAGTAGTGTTCCATTCCACCTTTGCTAGACTGACCAAACTTGGAGATTACGTAGGTTGGATGTTGGTACACATTTAAAAAAACGGTGTTTGTACCACGAAAGGAAATCATTATACAGGATGTTCCAATTTTTTAAATTTTTTTTTTTCAATATAGGGAGTACTTAGAGAGCTCTTGATTTTTTGTATTACTACTTTAAGTTACCACAATATTTGTGCAAAACTTGGATTGCATCACTTACATAGATTTGGAGAAAAAAATAAAACCGTGGGATTCTATTCCTTTATAAAGCAGGCATTAAAACTTTAGTACAACTAAAAGTAGTGTTCCACCTTTGCTAGACAGACCAAACTTGGAGATTACGTAGGTTGGATGTTGATACACATTTGGAAAAAAAATGGTGTTTTTACCACGAAAGGAAATCATTATACAGGATGTTCCTATTTTATAAATTATTTTTTTTTCAATATAGGGAGTATTTAGAGAGCTCATGATTTTTTGTATTATTACTTTAAGTTACCACAATATTTATGCAAAATTTGATTTGCGTCAGTTACATAGATTTGGAGAAAAAAAATAAAATCATTTTCGGTTTAATTGAGTGCCGTAGCCCCCTGAGGGGTAGTGGGGGGGTGAAATTTTGTACATCATGTTATCTCTATATAAAGGATCATTTGGACATAGTTTCGAACCCCAAGGTGTTGGGGGACTTTTCCCAAGGCTATCCGGCTATACCCTTTACAGCTTGGCAATACTATTTCATGAACATTTTTTTGTAGGCAAGCCTATATGATTGGTTTTGTAATTAAAATATCTACCTATGATATTAATTTCAATTGGTTAACAGATCGGTGTAAATACCTATATTTTCTCACCTGTTCACACCTACTTGCCAGGTAGCCATGAACCGAAATAAGTAGGCAAGCCTACCTAGGCATATTCTATGTGTTAAAAACTATCAATTAAGATAAAACTCATTCGGTTATCACATGAGTGAAAGTGACGAAAAAAAATCGATTAAAATTAATTAAATTAAAAATAGGTATGAACACTTTTCGACAGGCAAGTTATCATAGGCATATTTGTTTATAAATTATATTTGATAAAAAATATGTCCCATCGAGTTATCAGATCGGTGAAGGTCGTTCTTCAACGGCTCTTAGACCATTACTCTTGAGTAATAATGACGGAATCGAAAATCGAAAAATCGAAAAAAAAAATCGAAAAAGGCAGAAAAGTAAAGTGTAGATTAAATGTACCAGGGACTCATTCTCACTCAATAAATCGTTATTTTATCCGGATCGTGGTACGTAGCTATGTTATACGTAGTTAAATACGATTAGTTCCTAACTGAGGTTACTAATTCCTATTATTATCGAATCGTGGATGATACAAAACAAGCCGTAACATAGAGAGTTGTTTCACGGACACTTTCACAAGAAATAAATTCTAGCACATTTAGAAAGAAAGAAAGAAACATTTATTTCGCCATGGAAAATAACATGGTACAAGGTTATTAACAAATGTGTGACATAATACATATATTTAGTGGGTAGTTGGGTACCATGTAACCTGACGAAAAAGGACTACCCTCAGCCTGTGCCATGGAACGGCTAGGAACCACGGCTGCTGGTTTACAGTGTAGTCCCCTTTTTCGCGTAGTTCCACATGGTGTCTACCCTATTAATATTGTATATTAATATTAATTTAAAAGCAGAACAATCCAATGTTGAAGATAATTTACAACTTTATTATTTACTAATTTTATGTTGAATTGACATTTAGTTGTTATGAAGGCAGCATGAATAATTAAGCTTACTTCGTTCGTGCGCCGTAAAAATAAAATTTATACACATTTAATTATGTTCCTATGTCTAGGTTTGCAGGAAATTTTATTAGGGACACGAGAGCCCCTCTTTAAACCACTTGTATTTCAGCTATTTGCGTTTCGAATTACTGTGCTTCAAAAAAATGTTGGTCCGAAAAATGTCTTTAATTGTGGCTTACATAATTTTGAAATCTGCGTATCTGCGTTTACTCTCTATGTCTGTGGCGTTGCCAAATCATACGGGATTTTGACATTTAATCATTTGAGTGAAATAGCAGCAATGTAATATCCATCGCTTTAAAATCAACTGGGTCAATCTCAAGATCTCAGATCTTACAAGTGTTATTTTTACAAGTGGTTCTCTCCTCTTAAGGAGGCCTAGAGCATACTCCACCACGCTGCTCCCGTGCGGATTGGTGGAGGAGAACGTTATTTTTACATACGATTTAATATATTTCAGCATCTCAAAGATTCGTCTTGAGATCGTAGAGGTCCTAAGGTCTAAGTCTCGCGCGATACAATTCAATTTGGGCTATGAATTGGGGCGACCCGTGTTAAAAGGCTAGATGAATTACTTATGAGTGACATCGATGCAAATCTTAATAATTAGTTTAAAAATATTAATAAAAAATAATTTAATTAAAGATTTTAACTCAGTGTTATTATACACTTAACTAAAATCATAAACATAGTAGGTATGTATAATATAATACTGAGACTGTATGTAACTGATATGTCTGTATGTAAATGTGTATGTCTGGGTGTAAATGGAAGATATTTGAGAAAATCTTTCAGGGCGAAAAACTATTATTTAATAGGATTTGGTGCCAAGGTAACGTAAAATCTAAAACAAACCAAAAAAAAACTTGACATGTGCTCGGGGAGGGTTTCGTACGTTGATTATGTATTGTATTTACCATTATTTTCCTATTTTATTTACTTTTGCGGTTTTTTTAAAACCAAAGTCTTCTTATGGGTTTTCCTGTAATATTAAAGTAATTAACTATTCTATGAATTTTTTAAATTCTAGCGTCAGTAGTTTCAGAAATAAGGGGGCAATTTTTGGCTTTAATTTTCATTCTTTCTTGAATATTTTCAAACCATCCAACCAGACCACACGATACGGTTTGCAGAACAGTTCTTGTTTAATTTTGATTTTGTTAATTTTTTTTTCAAAATTCAATTGTTTACTTTATACCTTCGTCTTTGGGTTACAAAAAAGTACATGAGTACCAAATTTCAATTCATTTGGTCCAGTAGTTTCGGAGTAAATTGGCTGTGAACGGCGGTCGCCCAGACGCACGAGTGATCCTATAAGGGTTCCGTTTTTCGTTTCTTCGTAGGGAATCCTAAAAAGCAAGCAACATCATATAAGGCACTACATCTTTACGATGGCAAAATTCAGGCTGTTATGCGTAATTTCCGCAACCGGCATAAAATATTCAGGACTATGTGCCAGAATCCGTTTGGCAAGTGTTCAATACAGTCCCTTAGACACGAAATATAATATCGCGTCTTTAGAGCTTAAAACGTTTTCGTAAAAGGGACTATTTAAAAAAAAAATGCTGAAAAGGAAAAGGTTCTTAAGTTTGTCATCTCAGAACTTCGTCATTTGTCAAATGATGTCATTGAAGTATAATGTCATAGAACAGACATCTCGAACTAAATGTGTGTCACAAAAGGTTCGATTTTCAAAATTGAGCCCCCGTTCTCCTTTCAAAATCGAACGAATCTATTGAAGATTGAAGCCACGTGGTGTCAATGCATTGGGACTAGGGCATGTGATATCGGAACATTTTCAATATCGAAACTGGTTTACGATCTTGAGCCCTGATTCCGGAATTCCGGAACTGGTTTCGATATTGGTTGTTTAAAAAAATTTTTGAAGACGAAATAAAAAGTTTGAAAGTATGTTTTATGAAATTTAATTATTTATTGAAAATTAAGTTCAACTTAGAAAAATTTTAGCTAATCACGATAACATATAATTATGATTAGCTAACTTTGTTAACCTGTTTTAATAAATCACATTTATTTTTTGTCTTTATAATAAAAACACAAATAATCAACAATAAAAAAAAGATTGCTCTAGCTATAGTCTTGAGCTTAAATCACAGTTTTTGAAGCTACATATTAAATTCTATATTCTTTGAATGATTAACATAACTATACTAACAATTAACACAAATTAACACCATCATCGCTATCATCTGCGTATGGGCAGCACAGTGGTAGAGAGATACCTAAAACACAGACGTGTCTCTTCACCGCCAAAAGGAGTCCACTCACCTTGGCTCCTACTTTTCAGAATGTGTCCTTGGGTAACACCGACTGCCTTCAGTTGTTAGGAGTTGAGATATCCTCCAAGCTCAACTTTGGGCAGTTCATCGAATCCAAAGTTGAAGCTGGTGCAAGGAAACTTGGCGTCCTTGCGAAGGTGCGGCGGTACTTCATACCGAGGCAATTGTTAACCTTATACAAAGCTCAGGTTAGGCCATGTGTGGAGTACTGTTCTCACATTTGAGCAGGAGCAGCCAAATGTCACCTTTCTGCTTTGGATTCGATGGAGAAGCGTGCGAAGAGGCTCATTGGTGACCCAGATCTGGTTAAGACCAATCTGCAAAGTCTCGAGCACAGGCGCAGAGTGGCTAGCCTCTCGGTTTTCTATAGGGCACATTTTGGAGAGTGTGCGCAGGAATTATTTGAATTTATTCCCCCTTCCCCGTTCCTCCATCAAATGACACGACGCACGGCGGGTATCCACCCTTTCGTGGTAAACATCCCGCCGGTACGGACGAGGCGGTTTGCATCGTCATTCATTATGCGCACCGCGAAGGATTGGAATAGCTTGTCTGCGTTCCCACCCACCTATGACGTGGATGACTTCAAGAAAAGAGTGATGAATAGGCTTTTATTAAGTTAGTGCGCTCACCATCCTGGACCATATCTTCACTTACCATCAGGTGGGATTATGGTCAAGCATTAACTTATTTTAAGTAAAAAAACACATAATTGTGATATTGCAAAGTACCTATAACCGATATTTGAAATAAATGAACACTCGAAATCACTACTTTGTATAGTAAGAATGAATATCGAAATTTCGATATTGAAACACTCAGTTCCGGAACTGAAAAATTGTCCGAGATTCCGGAGTTGCGAAATCTCGAAAGTCCGATATCGACGCCCTAATTGGAACATACCTACATGGTGTTCGCGGTGTGGGTGCTACGAGTATCATAGCATATCATATAACAAAACCCCTTTAAGTTTTAAGTTCTTCAAATATAGCTAAAAATCATCTCGATCACGTAAGCTTTTAATCAAATAATTCTTGACAAAAAAAAACCGACTTCAAAATTAGGAACAACTCAAAAAGTAATCGTCAGATTGATTGATCCAATTGAAGTGGGACCACATGACAAGCACCAGCTTTCGATAAAAAAAATAATCAACAAAATCGGTTCACCCAGTCGAAAGTTCTGAGGTAACAAACAAAAAAATACAGTCACGGTTTGAATGATGAGTTTGAATTTTTGTTCTCGTACTAAGTGTAAATGACCTTGTCTTGTGTGTTGTTTATGCCACCCACGACACAGGGAATCCTAGTGTGGGGCTATGAGTGTGAAGCAAAAAAAAAATATTCGGTCTATTTGTTTAGGAGCTACGTAGCTACAGACATACTGAAACTCACGCAATACCAAAAACACAGAGACACCTCTATATAACACCTTTTTGCGTGGGTGTTAAAAAGGTGGAAGACCTTTTTATAAGAACTAATATAATGTAGTCGAATTTAGTCCCTGAATTTAGAAAAATTGAAGTGTTAGTAGTTCTTGGACGGCCTTGATGCCAATTTGTGGAAAATGTCTAGAGTAGTCTGTGAGTCTAGACTTGTACCGCTGTCAAATGTGATTTGGGTAGATTACGTCTTGTTTCGTGGCGAGAGTTCGTGACGAAAATACAAGTCAGCTTTGCTGGTTAACTTTTATGAGATGGATTTTGTCTGGTTTCAATATTTGCTTTTAGCATAAGTTCAGGGCTAACTTATCGAAAACCTGTACATATTAAAAAAACGAATGTGCTTTAGATCACACGATTGAAGTAAAACTTCTTTATTATGGGTTTTCATTGAAAAATTAATATTTTTGAATAGATTTTTTATTTAATTTATTCACTTTAAACGTAGAATATTTAATGTATTGAACAAAATATTAATTTATAAAATTGTTTAAGAACGAAATGAAATTACGAAATAATCACGATTACGAATTACGAAATCACCGTTCGCGTAACGCTAGCAAACTCGCAAGCGAACTGCCGTTCGCCTTGCCCGATCACACTTTTCGTAACGCTCTCGCAAAGATTGCCCCCAACGCTCTCTTCATGCATTCACCAGCTTACTCCCCAAATCAAGCGTGCGTAAAGAAGTTTTACTTCAAAAACAGTAACTGATAGAATAATACATCTAGAGGACAAGCTTCGAAGAGATGCCTGAAAAGTGAAGAGTATGAAGACGGATTACGTATCTGCTATCTGTGCCTTATCACTGGTTGAAGTTACCGACACCCTACGTGGCTACGAGTCTTAAGGTCAATGTCAATCAGGTGGTTATGATTGAACGAAATTATTATTGTTAATTCAATGTCACGTGATCTGTCTTTAGGCACCTCTTTGAAGCTTGCAATGCCATCCAGATGTATTATAAAGTTCTTGGTAATACCTAAGCTTAAGCATTGGGCAGTGGCAATCAGGATTTACATAGCTATATTGATGCCAAATTGGCACGGACAAACTGTCTAGACAACAAGGCAGACAGCTATATTGGGGTTAGTGCTCTTTGCGTATCTAGGTTACCTAACGAATCTTAAGCTAGGCTTTAAGAAGAAGAATACATAAATCTATTATTCACCATCTTTCAGCCTTATTTTCAGCGACGTTCGTTTCGTATCGTACCTACCTGAATGCTGAGTATGTTTCCAAAATAGCTAAGGAGCTAAAGCCTATCTTAAGACCTCTGCGATCTGAAGATTACTTGAAATTGAAAGTAAAATTATGCTAATCTGGACACTCACTCTTTAAGCATCAATATTAAATATACTTAAGTCCAACTTGAGTCATTGAAGTATAATGGTCGTAGCACACATATCAACTCGTAAACGGAACGTAAACGTATCAACTCTTGCATGTCAGTATTCTTTGTATGAAACTCCCTACTGTAAAGCACACTTATCGGATTCGTAACGTAATCGCCTCGCCTCGAGACAAGCTCACGAACCGCGGTACGGTGCGTGGACGACTTGCCGTACCCGCGCTTACGTCTCACCGTACGCTATCCTTCGCCTTTCCGTTTCCTTGTGCACGCCCCGCGCCGCGGCGCCGCGGCTACCGCTGCGTCGGCGAACTGCTGTCATTCATTCCGTCAACCAGCGGCCGGCGAGCCGTAAGCGCGGCGTCGCCTAGCCGTAGCCGAGTCGATTTGGAGCTGTTGGTCGGTTATAACGCGCTTACGTTAGGTTGACGGCGGGTTATAACGCGCTTACGTTAGGTTGACGGCGAGGCGATCCGGTGCCGATCCCTTTCCGAGTTGATAAGTGCGCTACGACCATAATGCATCGCGAACAAAATGTGTCCCACCAGGAGGTTCTATTTTCAAAATCAAGCCCACGTTCTTCTTTCAAAATCGAACGAATCCATTGAAAATTGAAGCCCATTGGCACCAATTGATTGGGACATACATCCTCTTCGCGGTATCGGTTCTATACACTAGTAATAATACTTCAATGACTTGAGAAAACATTTGTTTTGTCGGGTACTGTTCATAAAGCAAATCATGAATTACATTCTATTGGTAATAAATAACCTGGTCAAAGTAACAATAAAAAAACAAAAAAAAAAAGAAAATGTGTGCAATTCACACGTGGTAGAAGTGAAACTTTCCAAAATTTTGGTTTCAAGATAATGCGATGAAAAAGCAATAAATCGAATCTTAAAGCAATAAATCGAAGCGCCATCTATGAATACAACTTAGCACTTTTTAAAAATCTATCTAGCAATAAAACGAACCTTCTATCGTATTCCTCGCGCCATCTATGAATACAACTTAGCATTTTTACTGTCTGTATAATCGGTCGGTCGATAGAATGAAAGAATGAAATTCTTATTTTTTGTTGATAAATTCTTTGAAAATATTT
This sequence comes from Thymelicus lineola, assembly GCA_963932265.1. Lineage (NCBI taxonomy): Eukaryota > Metazoa > Arthropoda > Insecta > Lepidoptera > Hesperiidae > Thymelicus > Thymelicus lineola. Next base: position 8,049,153 of record OZ010704.1, read on the forward strand.
AAAAGAGCATTTGAAAGTATTTAAAAACAGTATAAAAAAAAACTAAAAAAAAAACTAAAAATAAATAAATTCTGAGAGACGCGAACCTGCGCACCAGGTATTGTGTATCTACGTCCTGACCATTGAGCTACGGAGCAGTTAAATTGAAAGTCGAAATTAGCGGTTATATTATCTTACCTGTCGTTGCATCCGGTTTCAAATCACTAACGATTCTAAAGAAGTTTCACTTCAAAAATCCTGAAAAAATTGCACATAAATGCCTTTCTACAATGTAAGGTACAAAGAAACAAGGCTGTGATACACTGAAGTATAATGTCACAGAACTGATAGAACAGACATCTCGAACAAAATGTGTGTCCCGCCGGGAGGTTCGATTTTCAAAATTGAGCCCCAGTTCTCCTTTCAACATCGAACGAATCCATTGAAGATTGAAGCCACGTGGAACCAATGCATTGGGACATACATGGTGTTCGCGGTGTCGGTTCTATACGCTAGTAAATACTTCAATGCTGTGATATTATCCAACTTATCGTGTAGCAGAAATTTTAATGACGTCAACGACAACGGCATCCATGAAAAATTAAGGATGATTCTTTTTATTATAATAGCTGTCGGAAAAATGTAAAAACAGATCGTTAGCTAGTGCTGTGGTACAGACTACGGAAGTACGGATACACTCATTATAAGTAGGTATTCATAGAAAGCCAAAGTCGTCTATTAATTCACGTTGCAGGTGCCAAGCCAGGAAGCGATCATTACTGCTAGGTAGGGTTGGCAAAAAAATATTATATTATATGTTAGAAAATGTCTGGGAAATATTATAAAGTATTTTATTAATTTAATAGGCAGCTAGTAGGCAAGGGATACTATGGTATAAATGAATATATTAATGACATAGACGCCTGGAAATTAGTGCCGCATCCAGTTCCGCGTAGGTAAGACCATATTAAGTAACTTTTCATCATTTTAAAAGATGTGCCGTTTCTTTAGGCTTTTCTTTTCCTCCACGACAAAGCACCTTTCCGAAAAGCCAAAAAATGACGTGCATAAGTGTACCTATCAGTGATAACTGATACCTATAGGAATAAATTATTTTGAATTAGAATTTTGAATTTAATTTTTATTATTTATTTATTTATTTATTTACATGTTTATGTCACCTCTTAAAAAGAAGAAACAAAGGGCAAACTTAATGCCTAATGGCATTGTCCACCAGTCAACCCTGGGTGGATGTGGAAATAGCTGATGGCAGGTGCTAACATGAGATATAGATATACTACATAACAAGAATACATACAAATACACGGACATACATAAATACCAATAATAACATAAATATATAATAAATAATATATAAATACAGTAGAATCCGTTTATTATGACTCCGCTTATATTGACCAACCGCCTATTATGACGTAATTCACAACGAAGTTTGGTTTTCATATAAAATTCTTTTAAAAAAGTCGGATATAATGACTTCGCTTACAGTGACATGTCGCTTATTATGACCCATTTTTAATAAATTTTGCCCGTTTATAGTGACCGACATGATTCTTTACACCTTCGGCAATGTTCGTTGATTCCCGACGACGTTCGGCACGTGGCTTGTATTTGTTTTGAATCTCAAAAAATGAAAAATATACATACATACGTGCATTTATTACGTGCAATTTTAATTTTTATTTAATATGCTATGTTTCTTTATTAAAATAAGTATTTATTTACCTAAAAAAATAAGGTTGGTTTTTTTTCACAAAAATGCTTTGTATGACGTCCGCTTAGTATGACGTGTTTGTCAACTCCCTTCGATGTCATTATAAACGGATTCCACTGTATATAATATATAAATATTTAGGGAATACATATACATATATAAGTATAGGGAATTATTCTATTATAATTTTTCTATTATATATCGCAAGCCAAGTGTATGTAAGGCCACTCGCAATGTTACATTAGGCCTACAGTTAGGCTTCCATAGTTGTATGTTCACTTTTATTACCTGTTTTAGCTAAACTAGCTGTGATAGTTTTGCTTTTAAATTGTATGTACCCAACGATTAATATAATATAAATATGTCCACATTGTCCATGCCAAATGACACATTTATAGCACCAATGGACTCTAACCTATGCTGCGGAGGGACGGATGGATGGACATGGCGAAACTATGAGGATTTCCCATGTATGTTCCATCCATACTATGAGCCAGTGTTCCTGCCAAAGCCACTGTTTACTAAATGGTCCTACCTCAGTTATTATAGCTACTAAATTATTAATATTAACAAAAGCATAAAGCTTCTGAGCACAGCAGGTACACAATATACCTATATGTATATAGGGAAGGAGTATTCTACGGTAATTGGTTATACAATAATATTCCTTTTAGGTACTTTGCTCGTGATATATTTCCAGTTCTCCTACAATAACAATTTCTACAACTCCGTGATCAATAATCGAATCCCATAGAATGCGCCACACGTATTGTTCCAAATAGATTGAAATATTCCTTATTCTAAATATTTAGTTTTTCTTCATGACTCTTCTTGTATGACAGCATCTGCATCGGCCGATCGTTTTAGAACCAAAGAGGTCGCTCGCTGACATATAATATTATTGATTTATATAAAAGCGAAAATTATATCGGTAAAAATAACACGTGGAAAAGGCATAAAACTTGACATATATAAATATCACACGCTCGACGCTAGCCTGAGTTCGGTGCTCTAAAACTAATCTTCAAGTTTAATCTAGAATCTAAATATGTCTGGATTTGAGACGTTATCATTTAAGCTATTAGCTTCAAGTTGAGCTATAAGCTACTATACCTTCTTAATATTATGTACATATAATAGACTAAGCAAAGCAAAATCAGCGTATGTTAACAATTTTTTTTTTTCAATTTCTACTACGAATATAGTGGTATTTATGGCAGTTTATGAGAGCCTAGTAGATATAAGCATAGACCGGAGGATCTATAAAGCGCCCTTAAATGAGTAGACATTATTTTGGCAACCCTGAATCAGCTGCATTGCAGAAGACAGCAGACAGAGGGTACCGACATCTAATTAATTTAATTAACTACCGTCCGAGTTAACCGGAGTCCGGAAACCAGTCAGTAATTCTTAATTTGGTTTTAATCCCGCTTGGGATTATCATAACTCTGCTTCCTGTATTTTTGGCTTACATCTTTTTAATTGGTCTAGTCTGGACCGGTTTAAGCCATGTGGTTCAATGAAAGTGGAAAATCTTTTAGCGGCTTAAAAATGTTATGGACTTCTTAATAACTAAAAAGTTCAACTTAACTTGGGTAATGTACTTTTCAATCTGATACTATACTAATTTAGCCGTGACCATGATCTATCTTTCTTGTCACAATAGCATAATTATTATGTTCTCCAGTCTACAATCTAAAAAATACTGAATGTTCTTGTAGTTATATCTACTACGAGCTATGACTATTAGCCTGCTGAGGCCACATAAATAACTTTACACATATGTATTTGTAGTGAATAGCATATTTTGTATATTTTTATATACGAGTATTTTGTACATTCTTCATACTATGAAAATTGTTTACAGCTAGCGATCACGTTGAAGTGACAATCAACATTAAATTGTACCTTAAACGCTGAAGCTAAAACCTATATAAATTACAACCAAATTTTACATAATCCGCAATAAGCCTTCGCAAATTGGAGCCTGTAGGCAAATTTTATTAACAGAGTGCTCAGCTGTTTATCCTACGATACTCTTAAACAATATTACGTGGGTCAGAGTATTAGGTCTGGTGTTATATTAATTTTGTGGTAAATTACTTACCTAAATTGATAACGACTCTCCTATTTTGATTAACCTGAGAGTCTATTATGAAGTTTTATAAAACCATTCATGTTCCAGGCAATTTATTTATCGGGCTTGGAACGACATATGATTGGCTAAAAAGTGTCACGGGACAGCTTTGGTAAAACGAATTTGGCGTTTACACTGGAACATGGCTGTAATTAAGAGTTCATAATAGACCGGCTGAGCTCCTAATTGAACAAGTTTCTTAATGAGATAACAATCATCTGCTATAGTCTGTGGGTTTCTCCATGTTTGGGCGGGCTCTGCTCTGGCGCCATTGCCGCCATTATGGTTGTTAGTTTTGGCGCGAAGCCAACATGACATGACGTTTGGAAACTCGTAGTAGACACCTGTTGACCCATCGTATTGCTAAATGTTCTGAATCGCTAATCAGACATCTTTAGACCATTTAAGTTTTGTATTTATTTATTTATGACTTAGTTTTTAAATCTAGTTTTGAATTTACGTAAGGATTCTATTCGTAAAGCCTGCCTGGCTAGCTACCACTCTTGTTTGAGTCAGTCGCCAAGCGTCTCGCCATGTTTCTTTCTTATATCCTTTTTACTGACTGTCAATGCATCGGTGATGCCCAAGAACTTTATATATTCATCTGGAGAGCAAGTTTCGAAGAGGTGTCTGAAGTGTCACATTGGATAAACAATTTCGATCAATCATAGCCCTGATTGATGTTGAACTTCAGATTCTTATATTTCTTAGGGTGACGGTATGTAAATTCGACCATTGATAGGGCGTAGATATAATTTTCCAAGGAATCCAACATTTGTGCCAGTTCTGAACCCCAGACATAGAAATGCGCGAAATATTAGTACCTAATAAACATTTATGATATTGAGAAAGATACACATATAGGAGAAAATGTTATTCTACGGAATTGCTTCCTTTTACTTTGCTCGATGATATAATTATGTTCAGTTCTTCTAACGTTCACATCAATAACAATCTCCACTACTCCGTGATAAATAACTAAATAATCGAATCCCATAATTCCCATAGAATGTCCTACGTATGTTCCAAATAGATTAACATATTCCTTATTCAAAGTTCAAACTATTTAGTTTTTCTTCATAACTCTTCTTGTATGACAGCATCTGCATCGACCGATCGTTGTAGAACCAAAGTGGTCGCTCGCCGACACATACGTCTTTCTTCTTTCAAGTTCTGTAGTGTATAGCAATGTGAATAGGTATTACCACAAATATATTCCAGGGTCATTGTCATAAAGAGCTGTATAGAATACATATCTTCGGCATTTGACAACGAAAACTCGCACGCATTGCGGATTCAAAGATTGCTTTCTATACCGCAATGGAGAATTGTAACCCGCTATCTCTATTTCTGTGAAATTACTGAGCCTTGCCGCTTTTGTTAGTTTTCCGCACGTGATTCTACTTTCGCTGCAAAGAATTGTAACCCTCACCAGTGGAAAAAAAGCATAAGTCGTCTTGCGTTGAATTTTAGTTATGTATTAATATGATTGGAAAGAGGGAAAAAAGCTGCATATGCTCAATTTTTTTCAAAGGAGAATGCCCATAGCCAGTACTCTTAAAAAATAATTGTGTCACAATGATTTTTGGACAAAAAATTTAATTAAAATATTTTAAGTATTTTACCCTATTTCCTAAAAAATCCTTATTGGGAATAATTTTTTGAAATTAATAAGTAACTTTACTTCCATTTTACAAAAAAAACCATTGGGCCATTTATGTTTGGATAAGGGCCAATCAGGAATCTTTTAAGATCCTTCGGGCCAATAGGTAGCATTGATTCGATTATACTCGTAATTATGATACAACAGTTATAGTATAATATATCCATGACAACAGACTAGATGACGTAAGGGGACTGTCAAATGAATTATTTTTTTATAGAAAATTATTACAATCAGCCAGGAGTAATAGTGTTCTGTGATTATAATACATTAAAAACTTCATGGTGTTTGGGGACTGTCAAATGAATTTGAAACTTAAAAGATTGACATTACATACGCAATCGACTTTAATACGCCCGCATAGAGTCCATATTACTGTGAGTTTACTATAAACTAAATACAAATTAGTTTTGTTTAAAATCTCTTATTTCCTAATATTATCATAGACTAAAGTTAGTATGTATAATTTATTAAGATAACATAATCAAATAAAGGTATTTTTATCAAGACAAATGTTAAAGTCAGTACATTTCTCCATACTAAATGGGCATTCTCCTTTTTATCATTAATCTTGACGGTTTTGTGCAAGAAATCTTAATGTAAATTCCTTTGACTACTAACTGATATTTTAATTTAACAGTTTTTTTGCTCTCCTGTAAAATTTTAATTTCCATCTTATGCCTTTTTTCCACTGAAGGTGCGAATTGTAACCCACCTTAATTTTGTTCGAAGTTACGTTTGAGCCTTTCCACTTTTGCTTCTCCTATACCTACAAATCCTACAATACATAAAATTTAATGTACTCGCACCTCTAATATATTAAACTTTTGTGGGTCATAGATTTAATCATTTTGTAAGGGTAGATATAGATCGTTGGAATGTCCTTAAACAGTGCGTAGTAAAAAATGAGCTTTTTAACTAATGTGTAAAAATCTCGCGTCACCTATTTTTATGAAAGTTTTTGTGTAATTTGTTAGACGTGAGAATAGGTCGTAAAGTATATTTCATGTCGCTAGGTGATTAGGGTTCCTAAGGGATCGGGATTTGCGCGGAAAATTCTTCCAGGCGAATGAAGTCGTGGGCACCGTTAGTGTATTATGGGTTTATGAAAACGTCTGCGCCGATGTTTACATGAAAATCTGCATGTATTTTTGGCAAACAGATGCTTGCTTTGCTATACTTCATTCGAACACAGTGAAATTGATTTAACATACACTTTACGCCTGCTTATAATTTTATATTTTGTTCTCACAGACTTGAAAAAAGAATCAGACGTCACCTTGTCTTATCGAGAGTGACGCCGCCCGCTTACCATGTGTGCGTAACTTTTAGTGCGGTCCGACCAATCCGACGCGGTAATGGCGGCCGATTATAACAGCATGGTGTCAATGTGTGCGTGTGATACTTGTACGAATAGAGGAGTTGGTATTACTATGGGTGCTTCACTGAATTTGTTGCTGACAATCCGTCTAGATGTTTTTTTTAAGTATATGTTTGTTCTATATTCTAAAGCCTGCGAGAGACCGCTTTAGCAAAGAGGCCGCCTTTTGTATACCACATTATTATTAAGCATTTTTCTTTATAACATACAGATATGAGATATATTGGTATACAAATAAGAGAGTACATATTTGTACTGTGTTATATTGGCTAAAAATACGTATCTAAATTAGAAGAGATGAGTCACTTAAACATATTGTTACGTAACAACTCTACAATGTGTTACATCTTACAAATAATGGTAGACTGGGGAGGCGCGAAACGGTCTTGACAGATCATTGAAGTATAATTTCATAGAACAGACATCTCGAACATAATGTGTGTCCCGCCCGGGAGGTTCCATTTTCAAAATTGAAGCCCGGTTCTCCTTTCAAAATCGAAAGAATCCATTGACGATTGAAGCCACATGGCGCCAATGCATTGGGACATACCGGACATACATGGTGTTTGCGGTGTCGGTTCTATACGCTAGTAATAATACTTCAATGTTGACATGTGATTAAAGTCTAATCTAATGTATTCGATGAGGAGAAAATTATTGAAGGAAAAAAATGAGTTGAATTTTGTTATATTTTAACTGTTAAATGTTGGCGGGAAATACTTTTGACAAGTGACACTGACACATTAATGACAGCTAAATCTGTAATTTTTTTACCAATTTTTTTTGCGTCGACTAAAGTATATTTAGCCCAGCTACCACTTTCTGTCTAAAATCTATCTTTTTTAATTCATAAAAATCAAAAGCCTATTTTTTTATCGTTAGCCTTTAGTGTTGTTTATGGGCGTGTTACGCAACCCTAACGCAACTCTAACTAATGCACAGCCCTAGCGCTTAGCGAGAACGTAGCAACCTGAGGAGCTGACGCAGCGTCTACGACGGCCCCCACATATCGTGGGAATGGAGGACAATCCGTGTTCTCGCATCGACTCGGTTTAACGTTTTTTAGATATAGTTAATTTTAACTGTAATTTCTTTGTTCTTAATTAAATATTAAGACCAATTTTGACTTTCTCTGCGACCTCCGGCCGCCACCCACGTAATTGGCGCAGTCGGTAGGATACTCGACAGCCGCGTCGCGTCAAGATCTCCGACTAAAAATCGGTCCGAGCTCCGCGAAGCTGCCGGTTTTCAAGCCGAAATCGAGTATCGAACAGAAAACGGGAGGAGGCCAGGGTGATCAAGACATCGATCAGCAGAGAAACCAAAATGATTATGTAAGTACCTAGATCTATCTAGAGTTGCATTCCTTTAAATGTAATTTAGTTAAGTTGTGTTCCTTTAAACCTCCAAGATTTTCCATCCACGGCAATCGCGGACCCCTAGGTTAGATAGAGATCGTAGGTCTTTAGACTACGATTCTAGTAGGAATTTAGAAAGTAATTTGACACCTTCAGCAACAACGACAATGAGTGAAGCATTGGTAGATCAGATTTATAAGGCCCTCCGGCTACTTCCCGAATTTGACGGGAATTCAAATATTCTCACCCGATTCATAAATTTATGTGACCAACTAGTAAAGCAGTATATGAAAAATGGTCCCGAGTTCGAACTTAGTAATTTATCGCTTTTAAATGGTATATTAAATAAAGTTACGGGTCCCGCAGCCCGCACTATTAATTCTAATGGTATCCCGGAGACCTGGAGTGGTATACGGAGTGCACTAATTAACAACTTCGCTGATCAACGTGATGAGACGTCATTATATAATGATTTAGCGCTCCTCACACAGGGTTCCGCGACCCCACAAGAATTTTATGAAAAATGCCAAAATCTTTTTAGCACTATCATGACTTATATCAGGTTACATGAGACCGTCGAGACTACAATTGAGGCAAAATGCTCACTTTACAAAAAGTTAACCCTTCAGGCATATTTACGTGGTCTCCGCGACCCCCTCGGATCGCGAATTCGGTGCATGCGACCTGAATCCATAGAAAGGGCCTTGGAATTTGTGCACGAGGAGATGAATACCGTATACATGCAGCGTAGGAATGAACAGTTACCAGAAAGAAAGCCGCAGCCCATGTCGTCACATAATGACCCAAAATCTTTTTACAACTGTCAGCCCCCTGTAGCTTTACCACGATCTCAAATGTTATTTTTACCACCCGTGAATATGCCAGGCCCCTCAAGACAATTTAATTCCCAACCCCAAAACCCTCATTACCATGGACCAACTCATACTCAAAAAATGTTTGGTGCGCCTTTACCTACTTACAGACCACAAGGAGAAGTTTTTAGGATGCCACAATCCAAAAATGGATATCAGTCTACTACTCGTAAATTTACAGGTCCTCGGCCTATGAGTGGTGTGAGTCCTTACGTAACGAAGTCCATTCCATTTAGACCTCAGCATGACTGGACTAAGCATGGGAACCCACCACCCTCAAATTATTTCAAAACCCGAGAGCTAAATTTTAACGACTTTTATGACCAACAGTACTACTCCTATGACGGCGACTACAGTGACCATGTCGACCAATACTATTATACGGACAGTTATGAAGGTCCCGGACAAACTTATCATGTAGGCTATGAGGAACAACCCTATGACTCTGAGTGTACCCCTGCTATTGTCGAGGAGTCACATGACGAAACACCGACCGAAAATGATTTTTTTTCGGATGAGTACGCAATCAAAAAAACCAAAATAGAGATAAACTTACAGACCCAACGACATTTACCATACATACAGATAGAAAATCCACCCTTAAAATTACTCATAGATACTGGCGCTAATCAGTCATTCATAAGCCCTGATGCAGTAGATCAATTTTTTTCTCATCTGCCATGTAACTACAGCCCTTTTGAAGTCACAAATATTCATGCAAAAACCAAAAATTATTATTCTATTACCTTGCCATGCTTCCGAGAATTTAATGAAAAAATTGACATAACTCTTTTCATATATAAGTTTCATGATTATTTTGATGGATTGATTGGCTTAGATTTATTACAAAAATTCGAGTCTAGTATCGATTTGAAAAATAAAATCCTGGTTACCCGACACTCTACAAATCCATTGTTAATGTATGATTCTAGGAACTGCAATCTGTATGAAGAAATAATACCAGCTAATACATCAAAATTAATCCGACTACCGATTAACTTTCGCGATGGTGACGTATTTGTACAGGAACAAGTCATATCAAATTGCAATATACATAACTGTATTACTACGGTAAGGAATTGTCGCGGCATTGTAGAAATTTCTAATCCAACCCGGTTTGATGTAGTTTTTTCAATGGATAGGCCAATTGATGCAGAACTTTATAACATTCAATCTAGTTATAGTGAACAATCGCGTAGCCGTACCGCCGAAGTACTTTCACGTTTACGAACTGACCATTTGAATCCTGAAGAGCGAGCTAATTTAGAGTCACTTTGTTCTCAATACGCTGATGTCTTCTACTTAGAAGGAGAACCTCTTACCTTCACTAATAAAATTAAACACAATATTCGCACCACTGATGAAGTACCTGTCTACAGTAAAAGCTATAGGTACCCTTTCGTTCATAGGCAAGAGGTTCAAGAACAAATTGCAAGAATGTTAGAGCAAGGAATTATTCGCCCTTCGCAATCCGCTTGGAGCTCCCCCATCTGGGTAGTTCCAAAAAAGTCGGATGCTTCTGGAAAAGCAAAATGGCGTCTTGTCGTCGATTTTAGGAAATTGAATGAAAAGACAATTGACGACAAGTACCCAATTCCGAATATTAATGATGTACTGGATAAACTAGGGAAGTGCCATTACTTTACCACATTAGATCTTGCAAGTGGATTCTATCAAGTTGAAATGAACCCAGAGGACATACCTAAAACAGCCTTTAACGTAGAACATGGACATTTCGAGTTCTTACGTATGCCGATGGGTTTAAAAAATTCTCCCTCAACCTTTCAGAGAGTAATGGACAATGTTCTCCGCGGCCTGCAAAATGAAGTTTGCTTAGTTTATCTGGATGACATTATTGTATTCGGAGTTTCTTTGCAGGAGCATATAATTAATTTAGAAAAAGTATTTAATCGTTTAAGAGAGTCGAATTTCAAAATACAAATGGACAAGTCGGAATTCCTGAAATTAGAAACTGCATATCTAGGCCACATTATTAGTAGAGATGGAATTAAACCCAATCCTGACAAGATTACAGCTATCCAAAAATTTCCCTTACCCAAGACCGCCACCGAAATTAAACGTTTCCTAGGATTACTTGGTTATTACAGAAAATTTATTCCCGATTTCGCTAGGATAACGAAACCAATGACAAGTTGTTTAAAGAAAGGTTCTAAGATAATACCAGATGACATTGACTATATTAACTGCTTTGAAAAATGCAAGACACTGCTCATTAACGACCCAATTCTACAGTACCCAGATTTTGAAAAGGACTTTATATTAACGACTGACGCATCTAACTTTGCTATCGGTGCAGTCCTGTCACAAGGCACCATAGGTAGTGATAAGCCGATAGCTTTTGCATCAAGAACTTTGAACTCGAGTGAAATTAACTACAGCACAATTGAAAAGGAACTGTTAGCAATTGTTTGGGCAACTAAATACTTTCGGCCTTACTTGTTTGGGAGAAAATTTAAAATTGTTACTGATCATAAACCTTTACAATGGGTGATGAGCTTGAAAGAACCAGGTTCAAGACTGACACGTTGGAGACTTAGGTTGAGCGAGTATAATTTTACAACGGTATACAAGCAAGGCAAAATTAATACCAACGCCGATGCCTTGTCCCGTATCGAAATCAATAATGAGGATGTAAGTTCTATAATTGTAAATCCTACTGAAAAACCTCCATCTTTATCTGGTTCTACCACCGATACAGCTGAATCCAATACTATCTCAGCTGATTCTGCTACCATCACGGCTGGTTCTAGTACAATTACAGCTTCTTCTACCGGCACAGTACATACATCTTTAGAAAACCCTATTTTAGAAATTCCAATATCTGACTATCCGCTTAATAAATTTACAAGACAAATTAGTTTCGAAGTAGTAGGTGACTTGAAGAAACGACCGACAGTGACAAAACCCTTTGAGACACATACCCGCACAAACATACAGATATCTGGATCGAACCTTGAAATCGACGTCATTAATGCAATAAAAGAACACGTTAATCCTAAAATAAAGACCGGTCTAATAGTTCGTCCTATTTCGGCTATGTACAGGATTATCCCAGTAATTCAAGAAAAATTTAGAAGTTCAGCTATGAATATAGTTTTTACTAAAATAGAATTGGAATCATAAAAAAATACCACGAAGGCAAAACTAATCACCGTGGTATTACAGAATGCTATTTGGCTTTAAATTCTAAATACTTTTGGCCCAAAATGAAGGATTGTATCACAAAATTCATTAATGAATGTAGTACCTGCGGCCAAGCCAAATACGACCGTCATCCTATTAGACAGAGATTAAACGTTGTTCCGCCACCAACTAAGCCATTTGAGATACTTCATCTTGATCTATTCACGGTTCAAAATGAAAAATATCTTACGTTGGTTGATGCTTTCTCGAAATACGCTCAAGCGTATCATCTAAAAGATGGCACAGCCCCAAGTGTCGTACACGCCCTTTTAATTTTTTCTACACATCATGGCCTTCCTTTGACCATAGTGACGGACCAAGGAACTGAATTCACAAATCAATTATTCTCCGAATTTATTCGACTTCATAAAATTCAACACCACAAAATTCTCGCTCACACCCCCAATGAAAATGGTATAGTAGAAAGGTTCCATTCAACTATTCTCGAACACCTACGAATAATAAGACTTGAAAAACCGAACGAACCGTTAGTTAATATAATGCCCTATGCTGTGTTAGGATATAACAGTTCTATTCATAGCTTCACCAAATGTAGGCCATTAGAACTAATAACAGGGCACTTTGACCCACGTGACCCATTAGATGTAGATCTATCTATACAACTTCTTCAACAATATCTTCAGGCCCATAAGGAAAAGATAAAAAAAGTGTACAGTATTATTAACGAAACCTCTCTTAGCGAAAGAACCCGACTTATTGAGAATAGGAATAGAAATAGAGAACCTGAAAGGGAATACGCACCTGACGATCAAGTTTTCGTGAGAAATCCATTAGCAGCTCGACAAAAATTAGCCCCACGATACACAAAAGATACGGTTCTTGCTAATCTCCCTATTCATATTTATACGAAGAAAAATCGCGGCCCAGTAGCCAAGTCACGTCTCAAACGATGTCCTAAGAATTCCACCTTGTTACAAGAGACTACTACTGATAACGTTACTGCTGCATCTCACTCGAGGACAAGACCTGACAATTGAATCTGTAATTCTGTAATTAGTTTAGTACAACTTAGGAATATGTTAGAAAGGATACGGGGTTTATATTTAAAGGAAGTCTTAGATATATTATAGAGATTTTTATGAAGTAATTAAGTTAGGATACTTCTATTTAGGTAAAAAGATAGTTATTGTAATAAAAGTTCCGATTGCCTATCCCATAAACTACGAGTTCTATAAATTATCTATTGTCCCTAACAAAAATCATGAAGTCCTGATTCCTACCTCTCCCTTTATTGCAATCTCTGGAAAAGATTCTAGTTACATAGAGACAGAATGTCCGAAGGTCAATACGTGGTTTCTCTGTGAATCTAAGTTAAACAACGGACTCCAGCGCAAACCTGATTGCGTGCAGCAACTGATTTCCCACCAGGAACTTAACCAATCCTGTAAACTTACTGCAGTAACATTGGCACATGAAGCTTTTGAGGAACTCGATGAAAAGCATTATACGTTGAACTTCCCCACTCCAACTAAAGTCAAAATATTCTGTGGAAAAGAAGAGTACCGAACACTTCAAGGAAGTTACCTGGCGACCATTCCTGTTAATTGCCAACTCAAAACGTCGGACTTCACTATCTCTAACAGTAATGACCGTATTAAGGGACATGTCGTCAAAATTTTGGAAATGCCTCAGTATGATGAGTCGAGGCAAATCGAACATCCATCGCCCTTAGTTTTAAATTCTCCGAGTCTAGAGACCCTGCATTCAATTAACTCTAGAATATCTCAGCAATCCCCTCTACGTCTCGAACATGTATCTGATCAAGGAATATATCACACCACAATTCCGATCTACATCATCCTGATATGTGGAGGTGCACTTGTTGCAACAGTAATTTGTCGTCGAATTCGATCCTGGAGAAAGGTTCTCTGAAACGACTGCAATTCCGAAGACAAGTGATATCAAACCCGAAGAAACGGGGGGGAGATGTTACAATACGGCCCTATCCAGCTCCATTTGTGACCAAGGTCTTCAATAGTCGCTGTTCTACGGGGGGAGGTGTTACGCAACCCTAACGCAACTCTAACTAATGCACAGCCCTAGCGCTTAGCGAGAACGTAGCAACCTGAGGAGCTGACGCAGCGTCTACGACGGCCCCCACATATCGTGGGAATGGAGGACAATCCGTGTTCTCGCATCGACTCGGTTTAACGTTTTTTAGATATAGTTAATTTTAACTGTAATTTCTTTGTTCTTAATTAAATATTAAGACCAATTTTGACTTAATTACGTAATTTACGTGGGTGGCGGCCGGAGGTCGCAGAGAAAGTCAAAATTGGTCTTAATATTTAATTAAGAACAAAGAAATTACAGTTAAAATTAACTATATCTAAAAAACGTTAAACCGAGTCGATGCGAGAACACGGATTGTCCTCCATTCCCACGATATGTGGGGGCCGTCGTAGACGCTGCGTCAGCTCCTCAGGTTGCTACGTTCTCGCTAAGCGCTAGGGCTGTGCATTAGTTAGAGTTGCGTTAGGGTTGCGTAACAGGCGTTTATGACTAGTGACAAAAATAAACATACGAAACTACAACTTAAATATAAATTATAAAGAGAAAGTC
>OZ010704.1:8064264-8298638 GCA_963932265.1 Thymelicus lineola
ACATACGAAACTACGACTTAAATATAAATTATAAAGAGAAAATCTTTTGCTTTATTTAATAATATGTCGAATGGACTCTGAGTGAATTCAATGTCACTAAAATCTCATTATCTCATACGTATAAGTACTGCCCTCTACGAAAGCTCATAACACTGGATTATATTATTATACTATATGTACTGACGACATACCCGTGATATTAAATGGCCTTCGCTATCCATCACACCACATGACGTGCCTTGGTGAGGGAATCTCTGATATTACATTACATTAGAGATATCAAATTTCTAGGTTCGGCTTCATTGAAGTATAATGTCATAGAACAGACATCTCGAACAAAATGTGTGTGATGTGTGTCCCGCCCGGGAGGTTCGATTTTCAAAATTGAGCCCCCGTATGCTTTCAAAATCAAACGAATCCATTGAAGATTGAAGCCACGTGGCGCCAATGCATTGGGACATACATGGTGTTCGCGGTGTCGGTTCTATACTGTACTAATACTTCAGTCTTCGGCTTACGAATCTTTGCAAAAGTTTTGCCGAACACCTCTTTAACTCGGACAAAGTATAATGATTACTCTGAGAATTTTTCTTTGCTGTCCGTAATTTCTCGTACGGAGGTTCAGATTCGAACTTTGCATGCATTTTTCAACATCATATCCCGTAAAGTTAAGCATCACTTACGTCAGAGTGAATGAAATTAGAAAAATTTCGTAGGTCGTAAAGTATACCATATATATATTTCATACCGCTAGGTGATAGGGTGTCCCTATACAGAAAATTGTTGGCAGAACAACGTTTGCCGAGTCAGCTAGTGAGATATAAATTGCACCGTAACACAATAAGGATGTTGACACTAACTATAAATTTATGTTACTAATAATAATATAAGTATTTACTTTAAATGTTACCACTAATGTCTAAAATACTAGTGCGTAACATTTAAAGGCCTAAAATATGATTATTTTATTGAAATCATCACAATAAATTAAATAAGGTCAACTCGGCGAAGACCGTCTGGAGGGTAGGACCGTACAGTACGAAATACAACGAATTCTGAATAACTACAGCAAATACAACCCAGCGTACAAACACTTTAAACTGTTTTAGTTTCAATAAATTGATATAGATGGCGCTATTTATAACACAAAGAGAAAAAAATACGTATAAAATTTAGTCGGGCTATCAACTTGCAACACGACCTAGCAACACTTTGGCAAAAAAATATTTTAAGTGGTTTTTCATCATATTTATCAAGGTTTGTGTAGCTAATTTAATTAATTATCAATATCATTATCTAAATATTATATTAGAATAGAATAAAATATATTTTTTACGAAGTTACATCTAGTGAAAAAAACCAATCCTCAAATTGCAATAGTGGAGAAGTCCGTCTAGTTCTTGGAGGGAAAGATCGGCATGTGCCGGTCTTCGTCGTTTCCAGATGTAATAAACCTTTTACGCCTAAGCAAATTTTATAAAATTAATCCTTATACATATGATTCGTATATTTAAGCTTCCTGCGTAGTGAGTCTCTCTTAAAACCTCTTAAGGTCTACTCTTAAAATCGATAATCAATATTTCATTTCAATTGCCGTGTTATTTTATTATTTTTCTTTGACTCATACATTTATGCTATTATAATATTCTATTTTATACTTTCGACGAATTTATTAGCACTAGCGCTGAAAAAAAAAACAATTATAATATGAATATAGAAGAAGGTGTATTTTAGTACCTACTTCGATTAAGTAATTTGGTTTTTGATCTCTTAAATGGTAGACCTAAAGAAGGCGATTCCTTTTAATAAAACTGATATACAAAAAAAAACGATTTTTTAATTTGATTTAATTGTTTTTTACCCCTGAGTTTCGATCTATACCGGACTTACCCGACATACGTATTTTTTTGCGATTTATGACGATTAGAGCGTTTAATATGAAAAACGATAGCACACATTTAAATGGCGTTGAAATACATACGCGTATACAATGTCTATATTCACGTAAACCGACTATTTGTAGGTTTTTTTTCCACAAGACGGTCTTACCTGACGTGGTAGTAAAGTCCGTCTATTTCACCATATTTTCAAAATTAATTTTTATTTCATTAATCGATAACCTTAAAGTAATTTTTAGAGTTTTTTTTAATGGTCAACTAAATATTTGATTACCTAATTCAATAAAATTTGCCTAAAATGTTATAGAAATGGCAAAATTTGCCTAATGAATTACATTTTTAATGAAGTATGCCGGTCTTCGACGAGTTGACCTTATCATTAATTTAAAATGTTAAAAATTGTACTCACTGTCACGTGACCTCAAACGCCATTCTGAGAATATGACGTCATTGGAACAATTTTATATGGAAATTCAACAAACTTCAGCAGACAGACAGTATTGGATATCGGATATTGACGTCACGTGACGTTTTTGATGGGAAATTTGATAATGAATTTGATTTATGAATTTTTGTTTTTAAATTGAAGATAATTATTTTTATAATATTTTTTTCGTGAATATTGAGGTTCTACCTATAAAATAAAATTGAATCCTAAAATTAGTCAACATCCCTATTTTTACTGCGGTTATTAATATGCTAACGAGTTAAAGTAACATTTTTAAACATCACAGGGCACGGAATAACGGCTTGACTGACGGCATGTTGAAGAGACTCCACAGCTCAACCCTACATTTTTAATTGAATTTCGTTCCGTTTGTGAAATGTTTCAGTGAGTCAGATTCTGTTCATGTGATTTTATTTATTTATTTAATCTTTATTGACCACAATACAGGGTTATGGTACAAATGCATTCTCTCTCTCATTAGGTAGGTCAAACAGAAACACGTGAGGAACGGTATTATAAGGAGAAAAAAGAACATATTGTGATAAAATAACTGCAAGAATATACAAACATATTTTTTATAAATAAATATAAAAGTTATGTATGTAATAACTATATACATTATATGCCATCAGATATCATTATATATTCATTTATATATAATAATTTTATCTATACTAATATTATAAAGAGGAAATATCTGTATTTGATTGTTTGTTTGCATTGAATAGGCTCCGAAACTATCGAACCGATTTGAAATTTTTTTTTATATATATTCATATATATATTTATTTATATATATATATATATTTTATATATATAACTATTTCATTCTATTCATATATTACTATTTTTCTATTGTATATTATATATTTTCCATACTATTGTATCATGGACGACACATAATTATAACACATCACAATAACACCCTGCACCGAGTACAAATATTTATCTATCACATAAATATCTGCCCCAGCCGGGAATCGAACAAGGAGACTCCTTGCTTCGCAGGTAGGGTCGCTACCAAGTACCAACTAGGCTACAGGGTCGTCTTTTTTAAAGCGTTGTTTTATTTAAGCGAAGTAAGACAACAGTTCAGAGCCATTTTCTTCAATTTTTATCCATTAATTTTATCGACTTACATAACATTATAATCCAATGAATTATAATATTAAGTAAGTTTTAAAAACAGCAATTCGTGAATAAGCGTAGTAAGTATAACAAGTCGCGCGCAACAAATAACAAATTATCTATACTAATATTATAAAGAGGAAAGATTTGATTGTTTGCATTGAATAGGCTCCGAAACTACTGAACCAATTTGAAAAATTTTTTCACTGTTGGGAAGCTAGAGCTACACTATTGCCGGGTAACATAGGCTATATTATATTTTTTATTTTTTTACTATTTTTGCCGAAGCGAAGCGAGGGCGATTTCCTAGTTATATTATAATAATGATAACATGCCACTGATGTCCTTTGTAATACCACGATAAATTGTAGCACCACTAAAATTTTATCCACGTTACTTTTTTATTAAACCACTGAAACTTTTGTATTGTGAAATTATAACTCCACACTGCTTTTATAAGAGTATTCAGTGTGGCAAGCTAATCTACAAAGAACTTTATTACGATGGCGTTCTAATTTGAACAGACTTTTTATTAAAACCGTCCCAATGTGAGTACTCAAAGCAGTTTGAAAAGTATAATTTCCTATTGCGTTCCCTATGCATTCGTACTCATTTTTTCTGAACTTTCCTTACCCAATTCAATGATCGTATTACATCTTACTTATAATACAAATATCACAAAATCACTCACGCCCCAACTCAGAGTCACTAACGGTTACTTTGATCGCTCCTCAGTAAAGAATCACCATACAACTGTACTAAGGAGCGATTTAAGTAAAAGTTAATTTCAAAGTGTAAGCAATTATTTATCTCATAAGCTTGAAACCATACGCGATGAAAGATTATTTTACACGAAATACAAATAAAACCTCTTTAAACCTGGATACTTCAAACGTTATCCGAGCTTATGCTCATGCGAGATTTACTTAATCCAATTTATGTATCATCGCTTAGGGTTCACAATATTCATTCAATTTGCATGATCGAATCGTATGTGAAACAAGATGAGATCGTTGTGGTACTTTTATGCAAATTTTCCTTTTACGTCTTTTGTTGTAACAAAGTTGCCTTGAAGTTTATTTTTCCGTCATTTTTAAACCATTTTCTTTCCAAAATGACTG
Source organism: Thymelicus lineola (assembly GCA_963932265.1). Classification (NCBI taxonomy): domain Eukaryota; kingdom Metazoa; phylum Arthropoda; class Insecta; order Lepidoptera; family Hesperiidae; genus Thymelicus; species Thymelicus lineola. The sequence goes on from OZ010704.1 coordinate 8,068,860, forward strand.
AAAGGTAAAAGAAGCCGAAAAGCCAAAAAATGACGTGCATAAGTGTATCAGTGATACCTATATGAATAAAATATTTTGACTTTGACTTTGACTTTGAAGGGATGGTATAACTCATCTTGGAAAATATTTTTACTAACTTTGATAAAAAATATGTATCAATGTTATTCCAGAGAATGTGACTTATTTTTTAAAAGTTCGAGCCTGTGTGAGGTAAAATGTGATTTTCGAACCAAAACAGACTGACGCACCTTAGGGATGAATACGAAGAGTTTCTTACGTTTCCCTTCACCATCAAAGCAAAAAGTTCTACTTAAAACACATGACTGTGGAAAGTTACAGAACAGATCTAGAGACTTCGCGTCTCGACAAACTCATAACTCTAAGTGAGTTTTCTTTCCTTTGAATTTCTTTAAACGTATCTTGGATGCTAATTTTACTCCACTGTTATCACTAACTTTTTATAAATACTTATAACACAGTCTTTGTCAACATGGTTTTATATAATGACACAATTAGAAGGCATTAGAAAGTATTAAAGGAAGCACCGGAGGGCTTATTAAAAAACGAATATGAATTCCTGATATTCAAAATCAAATCGAAAATCGAAAAAAACATAAGCTTTCCTATCCAATTATACTTATCTGTACATGTATTTATACAAAAGTGATTGACTGATGTATCAACGTCCAGGCCAAAACCTTATTGCTAGAAATCTAAAATTTCGCACACGTATTCCTCTTATACAATTTTGTCTAAAAAACGTCATGCCCTTACAAATCAACCAAAAAATCTGTTCCGAAAAGAGCTACAACACACACACGTATATCATTTGTTTCACTACATCAATCACACTACAATAATACACGAAGGTAAACGTTGTATGCCAAATCTCAAGCACTTCTGACAACAAAACCGTGCGTCATCTTGTATTGACAGAGCGACTACGAGCAGATAGAGGTCAATTGACCGCTCTTACGATCTTCAACTTCGGCGTGCTAGTGACATATCTACCTCTTTTTTACTTATAATATCATTGCTCTTATATAACGTAGGCATCCACTAAGGGAGGATTTTTCAAAATTCAACCCCCAAGCGGGTGAAATAGGGGATAAATATGATAAACATAATTTCTGCGTGGGAAGCTGCGGGCTACAGCTAGTTATGACTTTTTTTTTGTATTTTAATGAATTTCAGTGGAAGGTTCTAAAAATGTCTCTCAGCAGAAACGGTAAGTAAAATAAGCTTGCAAATATTCTTGAGAACATACCATATTCGTTTGTTGTGCGTGTTCCAACCGAGCTCCTGTCAGATTTCCTGAAGGAGGAGCTGTGGCCAAAGGGGGTCGTCTTCCGAAAGTTCCGTGGACGACGACGACCACCAGGAGTCACCAGAAGCGCGTCTCACTTCGCGAATAAGTGAATTAGTTTTTAAGTCTATATTTTTGTATGTATGTTAGTCTGTAAGGTATTTATGTTATGGGCCTAGTTGCCTGAAATAAAGAATAATAATAATTATTATTATTATTATACCAATTTAGTTAGTAAATCGCTTATCACTTGTACCGTGTGTTGTCGCAGTGTTTCGGTTAATTGAATGGTTTACCTTATAACATGTTATATAAACACGCGCAACATATAAAAGCCTAACGATTCAGGCGAGCATAATTAAGCTTGGTAGCGCAAACCACAATTAGTAGACTTTTTATGATTTAAATGGCAGTAAATATTGCTGTAATGTTCAGTATAATTTACATACAGTTCAAATAAAGGTTCTATTAATAAATTTCGATGGTGGTGTTATAAAAATACGAACAAAAATATGTGTTATTGTTTACAAGAAAATACTTAGAAATAAGAAGGTATGGTATAGTATTAATTTAAAATACGTTTCATAAAAAAGGCCTGAAACTATGTACTTACTATTAAATGTATTATATTGATGAGAGATAATATGAGATGTAGTTTTTATGTATTATGAGATGTAGTTTTTATGTATTACAAACTTACCCCTATATAACTTTAACACTGTGTAAAATATTAATTTTATTTTCCTCTACAATGTTAATAGACGTTTTTAACAGACTTCAAAAAAAGGAAGAGGTTCTCACTTCGACTGTATTTTTTTATGTTTGTTACCTCCGAACTTTGGACTGGGTGAACCGATTTTGATGATTCTTTTTTTAATCGAAAGCTGGTGCTTGTCGTGTAGTCCCACATAAATTTGAGCGAGATCTGACAATGACATCCATGTCAAAAGCATATAAGTCTTAAATTTGCATTAAGTATGTGTGCGATAAATGGACGAATAACTCAATATCACGCCACCCGATTTCAATGATTCTTTTTTTTATTGGATGTACTTCATTTGAAGTCGGTTCTTTTTTGTTAAAATGTTAGATTATTAATTTTGTACCACCGGCTTTATGCCAACAGTTCAGAAATGATCTTACATTTACTGTTTGTGTTAACACAAGTTGTCTTTGAGAAACGGACCAACTTTAATGATATTTCCCTTTGATGGCTGTACAACCAACTTAGATACGAAATGTTATTAATAACTTTGTCGCTCTGTGACGAGTTTATAGTTTAGTCTCAGCCTCAAATGTGTGTGACAGTAAGTGAGTGACAGTATCTGCCACATTTAGAGCGTCACCGACGCGTTGCCAACCAATAGCGACAACCCCGGAAGAATATCTGTGCCTTGAGTCTTCTTTTTTAAATCAAAGAAGCCTATCTAAAACTTTTTTGCCCAAATCTCGCCATTATAAATTCCGTTCTATATCAGTTCCTAGAACGATATTTTTCTAAAACTTTTTGCCCAAATCTCGCCATTATAAATTCCGTTCTATATCAGTTTCTAGAACGACATTTTTCTACAACTTTTTTGCCCAAATCTCGCCATTATAAATTCCGTTCTATATCAGTTTCTAGAACGACATTTTTCTACAACTTTTTTGCCCAAATCTCGCCATTATAAATTCCGTTCTATATCAGTTTTTAGAACGACATTTTTCTAAAATTTTTTTGCCCAAATCTCGCCATTATAAATTCCGTTCTATATCAGTTTCTAGAACGACATTTTTCTAAAACTTTTTTGCCCAAATCTCGCCATTATAAATTCCGTTCTATATCAGTTTCTAGAACGACATTTTTCTACAACTTTTTTGCCCAAATCTCGCCATTATAAATTCCGTTCTATATCAGTTTTTAGAACGACATTTTTCTAAAATTTTTTTGCCCAAATCTCGCCATTATAAATTCGGTTCTATATCAGTTTCTAGAACGACATTTTTCTAAAACTTTTTTGCCCAAATCTCGCCATTATAAATTCCGTTCTATATCAGTTTCTAGAACGACATTTTTCTACAACTTTTTTGCCCAAATCTCGCCATTATAAATTCCGTTCTATATCAGTTCCTAGAACGACATTTTTTCAAAGCTACGTTATATAGTTAACTTGTCTAGTTTAAGGTTTGTCACAAAGAACACTTCATTCCTATTTTCCACCCCTCCACGGGACTTCACTCGAGTTGTTTCATTTAGCTGCCAAGTGATTCAACGCCAATGTTCCCCCTTTAAGCGCGTCACATACGGCGAAGATACGATAATATTTTATGTTAAGATGCCTTGCTATAAAATATTATAGTATCTTAAGGTATCGCACACGGCTAAGATACGATAATATTTATATCCGCTCGAATAGCTCTGGGTCACACTGGGGTTATTTCCCCGCAATCTATATACAGGATAGTCTAATATTAATAATACGGCCTTACTATTAGATTTATTGAATAGCTCATCAGATGATGATTCTGACTTCGAATATAACTTAAAAATTTCTGCCGCACGTTGCCATTTCCGAACAATTTGGATAGAAATTAATCATATAAAGTTTAGGAAAGACCGCGGTGAGTTTAATCTTTACGAAGACCTTTCATCGAAAATGTTTCAAATATATTTTAAAAAGTCACAGGAAAGTTTATAGTTTCCAATAGTTTCCAATATTTTGCGTACTAATAATAAAAACAAAAACATGAGAGGTGTCAAGGGACACCTGGATGGAACGAAGTTCCTTTCGATTTAAGTATTGTATTGTTGTACAGCGCCTGTTCAGACTTAAGATATTTAGTTTGGTTAGTTGCGGATAGATGGCGTTAGTAAATTAATTCTGAATCACGCTATCAACTTATACTTGTAACATACGTAAGTTCAAGGAAACTATTAAATTTTTTGAATTCGCTATGGATACTTAGTTTCATTTACCTTATATAGTTACACAGTTTGTACAGCGCCATCTCTGTAAAACTAACTGAATCACTTCAAAAAAAGTGTCGTCATTCGCAAAATCAAAAAGTGTCGAAATTTTCCGTCTGGCCCCCTTTCACAACGCGCGATAAGGAACTTCGTTCCAACAACAAAAACAGAGAGAATAGGTTTTTTTTTATGGAAATATCCGGCAAACGAGCTGACGATCCACCTGATGGTAAGTGGCTATCGTCGCCCATGGGCATCAGCAACACCAAAGGCATCACTGATGCGTTGCCGGCCAGGAAAGAAAGAAGAAAAAGAAAGAAAGAACTGGCTCTCAAGCCCCCAGCCGGAACACGACGAGTCGTTTGGCGGCTGACTCATGCTGGTGGTAGCTATCCAGGCGAACCCCTGGAGAAATTATAATAGTAATAATGGTATTAATAAACAATTAAAATCAATACTACCAATATAATCCCTCCGAGGGCCCTACCACCAGCGGGCCGGATTAAGTCGCCTCTTACGACACCCATCCGGCGCGGGATTGAGGTCAGTATTCTAAGCCGCCAACACCAACACGGCTAAGAAGAAGTAAAATTAATATATTTCATTCCATTTTGCATCGAATATTGTGCACACTGCGTAAGGAGCTTACGATATATTTTGGATCTTAACATGGCATGTTACGATATATTAAGCATCTTAACATAAAATCTCCATATCGCTCGATATCTTAACATGCGTAATATGAAAATATTAACGTATCTTAGCCGTGTGTGATGGTTCATACAAAATGTATAGTGAGCGATATTTTATCTTAACATGAAATGTTATAGTATCTTCGCCATGTGTGATGCCCTTTATTGCTCTAAGAGGCTTACTTACGTGATGCTCAAAGGCTCGGCTTTTTAAAGAAAAGCATAAATAAAAGTTTGATTTATGCTTATTTATGAAAAATTTGTTAAAAAAATGAAGTTTTTTCTTAAATACATTGAAGTATTATTACTAGCGTATAGAACCGACACAGCGAACACCATGTATGTCCCAATGCATTGGCGCCACGTGGCTTCAATCTTCAATGGATTCGTTCGATTTTGAAATGAGAACGGGGGCTCAATTTTGAAAATGGCTGGCCACACATTTTGTTCGAGATGTCTGTTCTATGACATTATACTTCAATGCTTAAATATTATAATTTTGGATTTTGCTAATTTGCAAAATGGTATATTTTGAGAACTTAACTATAATTTTGTAACAAATTGCGTCTCCCTAATAAGTTCAATATTATAATATAGAAAAAATATATTATAATAGGTGGATTCATTACCTAATTGATTTCGAATTAGAATTTACAGTTTCTCTTCATAAATATTCCACGTTTTCTAACACGACAGTAAAGCTAAAAATATCAAACGTAGAGAAGATACCGGTTGAGAAATTTAATGGTCGCTAAAATAATATTGTTGTAGTAAAACCCGTAATAACGCCCGATTGGCAATAACTCTGAAGACGTTATAGTTACAGTTTTTCATGACCAACCCGAGCTTTGCGTTTAGTTGTTAAAAAAGTAAGGAATAAGGAAAATTATTTATTCATATACGTTTATTAGATCTAACATAAATGAAACACAATTGGTTACAAGAATTCATTAACTATTCACTTTCATTGATGGTCCATACAATAGGTACAGGTATTCGATACAAAAATTAATTAACCATTGACTCGCGTTAATGTCCACAACATCACAGGTTACAAAAACTCAGTTCAGTCCATAGACTTAAAAACAACCAGACGGATTGTCAACTTTGTGTACAATAAATTTGAAATAAAAATAAAACTCACAAAAGACGTATGTACGCACGTAAGAACTTATACTTACCTCTTACTTATAAGTACGTCTCGCTCGCACCTATGACCCAGCGCGCGCTAGCAATCCAAAACAGCTCCAGCGTATGCTGTGCGCCTAGTATAACGCACCTTCATCATGTCGCTTTTTAGCTGTCGCATTTTAAAAAAATTACTCTATATTTTTTTTCAAATGCCCCATATTAGAAGCATAAATTCAATAAATGATTAAAGGTGTCCGTTAACCTTCGAATATACAGGATATGAAAAAAATAACAAGTAAGTACATATTTCTGAAGCAAGCAAAGTTTCTGAAGTACCTAAGTATTCGTAAGCGAAGTTGAAGCACTCTTAGCCCGGCGACTTGTGTTGATCCTAAGTGATCGACCGAGTTAAGTAACAGGGGGCGTTCGGTAGTTGGATGGCACAGACTTTAAAAAAAGACCTAGACGGATTGTCAGTTACAAATTCAGTGAAGCACCCATAGTAATACCAACTCCTCTATTCGTACGAGTATCACACACACACATTGACACCATGCTGTTATCAATCGGCCGCCATTACCGCGTCGGATTGGTCGGACCGCACTAAAAATTACGCACACATGGTAAGCGGACGGCGTCACTCTCGATAAGACAAGGTGACGTCCGGATTTACTTTAACGTCCGTGTTAGATGAGTGTTCGCTACTAGCAGCGCTTCTGTGCTTTGGAGAGTACGTAAAAAAGGTCCTGGTTGTTATTATTAAATAGCAATCTTTAAACCTTGTCGAAGGTTCGGTGGCCTAAAATACAATACTTATATTTAGTACCCCTTACACTCAAGCATGAAGTTACCGAGTTAATAGCAGGATATTAGACGAACTAATAGTTTGGAACAAAGATGGACTTGATATGTTTGTTCTTTTATTCGATAAACGTAATTGTCCCTTGTCAGGATTGATGATAATTGATTTGAGCTTCGACCTCGCTGATTTGAAGATTAAATTACTTTGGAACGATTTGCTGGACTATTATAACTATGACTTTTAGATTTTTATGTCTGTTCCCTGTTTTTGGCAAGAAAATTAAAAAAAAGTGTGGTATATGTACAGAACATGACCTCATTAGTGAAAAGCGATCTCCAAGTAACCTTAGAATTGAGGATAAAAGTAAGAAATTGAAGGCTTAGGGTGTACGTCGTAAGTTATTCTTAAGATCAGAATTTGTTATTTACTTAAAAACATTACTTGAATTATTTAGAAATCATTAACTTTATGGCCTATCAGCATTCTAAATTCAAAATTTACCTAATTAAAACATTGAAGTATTATTACTAGCGTATAGAACCGACACCATGAACACCATGTATGTCCCAAAGCATTGGCGCCACATGGCTTCAATCTTCAATGGATTCGTACGATTTTGAAAGGAGAACCGGCGCCAAATTTTGAAAATCGAACCTCCCGGGCGGGACACACGTTTTGTACGAGATGTCTGTGTCCTTACTTTGCGCCGTCGGGTAAAAAAGGGCTTCCCCAATGAATAATACAATATTATTTGATCAGGCATTTGATCGAGCGAAATGCTTTTGATCAAAATTTAAAACCTGTGTTAACCAATCTTAATTGAAAAGAATTAATAAAATTCATTCATCAAGCGAACAAATATCCGTATACCTGAACTGACGTACAAACTAGACAATGGCGACAGCCGACATTGTACCCCGACAGCTTTCCACAGATGAAAAAAAAAAGAATTTATCGTTCACAGAGTAGTCTACAGAACGGAAGAACTTCTATGGGTCAAATATCAAAGGGAAAGTAGCTTTTTATTTTCTACGTTGACAAAGACTACTTACAAAGATTACCAAGTAGGGAAAATAAAGTGAAGTTTTCTAGTTAAAGGCTTGCGTGGTGCTCCCCGTATTGGGACGGCTTAGAATATGAAAATAAAAAAAAATTAAACATTAAAACCTCAAACTACATTACACTGCACGCACCACACTCGATGCGCTGAAAAAACATACTCGCAATTTCGCGGGAAAGCACTTGACAGGTCGACGCCATTTTGCCTTAGGCGCCATATTTCTTCAGCGTCATTCTTGAGTGCCCCATTCAGTCCTTCTTCAAACTTAGCGCTTCCCGCGGTCAATACTGAGAAAGTCTCAGGTAAGTAGTAAGTAATGTGATTTAATATAAAATAATGTATAAATACAATACTGCTAACACTGAAAATACGGAATAACATAGGACAAGAGGCAGTCTTATCCCTAGATCTCTTTTAGAAAACCGTTGATAATGTTGAAAAAATGCAAATAATGGAAAGGGAAATGTTAGCTTGCGTTAGACGGGTTACTTGATGTTGAAATAATCACCGCAGCCCATGGACAACACCGGTAGCTTAAACTACTGAACGTTTTTTCAAGAAATTTAGCATACAGGTTGAATAACATGGAAAACTCGCTTATAGCCGCGCTAATAGCATTCATAAATGAGAACTTAAGTCTGAAACTCAATGCAATCTGTAGCCTGTATTATTTTCCACAGACTGCAATTTTAACAATACAACTCCATCCCAGAGGAGTTGTCATGGGCTTATTAAAATGGCCACGCGACTGCGTTCCGTCGAATGTCTAGGTTTCCCAGCGCGCATTTAAAGTAATTAATTAGACGAGGGCTGAAGAAGGAAAAAGGTGCTCGGTAATAAATTATATAATCTGCTGTATAACTGATTCAAGAGCTGAAACATTTGTTAAATTATCTTGTAAATAATTTTAACTAATTTATATATAGGCACCTATACAAGTAAGCGAAACTGCTAATACAAAATATGATTGGATGTGATTTAAATGGGCCAGCGTCGATAAAGTTAAAGAAGTAATTTGTTCAACGAGTTGAACGTATCCGAGGATAGTCTGCGTTTGTAAAACTGCGTAAAACCGTTTCATCTAAAATACGTTACAGCCAATTCAAAGATTTGCAACTTGCTTGTTACCTTGATTAGTTACATTGATACCAAGTTATATATAACTGAGACTATGTTACTTTATAAATGACCACCAGCGCGTGAGAGAGAGCTATGCTAGGTACTTCTCGCGATCAAATAGGAAATAATGAAATCCTTAGTGGAACAATGGTTACAAGTAAGTAGGTAGGTAGTACCTGTATTCGTGATTGGCCATGTAGCTTGTAAGACCAATCTTTGAGAGCAAGGAATAGCGGTCATGACCTGTTAAAATGAGCACAGGGCTCCTTCATCAACTGTGGTGATGATATAAATCAGGTAGACGATATCTTCTGGTTTGCAAAAACCCAATGATATTATACATTAAAAAGAGGCAGCTATGTCATAAGCGCGCGCGTTGTGTGTTGTAAAAATCATTATCAAATTTCCCACCAAAAACGTCACGTGACGTCACAATCCGTTATTCAATACTGTCTGCTGAAGTTAGTTGAATTTGCATATAAAATACTTTCAATGACGTCATAAGCTCAAAATGGCGTTTGAGGTCACGTGACAGTAAGTACAATTTTTAACATTTCAAATTAATTATATTATAAGAATCATATTTTAGGCCTTTAAATGTTACCACTAGTATTTTAGACAATTTATAGTAATTTATAATTAGTGTAAACATCCCTATTGAATCACAAAACGCTGACATGTGTCGTAAATAGGAGCTGTATAAACAACATAATAGTAACTGTTAGGTACGTACCAGTGAGATCAACGCACGGAGAACCTAAAATCAATATGCTTACTAGTACCGTAGTACCTACGTCACGCGTCGGATTTCATCGCCAGCTCGTTGCAATCAAATCAACATCATGTGGATATGAAAGGAGTATATCATTCGAAATCCACCATTACACCTTAATCGAATCACCTTGCTTTTTAAATGGGTTTAGCTTACCGGAGCTTGACGGTTTGTGTGGGTCAAATCTTGCAAGCCTAATGGAGGCCATACATGATCAAGTGTACATGACATAGCTATGTACTTATATGGCCAGATAGCTATAGCCATACCGTGGCCTAACCGATCTAGTCTATTGCATGCCGCGTCAAGTCCGCTGCAAACTTGACAAGTAAACTTGATAGTGTATGACCAATGATATTATAAGTAAAAAGAGGTAGATATGTCACTAGCGCACCGAAGATGAAGATCGTAAGAGCGGTCAATTGACTTCTATCTGCTCGTAGTCGCTTGGTACAAGACGATACGCACGCTTTTGTTGCCAGAAGTGCTTGAGATTTGCAATACAACGTTAATATGCCTTCGTGTATTATTGTAGTGTGATTGGTGTAGTGAAACAAAAGATAAACGTGTGTGTTGTAGCACTTATCGGAACAGATTTTTGGGTCGATTTGTAAGGGCATGACGTATCTGGGAAATTTTCATCTGTTTTATCTATGGCACAGTTAAATATTTTATGAGGATTGTTCAGTTATATTGAATTTCGGAATTTTAATCTATTTAAGTGTTGTTGTTACATGACAATTGAATTCTGGAATTTCAATTTATTTATGTGTTACCAATATCATAATTGAATATTGAACACGTTTCTTGATTTGAACTAATGTATAAATACGTCCTTGTGCTAAGGGTACTATGACTATTGCCCATGGGACGTACTCCAGTTTTGGAGTTCAATGATACACATATTTAGGTTCCATACCGGTACGACATCATACACTCTAAGGCATCTCAGGGGACAAACTCGGAGAGACAACGCCCTGACACTCCTTATTTATTTGTAGCCTAACGAGACACAATATGGATCGAAAATTCCAAGTTTCTGCTAATACAAATATCAAAATTGAGTCTATAGTTTGGACTAGTAGTAGTAGAAGTAGTAGTTTGCCAAACGACTCGTCGTGTTCCGGCTGGGGGCTTGAGAGCCAGTTCTTTCTTTTTCTTCTTTTTTTCTTGGCCGGAAACGCGTCGGTGATGCCTTTGGTGTTGCTGATGTTCATGGGTGGCGATAGCCACTTACCATCAGGTGGATCGTCAGCTCGTTTGCCTACTATTTCCATAAAAAAAAAACTCATTTTTCCATAGACCTTGAGTTTTTTTTACATGGCTAATTAAGCAACGTTAAATAAAATAAATAAGGGGTTTGAAATTTGAATAATCTAACATTTTAACAAAAAATTAACCGACTTCAAATGAAGTACATTGTACTTTTGACATGGATGCCATTGTCAGATCTCGCTCAAATTTATGTGGGACTATGCGACAAGCACCAGCTTTCGATTAAAAAAAAATCATCGAAATCGGTTGGCGCAATATTGAGTTATTCGTCCATTTATCGCGCACATACTTAATGCAAATTTAAGACTTATATGATTTTGACATGGATGCCATTGTCAGATCTCATTCAAATTTATGTGAAACCACGCGACAAGTACCAGCTTTCGATTAAAAAAAGAATCATCCAAATCGGTTCACCCAGTCCAAAGTTCTGAGGTAACAAACATAAAAAAAAACAGTCGAATTGAGAACCTCCTCCTTTTTTTAAAGTCGGTTAAAAAATATTCTCCAAGGACTCAGCAATAAGGCAATGAAATTTGCTTTGCCTCAGGAAAGAATGCTGTTTAAAACCCAAAATAGTGTTAGATGAAACATCTCCAAGAAATAACTTAAAAATTCACAATTTATGGACATTTTTAATCCTATTAACACGTTCGGTGCGGTAGCGGGTTGATTATATCCGATGGTCATCTTTCCTCCGGTGCGGGGCAAAAATTACTGTTCCAACCGCTGGTGCGGGACAGATATATTTGGTCTCCGTATGAATACGAATGAGATGGTTAGTGTTTTGGAATTGTCTTGTTAAATAGGTAATATAAATACGAAAAAATTACATCGGGTTCTTACGACCCGGTGCCGACTGAAACGAAATTTTTTACGTCTAGTGCGTTTATCGGTTCTTAACGACCCGAGGCCCGATGACCCGATAGCCGCACTAGATTACATGCTAGTTGGACTAGTGAGGTCCCTGTGGTTAGATGAGTTTTTATGCAAATATGAAGAGAAAGTCAATGTAACATGGAGCGATTCAGGAAAATGTTGTTAAGTCATCTGACGGGCAAAAACCCAAGAAAAATAGAATAAGCAAAGGTTTCCCAAAAAAATAATATCTAGTCCAGCCATAAGTTCTGTTACAAATGAAAATGCTTTTTTTTAAATGAAGTAATGTAATATTAATAAAATTTATACCTACATACTTATTAAAGTCTTAGCAAAAAATAAAAAAAATATTCTATTCGAAATGGCCACCTTTGGCTTTTATACAGGCCTTTAATCTGTTTGGCCACGAATCTATGGATTTACGCACTGTTTCCAAGGGAAATTACGCCACTGCTTGCTCCAAAGATTTTTTAAGAGACTAAATGTCACCGTGTCGTTTAGAGCAGGCCATGTCCTCTAAAACTGACTCTAAAACTAATTTGAAGTCTAAAGGGTTGAGGTCTGGGCTAGAAAAGGGCCAGTCTTCAGCTCATAAACTCCGGAACATTGGTTTCAAGCCAGGCTTGGGTAGTTCGTGCCTTGTGACCAGGTGCAGAATCCTGTTGGAAAGTCCACGGTATATTTTTAAAAAGAGTATTGCTGAGAGGTTTCACAACATGATCCAAGATAAGACACGCCCCACCAAACCATCACTGACGCAGGATGATGACCACGTTGTACCTTCCCGACCACTTGAGCAGCTTCTTTAGAACTGTGAGCGTACACTTTATCATTTTGCAATCACTGCAATCCTATTTTCTTTAACACCCCATTCCATATTGTAATTTGATAATGAACACGAAAAAGTATGTGAAATGGCGCGAAATCGAAAGAAGTTTTTAAAATAATATACGTGTTCCAAATTCAAAATAATTAAAAAGCTGAAAAAAAGAAAAGTTTTAATGTAACAGTATTTATGGCCAGATTAGGTACATAATATCTGATAATGTAATATTCTACCCCGTCAAATGGTCACACATTACAAGTCCTATGAATTTCAGACATCCACTTTCAGCCACCAGATTTACCCACACCATTAACCAGTATAGCTCATAGTGATTGAATACAAATATTGGTATACAAAATTATTCAACCAGCATTTATTTTATCGCTATCAATGTTTTTTTATCATCCACAACTCTAAAAATTTATCGACACTTTTACTAACCAGTGCGGATAACGGGTTGTAAAGAACCGACAGGTAATCCCTTTCTTTGCAAACAAACCATTCAGTGCATCTACCTACGATTCTAGCCTTTTATTGAGTGTTTATCTGTCAATATATTGCTATAAAAGAATATGCTATAATCATTATAGCTATAAAGAAAACAGACTCCTAAACAGATGCAAGTCGAACGGATCTTTTCGACCCAGCAACGCACCAGGGCCAACTCGTGCTTCGGATATAATAGACCCCATACCGCACCCATTGAAAGTCATCAAATTTGACTAACGCAGTGAGCGTGTTAAGGCCCACGCTTGCTAGCAACAAAGTCAGTAACCATTCCGATAACTTTTAACGAGCACAACATTTGTCGCATTTGCAACAAATTCATACCACATGCAAGTTTCCTGCAAAGTTTGGCATGTCTGAAGATCTAGAATATTACAATCATACCGCGGAAATCAATAACAGGAACTCCTGGAAACTTGGAAGAGAGATAGTTAATAGTTTTCTAAGCACTAGGAAGCCCTCGTTTTACTTCGGGTACCTAATTCTTAATACCCGTACCCCTGAAGCTATTTTTGTCAGGAATTATAATAATAGTCCTACCTTTTCTGGGATAATATCCATAATATGTCCTATCCCAGATCATGATCTAGCCGTGTTCTAAATTTTATGAAAATCTGTTCAGTAGTTTTACCTTGAAAGAAACAAACATCCTCATAAACTTATCGTCTTCTATACTACAGTAAAACTCAAAGTGTCTGTTTGTCTGTCCGGGCATCACATAAAAACCCTTGAACGGATTTCGATGAAAATTGGTAAAGTTGTTACTGATACCTTGGGTCATGTTTTAGACAAATTTTCATCCCGGAAAATTAAAAGGTTTCCCGGGAATACAGGATAAGAGTTTGAATAAGTTAAAACATAATTTCCGTATGCACAGCTAGTTTATAATATTAGTTGGATTACAATCCATAGCCTTCCGCTATCATAATACTTTTTTTAATTCAGGCATTTTCAGAGATAAGCGCGTTCAAATAAACAATAAATACAAACAAAATCTTTATCATTATTATTTCAGTATAAATATTGTCTTCAACCCATTAATGGGCTTCTTTAATGAGCGCGTTCAACCACGCATCCGAGTGACTGACGGTCTTCTCATGGAGTTGCAACTATTGCGATTAGAACAAAATACTTTTATACTTTTGTACGTTTGAATTGCGTGCGAAACTAAATGGGAGGTAAGAATATCTATCTGTATTCAAGATAACTTGGTGACCAGAGAGTCGACTGATAACCAGACTATACTTTCTTCTGGCTTGGCCATGCGTAAACCAGAAAAAAAACCAAAAAAATTGCGTTATGTCCACGCTGATCCATGCAACTTTTATCTACAATCCAGTGATTTACAGCATACAGTTTTCAAAATATACGTGAAATATGGTGGCTCGTGTAATAATACAAATGGGCAATAAATAAAGTCACACAACATGAAATCGGAAGATATTACTATCCAAATAACCGAAATACTGTCATGTCTGATGTCTACTGTTTGGTGTTGATAGCTTCTTGTTCCGTTTTCCCGCTGCTTTGTATCTTTTTTTCTGTAATTTTCTTCCAAATCGTCTTCTAAGCATACTGCTTTGTTATTGATAGCTTTGTATCTGCTAAGTATCTTCTAACCTACTACTTTAGGTATTTGTCATATCTTCTTGGTATAATTTATAAGATTCTGGATATTGCACATAATTGTTTACTTCTTCTATAAACATTAGATTCATATCCTGAGAAAGGATGCTAAAAGATTATTGCCAATGTACCATCCGATTACGTGAATCTTAGATATCTTACGCCCCAACTCAAAGCCACTAAAAGTTACTTTAATCGCTCCTTAGGGAACATACCAAAACCACGTAACCCATTTTTTCCAACTTTTTACCCCCCTCCCCCCCCTTCGTGACCATCCGTAGTATATGAGAAGACCCCCCCCCCTCCCCCCTAGTTTTCACGTGGTAATTGATAAATACGGTTTTCAATACTTTTTTGCAAAAACAGAGTTAAAAAATAATAATTTTGCTTATATTTGACGACTTTGTGGCGCAATGGTTGCTAAAATATTGACTACGTGACAAAAACCTAAACCCCCCCCTCCCCTCTGTGACCAATCGTGGTGTTTTGAAGACCCCCCTCCCCCCCCTAAATAAGGCACGTGGTTTTGGTATGTTCCCTTAGTATAGAATCTGTATGGTGATTTTTTACTA
Source organism: Thymelicus lineola (assembly GCA_963932265.1). NCBI lineage: Eukaryota > Metazoa > Arthropoda > Insecta > Lepidoptera > Hesperiidae > Thymelicus > Thymelicus lineola. The sequence goes on from OZ010704.1 coordinate 8,084,374, forward strand.
AGGAGCGATTAAAGTAACCGTTAGTGACTCTGAGTTGGGGCGTTAGATATCTGACATGAGTTAAACATACTCTTCTCCCCAATTATAAGGACAGTTTCTTCCGTTCCGTCCAGCATAGTTACCAGCATAAGTAAAAACCATATTCAAACCAACTTGAGATTTGCACATCTTGAAGAGATGCCATGGGCCTACCTAGTTTACAATAGCGTGTGAGTGACAATAAGCAACTCTCACGGGTCTTTCTTCGCTCGCACTGGCTGTAGTCATTCATCAAGGCAAGTGAATAGCCTTTTTCTAAGCAAGCTGCCTCAGCGTAGCTTCTAGGCAAGACTAAACACGTGCGTATGACGCGTACGTCTATAGATATGTATGTGTGCCCGCAATTTGTGGATACTTAGTTTTTTTAGGTTTTTTATTAGACGCTAGTTATTTTTTTGTTTAATTATTTTCCACTATCGCTCTGCTCGCGGCTTTGCCTGCGTTTTCCAGAATATTAAGTACCCTATGTCCTATTATTATACCTGTGTGCTTTTTAGGGTTCCGAAGTAAAATCGGAACCCTTATAATTTCGTCATGTCAGTCCATCCATCCGTCTGACCGAGGCATAGCCCCAAAACCCTAATGATTTTTTTTCAGGATACCTCCCCTACCGGTAACGTGAGGATGAAATTTTTTTTCGTTGCGCCTCATATCGTTGAATAGGTATTTTAAGAATATTATGGGTCTCCTACGGCTATATTTGGATTTAGGGGTTCGTTTGTGAAATATTTGACTTGAAAGTAATGATTTTGGTTAGAGTCAAGTGTCCCCCCCCCCCTCCACCTCTGCCGGCTAAACAGTTGGAGTTGGAAAAGTAAAAAAATACTCTGAAACAGCTCGACCGATTTTTATGATTTTTTTTGTGTATATTTGGTAGATATGAGAATAGGTCGTAAAGTATAATTCATGATGCTTGCTGTGATTATGGTGTCGCTATATTACATGTTCTTAGATATTTGTCAGGAAATTATTATTTTTAAACAATTTTTTATAATATAAAATTTTATTTTATTTAATTTATCAAAAAGTAACAATGTCACACAATAAGAATTTAATTAATTATGATGTAAATGAATTAACAAAAAATTGGCAGCGATTCGACAGCAAAAATGGCAGAGTAACGTCCTAGACAACAGCTGAACAGCTTTTGACTTCAGACGTGGGAACTCCTTAACAGTTTAGTCATATTTTTTTTACCAAAGTATAGTAGACACCCTAAAACCTTGTATTTAGTTACTAAACTATTAACTTGTTAGTTCTTCTACCGTCTTCCCAAAAGCCGCCTAAATGAGGGGTATCAGTGTGAAAAACACTGGTTACGATAACCTTTCACGATTAACACAGTTTTACAGCACAATAGCTATGTAATAATTAATTCAATCCAAAATCCTCTACCACGCATCGTGTCAATGTTTGATATGGATAAACGCCAAAGCCTTGAAAGTATCGATTTGTTCAAATTAAGGAGGAAACAGGGCAAAGGGAAAAGGGTCGCTTAGGCTGTGTTTGTTGTGGTCACAGCGGGCGGATAGTATTATCTACTGTGTGTTTCAGTAAACATTTCAAGAAATAGCCGATGTATGAAATTGACAATCATATCATTGGATCGCAATTCGTGACGTTGAGGCTTTTAGGACATTTTTAGCAAAGTACAACAAATATGTACTCCACCACGCTACTCCAGTATGGAATGGTGGACAGCTTAATGGCTAACCAAAAAGTAAAAAAAAATTGTATGTGAACCTGTGTGTCTCTGTGTCTGTGTAGGTATACCAAAATTCTGATAAATCGGAGGTATGGGGTAAAAGGAAGTACACCCCAACTTACTATCGGTTGGCTCGTTAATTTATGGTAGTCTGCTATTACCATTAAAAAAACTGAGGTAGGGCGTCAAAAAGGCATACCTACTTAACAATAACTCCAAGCCGAGAAACGCTTCAGCTCATTACTATACCCTCCCTTACCCACGTTTTGCCGACTCACGCCCATTCCAACGTATGAATGTAGATAACACAAATATTTCCATTGTTTCCCGCCAATGCAGACCTCAGCTGTTTGATTTATACCGTACGCCAACAAAATAGGTCTCTTTGTACTTTGTTGTGCGTTAAATATACGTTGTATGGTCTATTTGGTTGCTTTTATTGACGAGCGGAGCGGAGAGCGGGGGGGTAGAATCGATTAAGTACTTGAATTCTCTACCAATATCCGCTTCAATGGCGTTCTCACCATTCAAGTATTATTACTAGCTTAGTCATAGAACCGTCACCACGAACACCTTGTAATGCAATGCATTGGCGCCACGTGGCTTCAATCTTCAATGGATTCGTTCGATTTTAAAAGGAGAAGGGCTCAATTTTGAAAATGGTACCTCCCGGGCGGGACACACATTTTGTTCGAGATGTCTGTTCTATGACATTATACTTCAATGGTTCTCACCTATTTTTTTATTGGAACGAAGTTCCTTATCGCGCGTTGTGAAAGGGGGCTAGACGGAAAATTACGACACTTTTTGATTTTACGAATGACGACACTTTTTTGAAGTGATTCAGTGAGTTTTACAGAGATGGCGCTGTACAACAATACAATACTTAAATCGAAAGGAACTTCGTTCCATCCGGGTGTCCCTTTACACCTCTCATGTTTTTTTTTACTTTATTTTTAGTGTTCGTTGAGAAAGCGGCCGTATGACACACATGTCATGTAATTTCAGGTGTCGACCAATTACATTTCAACAGATACATCCTTGTGACACACGAACAAACGGACGGACAATTAGACAATTGGATCCTGGAGGCAATGTTTGGATACGGAACCTAACAAAAATGGTAAAAATAAATCATATCAGCGACACACGCAACATTCTGAAAGCCATTAGCGAAATGCCTATCGTGTCATTAGCGGGTAGCCGGAACTGTACTAACTACCCTCCTTTTTTGCCTGCCTGTAATATTCACACAATTCAGCAATAAAAGTCGGTCAGCTATGCGTTTTATCAAACCTGTTTTTTTATGTGAATATATCCGATAAAGGAGGAAACGATTCTCCTGATGGCGAGTGGTAAACATCCATACACGTCAATAGGGATGTTGACACTAATTGTAAATTATATCAATGTATTAGTTTATTTAAAGTATTAGTTTATTTAAAAGCCTTAAATATGATTATTTTATCGAAATCAGTCACAATAAATTAAATATTATTTAAAATGTTAAAATTAGTACTCACAATCACATGACCTCAAACGTCATTTTGAGAATATGACTCCTTTGTTCGTATTTTAAACAAAATTCAATAATGTTTTGTATATCGGTTAGTGACGTCACGTGACGTTTTTGGCGGGATATTGATTTCTGTTTATCAATTTTTGTTTTTAAATTTCGTGAACATTATGGTCCTATCTATAAAATAAAATAAAATTCTTTAGTCAATATCCCTATAATACTAAAAGGCATCACTGACGCGTTGCCGGCTTTTCAATCACTTTTATGCTTCCCGCCCACGTCCGATAATCGGTGACCGATTTTTGTACCGACTGTCGGTGAGTCAGTTTTATTTCTGACCGACTTTTTGTAGGACGTGTGCGTTGCACCATTGCTATCAGTACGTTCTATTTTTCTCCTACAAAAAATCGTTCACCGATTATCGGACGTGGGCGGGAAGCCTAAATCGATAAATAATTGGTTTAAAGTACGATGAAATATGTCAAAATGATGAAATATTATTTTTTACGAGTTATTTCTGTCCCCGTTATATTCAAAATGCAAATGTCACTTGGATTGAAAGCAAATTTTTTGAGGAAGCTATTTTAAGCACTGACTGTTATAATGTTTACAAAATAAACCCACTATGTAGTTACGTGTATATGACTGCTACATAGGTACATAAATACATTTATAAGTAGCACATTTGCTGTTATAACACTGTGTCTATCGCGACCACCCACATTCATTGGATAAAAACAGATGATGTCACGAATACTCCGACAAGATTGCATAATCTGTAGATTTGAAAAACGTAGATTTGTGCTAAATGTATAATAATATACAGTTAATATAAAAAATAAATATGGATGGATGATTGGATATGATAATTTTCCTTTTAGGGTCTAGAAAACCCTTTTTGACCTAGGGGTCCGTTTGGGTAATATTAGGCGTCAAAGTGCTAATTTTGATGAAAGTTAAGTGTCCCCCCTGCCAGCTAAATGATAGGTGTTGGCAATGTGAAAAAATGGATTCGGGTCTCTTACACTATAGTAAGAGGTATATCTAATACAAATTTTAAAGAAGACGGTTGGTAAAATAAGTTTGACAAAATGTCGTTTAAAGATATGGGGTATCCTACTAATATTATAAATGCGAAAGTTTGTGAAGATGTTTGGGTTAGCATCGAATAATAACAATTATAACGCGCCCTTGTACGGATTAAGGTTTGTCACACAGAAATACAGATCTTATCCAGATGGTCCATGCTTAAAAAAATGATAAGTTTTATCCCAGTTATACGTTCCCATGAGAAGATTTGGATGTTTATACATGTATGTGAAACCTCTCTTCTGCGAGCGAAACCGCAAGCGAAACTAGTAGATACCTATACAATGTACATTATTCGTAATATAATCGTTATTTGATTAATCAGCAAGCTTGTCGTCGTCAAATCGTGATGACGACACGACGTCGAGACGACGCGGCGACGTCGACGTCTTTCATTACAATAATTATATTGAAGCACGATGACTCCACAGTTTTAGCTAGTAACAACACTGTAATTGAATTAGTGCGATCATTCATAAAAGTCATGAATTATGTTTAGAAAAATATTTTTATTTAAAATATATTACATTATTCTACAAGATTTTGAACTTTGTAAAGTTTTATTGCTGTGTTTTACAGATTTTGTTAAACATTTAGCCTTTTTTAACTTAGTACCAGTATCTAAATGTAAGGAATGGTACATTTATTTTGGTTCCAAAGTAGCAGGGAGACAAAAGTATAAAAAAAATAACAATGCCCAAAAATTATTTTTTATTTTTGTTAGCGTCTTAAAACGTCAGTTATACCGAAGCAATTCAATTATTTTTTTACGTATTTTAAAATTAATACGTGTACCCGTATTACTCAGCGTAAAATAATTTTATTAATAAGTGATGAATTGACTATAATAACAATGATGTGTTCACATCATCATGTCCATTTTCATTCGGGCACTCACTTCGATACATAGCTTGTATCAAGCAAGATATAGGGAGACTTCTGGCCAATATTACAGTCAGAAATTCTTTATAAATGTTGGTATGACAAATGTAATGATGTCAAATTTCCATTTCCGGTTGTCAATAAAAAAAAAGTCAGAATAAAATAATGGTAAAAATTACAGGCAGCCGTATGTCTCCCCTACTCTATGACTGTATGGTTATAAGAATTCAATCTCAAAATACTTTGGTTATGGGGTGTGTCTGCTGAAAATTCTTATATATCTAAGCTCAGAAATTAAAGTGGCGATTTTTAGATTTTTTTTATTTTAAGACGCTAAAGTTGAAAATGAAATAAAACGATGTAAGGCAGTTTGGCATTGTTCCTTAAATAGGTATATGTTTTTTATAACAAAGAAAAATGAACGATATAAGACTAGAAGAGTTCATAATAATCGTTGCATTTTTTTAAAATTCAAACGTTATTTTTTTAATGAAACATGGTTATAAGCGTGAGTAGAAATCAAACATAATTAGTTTTTATTTCATAATAAACCTTCCAAATGAAAAGTAAATAGTTAAATAATAAAATTTGATACGCTGATTTGCAGATAAAGGTTATTAAATAATACTTAAGCAAAGTTAAAAAGGCTACTTGGAAGTAAATACTCAAAGTCAAAGTCAAAATATTTTATTCATATAGGTATCACTGATACACTTAAGCACGTCATTTTTTGGCTTTTCGGAAGGTGCATTCTCGTGGAGAAGAACAGCCTAAAAAAACTCCTCAGCACATCTTTTAAAAAAATGTTACAAAAAAAGATAATGATACAAAAGTATTTACTATTCTGAGCGGAACTGGTTGCAGAGCTGGTCTTAATGACTCTTATTTAAGATTGTATTTAAGATAAGTTTATTTTTGTTTAACCTGATATATTACATGCATCAACGATGGAGAATTAATTACTAGACACGCGAAATGAATATCAGCGAGGTTTGCAGCTTTTTTAATCATTGTAAAATATGTAAACAGGAATTTGATTGGAATCGGTCATTCATCATAATATGCACAGTTTTATGGAAACGAGTGTTCTGCAAACAGTTTAAACTCAGCAAAAATCATAATAAAAACAAAAAATTTCGTGCATCGAATAATAGACTTTTTTGTCTGCTCACTTTAAAATATTGATCACAATGTATTGTGAATAAAAGAAATGCATAAAACTAAACAAAATATGAAATTTCTAATTAACATTTTAAATCACCTTTTTAAAGAAAGAAACAAGAAAGAAAGAAAGAAATTATTTATTCTGTTAAGCACTGCAACAAGTTACAAATTGACTCTTAATAAAACACCTAACTACCTATTTAAATACCTACTTTACGTAAGGGTAACCTAACTTAACAGGCAAAAATGTCTCGACAGATCATTAAGCAGCTTTCCATCATGCGCATGCCATAAAGAGAACCCGACAAATAAATAACATGTGTTCCACGACAAAAAGGAAGTGAAAACTCGACAAGAAGCAACATCCAACTGCGACAATTTATATGTGGCATTTACACTCGCTGTAATTTCCTGTAACATAACGTTTGATATAGTAAACTGGAGTTTACAGGTGAGAAATATCTTGGCAACTCGTCTGGCACTTCACCTTGATTAATTCCTTTTAATTCCTTTTTCCCTCCCTCGTTTTCCTTTCCTCGCATTTTCACAAGTTCTCAGCTTTCATCCTATTTTTATTTTCAACGTTTTCATCCTTTTCACCCTGTAATCTGTCTTCGGTAATGACAACGGAATTGTTTAGCCTAGTCTTTGAATGGATTTGGTGATTAATTATTTCTATATTATTTAATTATTTTTGTATTTTTCGTCCGTTTTGTTACCAATTTTTTCGTATTATGATAAAGAATGAAAATAATGATGAATAACGAAAATAGATCACGACCTCAACACTCGAGTATCCTTGCTTAATCTATATGTATAATAAATGGTATAATTTTTGTATTTTTTTAATCATGTAGGCGTATGAAGACGTGCGTGTCACGTGGAAAGTACTTAAAAGATTTAAATACTTAGAACATTTGTAAGTTAAACTATGTAGGATTTACACAAATGTATTTTATACAGAAGGTACAGTTCTTGGGATTTTATTGTATACTACAGAAGCTAGGTATTTTCTATACTAAGCAGTTTTACTACTTTGTATAAACTTTTAGCAGATCGAACGTAAAACTCGATTCGTATACAAACATAAAACTATCATAAAACTTAAAATGTGCGTGAAACTCATTGTCACTGCCGCCATTTTTATTACATGCGACACTGTTTTTATAGTCTGTGAAGACGTTAAAATAATGGAATCCGGATTTAGCAAGTACCCGAGCTTTAAAAAGATACATTTATTTACGTTGTTTTTATCCAACAAACGAGCATACAGTAAATATAATCTTTATCTTTAGTGTCTCTGTAGTAAATAGTTATCTGTAGTAAATAGAATCTCACAAAAACATCCTCTATAGGTGACGTAACTAATAATCTCACAAATTAATCCCCAGTGAGATAGCGCCTTTTCTCTTTTCTATTTATCTCTCATCTTCTCTTTTCCTATGCTTATCCTCCTATATTTATCCCCCCCCTCTCTCTCTCTCTTTATCTCTCTCTATATCTCTCTCTTTTCCTATGCTTGTGCTAATCAAAAATCGAAGCTATGTCTTATTATGACAATCAGCATAAGGACAGCGTTTACCAAGCCTGTAATCTCTACAGCTCTATATCACCTACTTTATAACTACATATCAGTTATTTGATAACGAGTGTGTGAATGTTTCCAATGTAACCGGTTTAATTAAAATCGTTTACCATCCCGGAGAATGCGTGGCACCGAGCCAGCAATACTGGAGAGGAATCAAGTAACATAGGTTCTGCTGAACTTCGCAAAGCAAAATTCGGAAGCAATATTCACATGTAACGACAAATCTCTTTTGCTATCTGTCACTACACCCTATAGATTTTTTGTATGTTTGATGAAAAGGGTAAACAATGTTAAAATTATAATAAGCTCTTTATAACAGTTAAAAATATCTTAGATATATTAATAATAATATTTTGTATCTTTTTTAAACGGTTTTATTCAAATCCAAATGTGGGTCAAAGCTTGCAAGCTTAATTAGACTTATTTCTTCTTATCCTAAGGAGTCGAAATTGTATGATATATATTGCTTTAGTCCTGATGACAACATTGAAGTATTATTACTAGCGTAGAGAACCGACACCGCGAATACCATGTATGTATGTCCCAATGCATTGGCGCCACGTGGCTTCAATCTTCAATGGATTCGTTCGATTTTGAAAGGAGAACCGGAGCTCAATTTTGAAAATCGAACCTCCCGGGCGGGACACACATTTTGTTCGAGATCTGTTCTATGACATTATACTTCAACGGCTTAATTAGACTTATTTCCTCTTAACCTAAAGAATTGAAATTGTACTTTTTATTTTACTTTAGTAGATTACTTAAGTAGTAATAAATTTTCGAATTATTTAAATTAATGGTACAAAAGGCTTAATGTTAAAATTAGATTAAGGTACATATTTACTTAAAGTAGTAAGTATTTACAAAATAACCTTTTTCGAATTATTATTAAGCCAATTTGGAAATTCCTGAAAACAACTACAGTAGCTCGAGTGTGAGTTTCTAACATAAAACGGCTAAACGCAACTATCGCGTTAATCGAGATGACTCAAACATTTAGTAAACATATTTTATGCGAGTGTGTTCCTTATACATCGTCAACGTTGAATGTAACTTAACATACGAGTGGAGGCATTTTGACGTGTGCGCGAGTGTAAGTTACTATTTTGTAGTTAACTGTTGAAAAAATACGCAACCAAAGTAGTAGAGTTACTCACTTGATGTTTGACAAGTGAAACGCATTTTTTGGTAATAGTTTATTTGATTTTATTATGGATAGCCTCAGGGATTATTTACAATAAAATTACACATAATTTTTTCCTTCTCTTTGCATATTTATATTTTCAATATTTCCAATAATACAATACTATTTTGCTATTTTTAACTTGACAATGAAATGACAATAGTGTTATTCTCAAATACTATGGTAACCAAAACAGGGTTGCTCATCTACAATGTACAAATGTAGGGTCGCTAAACATTCATTTATTAAAATAGGCTTACAGTATGAAGTGAAAATTGATTAAGCAATATGTTGAATGGAGCAGCGCGTAATTACCTACTTTGCTTGGAAGATGTTGGCGGAAGCCCAGTGTTTAATAAACGTTACAATTCGACAATTTTGTAAATAAGTGACATATTTGTTAAATTTTATGACAAGTGCTGTTTAATAAACCTTACAGTTATGTAAGAATTTTACATATAAAAATCCTACAAATATTAGAATTGTAAATGCTGTTTAATAAACGTTTACATATGTAGAAAACGCCTGTAGATTTCGATGAAATATTGTATCTACAAATTTATAATTGTAAGTCTGAGTTGTAAGTTACAAATTACATAAAATGTAAATTTTTGTTGAAGAAATTTACGAGGATAGATTTCAAAACTTTTAAAATATTTAGAATTTGGTTGTACCAATTAGCTTACAGAGTGCTTTCCTATTTGTTTGATTTTTAACGAAACTTGTGAAACACAATAACAAAATTACGTTTGTGTCTATAATATACAATAATGTTTAAAAAAAATGTAGATACGTCATGCCCTTACCAATCAACCAAAAAATCTGTTCCGAAAAGAGCTACAACATCTTTTGTTTCACTACACCAATCACACTACAATAATGCACGAAGGCATTTTAACGTTGTATGTCAAATCTCAAGCACTTCTGACAACAAAAGCGTCCATATCGTCTTGTATTGACAGAACGACTATGAACAAATAGAGGTCAATTGACCTCTCTTACGATCTTCATCTTCGGCGCGCTAGTGACATATCTACCTCTTTTTTACTTATAATATCATTTATAATATACCTTTAATTTGACAGTGACGTGTTAGAATCGTATTTAAGATCATTTCCTATTTTTGTTACCAAATATTCGAATGTAGTTTTGCTAACCCGAATTTTTTCGTTGAATGTAAAATCTGTCACATCAAAAGCAAAGTTAATACTTTTACGAAAAACTCGCCGCCGCCGCCCTTATACATATACATATATTCATCGTCACTACTGTTACTACTTCCACTACTAGTTGTTAGAATCATTTTTTTTGTGTAGGTATAACAAATAAATTTCGTTACTTGAGACACTAAATTGTAAATTTCTGACACAAGACAAGTCCACCTGTCGGAATTGTTCTACAATTTACAAAATGTGTAAACTTGTAAATTACAAGTATTGTTCAATAAAACAGTTTTCCCTACAAATATGTCAATTGTCACCTGTAGAGAGAAAATGTTTATTAAACAGAAATATGTAAAATTGTAGGTACAATTCTACAATTTTGTCAATTTTCTACCATGGTAAACTTGTAAGTTGTATTCTTTATTAAACAGAAACTTGTAGATTTGTAACTTGTAATTTACAATTACAATTTACAATTTGTAAAGTTTATTAAACAGGGCACAGGCTCAAGATAAGCGCAATCATCAGTGAAAACAACGGCCAATATTCCGAGCCTCTTTTAAAGCATCCCATTATATCATCCCGATTCCCGACACATGTAAATAATCGAATGTCAATGAATAAAGTTTTTAAATTTTCATGTACAAAGTTTTTTCGTATGCTCTTTATTTCGAAAATCCTAATTTTTACCTTGTCTATCTTTGCATATTATAAATAAATTAATAAAATTAATTATTAACTTCTTTGCATAACTGGCCAATGAATTATATAAAAATTGAGAAATTGAAAAATCTACCATACGGGGAATACCCACGACCATCGAATTTCGAGTCCGAGCTCTTAGGCGCTACGCCAACTCAACTCGTGCTATATATGCATCTTCGTAATTAAAGTAATATTCATAAGGTATGAAACTTTTTTATTTTCATGTAATGTGCGTAACAAAAACGTCAAATGTTTGATATCATAGCATCACGATGCTATTGTTTTATCTCATTTCTTCTTTAAGTTTAAAGCGGAACACCTATAGCTCATTCATAAAAAAACATAATGCGCCTAAAATAAGTTTCACTTGACTGCCTCTGTAAGCTTAGTAATAGTGTACTTTTAAAATTAGATGAGTTGTAAGTGCAACTATGCTAATAACGAAGTGAGCAAACGAATAACTTTTTCGTTGATGTTTAAGGAACTCACACTCGCATAAAATACGTGTACTAAAATGTTTGAGTCATCTCGATTCCCGTGATAGTTGAGTTTTTAGTTTTTTTTTAGAAACTTACACTCGAGCTACTTATTTTAAAAGTACACTATTCCTAAGCTTACAAAGGCAGTCAAGTGAAACTTATTTTAGGCGCATTATGTTTTTTTTATCAATGAGCTATAGCTGTTTCGCTTTAAGCATAAAGAACAAATGAGATAAAACAATAGCATAGCATCTGTTACTATGACTACTATTATGTTTTGTTACTATGACGACCTATTACCAAACAATGCTTCACTTGTCAAACATCGCACACGTCAAAATACCTCCACTCGAATGGTTACATTCAATGTTGACTAAAAATTTCACGTAAACGATATTTTGAAACTCACACTTGCAGTGTAGTTGTTTTAACTGTCCGCTAGAGGCGCTGACAATAACTCCATACATTTTGATTGCATAGACGCAAACGCGTTGGTGAAGTAAATGCTTGCAAAAACTCACACTTGAGCTACTGTATAGTTGCTAAAGTTTGTTTCGTTAGTTTACTAAATAAATGTTTGACAGAATACTCAAATATCACGAACTACAAGCCCTCAAAGGGCCGCCTACGTTTAAAGTTATTTTCACATTATGCAGTAGGGACGCGAAAGCAGCACGAGAAAATAATGTAGAAGTTATATAGTCACGTCCACATAAAGACGGCCGTTTAAAAAATGCATTTTCAAACAAATCTGCATCACCCAATATCGTTGTGAGATTTTCACTGGATCGCTGTCGCACGTGTAAACAGGCCCTAATTCTTAATAGTAACCAAACACTCACTTCTCTTCAGTAAACATGATTCCATTCACAAATAACTTTACCTTACAAATTATTACGTTAAGTACATTGAATTATTATTACTAGCGTATAGAACCGACACCGCAAACACCATATATGTCCCAATGCATTGGCGCCGCGTAGCTTCATTCTTTAATGGATTCGTTCGATTTTGAAAGGAGAACCGTGCGGGACACACATTTTGTTCGAGAAGTCTGCTGTATGACATTATACTTCAGTGGTTAAGTATCGTTAACTACCCGTGTTATCAAGAGATTAATGACATTTTTATTTTTTTTAGCTATATAGCTATCGAATTACCTGATGGGTAAATGTCCTGTCACCCATGGGCATCAGGGCATGGGTAACACCGATAACATTTCTGATACATTGCTGAAGAAGAAAAACGAGAAAGAAAATAAGAACTGGTTCATTTATAGCCTGTCTCTATTTTGTAACGAAAAACTTCGCAGTCTGAAGTCGTGATTTTTTGTGCATCGATTTTAATTAATCCCGCAAGAGTTCTCGGTTCCAAATTAAAATAAAAAGCGTTATTGATAGATCTCCATCGAGAGGGTTAATTATTTTCACGTTTAAATTGTTATACGAGTAATAAACCTCTCATTTGAGAGAATTTCAAATTATTGAGGCTATGTTCAATGAATCGTAAGTTTTCCAGGAAAACTATTGTAAATAGAAGCAGAAAAAGTAAAAATCATAAGTTATTAGATATATCGCACCTTCAGTGGAAAAAAATCATAAAATGAAAATTTCAATTTTTCAGGAGAGCAAAAAAAACTGTTCAATTGTCAGTAAGTAGTCAAAGGAACTTACATTACGTTTTCTTGCACAAAACCGTCAAGATTAATGATAAAAATTTGAAAAAAATTGAGCATAAGCATCTTTTGTCCCTCGTTCTAATCATATTAATAACTAAAATTCAACGTAAGACAACTTGTGCTTTTTTCCACTGGGGGTGCGATATGTAAGTGCAAATGGAGTAATCCCTCTAATTCCCAAGTTTTCCAATTTCTTTACAAGGTTAGGAACGTCAAGCGTATCGAACGCTTTTATAAGATTTAGGAATATACATAGTCAGACACTTCTATTTATCACTAATTTTCTGGACTATAAACTCAGTAATATCTGTTAGTCCTATAAAGTTGACCTCGACTGTACCATGAGAAGGAAAATTGGGAGCCAGGATGAATGAACTCTATTTTTTATTTGGGGTGTAAGCTATTAAATTCTACAAGTAAATTTTTGTAAGGCGTAAAAGTGGAAATAATGCAACTTTAACTATTATATTATAAAACAAAATACATGGAAAAATAAAAATTCCAAAACAAAACTTTACTCTAAAATTTTACCGAATTTACCGACAACTATTTTAGTGACCTTATAAAAAATGGTTAATACTCAAACTTGACCCCCTTAGTTTTAAATGTTCTCTAGATGTTCAAAGAGATTCTTATCGAGTGTTCTTTCAATTCATATAAGTTTTACTAAGCGACTTTCAGAGCTCCGATGAAAGATCTTCAACGTTCTCATTTATGCAGTTCTACTTTTCCTAAAATTTCTTCAGATCTAGGTGCAAAGAAGACAAGTGTGCATACTTATATTAATTTTTGCCTTATCCACATGTACAGTCAATAAAAAGGTGAACTTAAACCAAAAACGGTTTATTATTAATTATGTAAGTTAGTTTACTTAAAGCTTTCGGAAAGGAATGAAAGAATTGCTGTACTTTATAGTCAAAACTGATGTGCAATAAGTACCTACGGCAATTTTTATTTTAAAGATAATCGTAAATTACAATACTTCATTGAACACGTCAAAATTGACAGACTTGCATTCTCTCAGCATCCAAACTATAATTACAGTATCATTGTATTACTAAGTGTCACGAAAGCGAACAGTGTTTATTTCCAAACGTCCTTGTCATTATCATTCATATATTCGTCCCAAACGTCTCTAACAAAGATATGTAGATGATCAACATCAGAAGGCCAAACAGTATTAAATGAGTGAATTCAGTATGGAAAGAACGAATTAATGCCTCAACTCAGAGTCACTAACTTACAAACAAAGGGTTACTTAAATCGCTCCTCGAATTTGTATGGTAATTCTTTACTAAGGAGCGATTAAAGTAACCGTTAGTGACTCTGAGTTGGGGCGTAAGTAATGAACTAACTTAGCAACTGATACTGTTACTGCTACTGAAATTTTTCTGATACTTCAAACAATGGCATCTCACAGTCACCATATTTTTTTTCCTTTCACTTATCTAAGAGCAGTTGGGTTATTGAGACGAAACTAACGATATCCTTATTATATGAATCCGTTCAGCCATTTAGAAGACACGAGGTAATAAACAATATAGACGCATAAATACATACACACAAACATACATACAAGATACAAAACATAAAGATAGATAAAAACATAACCTTAGCAGTCGGTAACACACCTCGCATGGGAGGAGTTCTTCCTTTGCCAAATACCTAAGTAAAAAAGTATTTAGACCCTTATATTTTAACTCCTTCATCACCTCCGGCCAGGAATTACCAGTAACCCTGTAGGTATATTACAAAATTTTTCAGTACCCTTATCAATGAACTGTAAAGATGTTTTTTTTTTCATCTCCTATAAAGTTGACTTTTTGTAATAGATTAAATACTATAGATTCTTAACCGTCGTTAGTATACGCCTGCAAAAGTACGAGTAATAATCGAAGTTTTTCCACAAACACATTTACTCCACCATTTTTGTTTCGTGAATCGATTGAACTATCGGAAAAGTTCGGTAGGCTAATTTAAAATAGATTTGCGTTTGATACCACGCCGAAACATATGGATGCGTCGTTTTGTGTACGCCATTTTTGTATAATGGGATAGTTTGGTGGTAAATGTGGTTTACTGACAAAATAATGTTTTACGCCTAACGTTCTTGGAACTAGATTTGAAGTTAATGGTCGTAGGGAGTTTGTTTAAAACGAAATGGGGCTGTCCGTTTTAGTAATGAAGTACCAAAGTTGACACATAATTTACTTGAATGAAAGTTCGAGCAAGTAAAAGCTGAATTGAGGATAATTTCAACGCAATAATGGCTCACATCAGGGCACATAATAGGAAGTAAAACTTAAACGGGATTGATCCAATTAAAGGTCCAAAAGGTGGACTTACGTTACCCGAGGGCATCTGAAAAAGAAGGCCTTAACGATTGCTATGTACTATCTAACAATAACAACCAAAACCGACAGTTTAACCACGGTTAAGTAATATATTAACCGTGGTTTAACATACCATTCAAGTAAGAAAGCGTTGATAAAATTTTGCCAATAACGATGAAATTAAAATAGTAATGTTGAATTGTCAAACAGGTCCATTCTATTCGGAATTTTCTACTGTGATATTAACGAATATTATGTTAATATTAAATTTGCTGAGAAGGATTTTTAAGTACATCTAAAGTTTTGCTGTCGACATTAATAGATAAAAATAATAGAAATAATATATAAACTTAAAACTAAAAAAAAGTTATTGTTACCAGCAAAATGGAAAAAAATGTAATATCCAATGTTTAGCTGTTGTATATTTTGTTGAATATTTATTGTAAAAAGAAACTACAATAGAGGTAACTACAGGCAGAAAAAATATTTTTTATTTTGTTCAATGTTTGATGAATAAATATCAGAGGTTTAATAACGAGTGAAAATAAAGATAGCCAGTGCGTTGTTACATCACAACTTTTATTCATAAGGTTATCTATAATTTCTAATAACTTAAAACTATTTTACCAGCATTCTTCCAAGCATTTGTATGTAGCTTTGAGTCAAAACACTTTTAGGAAGTAATAAAAATATGTCCACTTTCAAATACCTACAGGGTTTTATTTTCCCATAATAACAGATGATTAATATCTTCGCAAATCGCAATAAATAACAATTATTTAAATAGCATCATAAAATCTTAGATGACAATTTACGACGCCCATTTGCTAACAACTCAATGAATCATAATCTCTATTTAAGTTAAACAATATTTGCTAGGCACCTGGTTTAAAGGTTATGAGTTTATGAATAAATATAAACTGAGAACGTTCTCAAAACAAATAATAAGAAATTTAAAATTTAACATCATTAATCTTTCTTTACAGAAACAAGCAATGCTAGTAAGACAACTAGAAGAAGAACTAAGACTGCGCATGCGCCAACCCGCTCCTGAACTACAACAACAATTAGAGGCTTTGTACGCTGAGAACGAACACCTGCAGAGAGAGATAGCAATACTAAGAGACACCATAAAGGTGAGATGATTTGGATAGGTAACGTTATATACAACGCTTATCGAAATATTAAACAATTATTTAATGATGCTACGTTAAAAGTAAGTGAATATAAGTACAATGTTGTAAATATAAAATAAACTAATCCACACAGATCAAATTTTCTAATAAATTCTCTTAAAATTTTAAAACAGGAATTAGAATTACGGATCGAAACCCAGAAGCAAACTCTGCAAGCAAGAGATGAGAGCATCAAAAAGTTACTTGAAATGCTTCAAAACAAAGGCATGGGTACGTAAAGCTAAAAGCAGTTGTAGAATTAAGCCTCCGCAGTAACATTTTAGAAGCTATAAAATTGGACTAAGGAATGTAACGGACAAAAAATTTCAGGTAAAGAGGAGGAAAGGCAAATGTTTCAACAGATGCAGGCGATGGCACAAAAACAGGTAATTATCGAGATATTGCGGAATGGTATCTGTGTTTGCATGTCGGCTCAGATTGGCTCATTTTCCAAATCATCACCGAGAAAGACAGGGTTTCTTGGAAAATTTGCTATTCTGTACAATAGAATGTGTCTACTGCACCTAGTCGTTATTTTGTGCACGTCACTTTGCTTCCTCATGTTTATGAATGACTATATTGTATTCCATATGGGCGTTTTATTTTGTGATACCTTTATCAGTCACTGTTTCTCTTAGAATTGCTCTTGATAGTTTCATTTCATTAATTTGTTGACTCTTAAGCCGAATGTGATTGTCGCGACGCCTGTTATGTGTTCTATGATCGACGACTCTGTCCTTTGGCTTCAATCTACTCTGATCAGTTTCGCTTTCTCTTCACTTCCACAGTCTTTCAAAGCCTTTCTGTGACACTTCGAGCTTATTCCCTCAGCACTAGTTTACCATTTTCTTCTTCTCCCTCTATATCACCACACTCAATCGACAAAACAAAAAATTACTCAAGTTCAACCGAATTCGGCCAAAACACCCCCAAATTTTAAAAATAAACTTAAACGACACGAACACAAACGAATCACGACATTGCATGTTTAGCAGTTCATTATGTCCCCGTCACATGAACCTTAGCGAAGACCGTCTCGTGTAAATTATTGGGAACTTAGCTGAGTATTCATTTAGAGTCAAAAATTTCATTATCGCCTTCTGGGGCTGCGTCGTCACGACACCGGAAACTTTTCTGTTAACGTAACGTAACGTAACGTACTAGTGTATGGTATATGAGGTAGCGTAACTAGCGTATCGTATCGGGCGCACCGCAGCCCCAGCGGGGCGAGACGAGGCGAGTAGGCAGGTTGTATGTAGAGCGGGGCCGCCGTCGATGGCGGCGGGCGGCGGCGGCGGCTGACCGTCTCGCGTGACTGGCAGGAGCTCAAGGCGACGGCGGACACGCTGCGGGCGCTGCAGATGCAGCTGGAGCGGGCCTTGGCCGCAGCCGGGTTGCCCGGCGGCAGCGCGGGCGCCACCCTCACGGCCGTGCTCGAGACCAAGGAAGCGCGCATCGCCACATTGGAGCGACAGGTCGCCCTCCTGGAGAGCGAGCTGGCAGCGCTCGTGTCGCCGCCGCCGCCCTCCCTCGCGCCTTCCCACACTTCGCTTTACGATAAGGCCGACCCTCCCTTCAAGAGACAAGTAAGTTTTCTGCTGAACGACGTGCACGTGACCAAGGACGGGCGCATGAGCGTGCCGCCGCGCACGCCGCGGCCCGCCCTCCGCACGCCCGGACTGCCACGGCCCTACTATAGCGCCACCACCCTGTGACTCCGTCACCGACGACCGATTACCGTGTCAATTTTTCGCTTTAAGTCCGTTTAGTCGAATTCGTCGCCGACTGTGTTGACTCGTTATATTTTTATGTAAACTTGTTCATTGTTAAAGCTATTTTTATTGAAATAAGAGGAATTATATTCTTGAACTGTCTAACGATAATATTTTTGTTAAATAGGGCCTTAGATGCGAATATTTAAACTTAGGTGTAAATTGTATGGTTATTGAAATATGTGAGAATGATTACGTTAACACCAAGTTAATTGATGATATAGAGATAGAATACTATAAATAAAGACTGTGTTGAGGTCGTTTGCAAACTATTCTTCGACTGCGTTTTCTGTGAAATTCCTTCAAATGTGTTGATCATCACTTGTATCGCTTTCGGTGTTGATCGCAAATCATCGTCCAGTACTACAATAGCTTTGGTCCCGCGTCACACGTCATCAACTAGAATAGTCTCACGACCCGACCTCTTCATGTAGAACCATGTGTCATCAGTCTTTCTCACAGTATCGGTAGATAAATGTATCACAACGTAGGCGCCCGTGCATTTGACGATGTCATCTCCAATACTTTGATATTCTTTCATACTGGAGTCTGGAAAACTTTCTAGACAAGTTCATAAGTAAGCTTTTGAGTTTTCGTATCCGCTAGAGATAGTTTCAAATAGAAAGTTTTCCAGCGTTATGTGTCGATTTTTGTCCATTTGAATTTTGATGATTGGGTGCGATTTTTGATATTTGTAAAATTGAATAAAGATGATTGAAAATGTGCATGTAGTTGAAGAGAATGAGATATGTCGAAATGTCTTCCATGGCACTGTGTTTATTGTAAAGTGTTAATTAGGTGCTGGAAACATTTCCTTAACAACTAGTTATTACTAATGGAGCTTGGTTCGCTTTCTCATCGGTATTAACATCAACTCGATCTTTCTCTCTGGTGATCGTGATTTTAATAAGTAGATTAAAAGTTTTAACATCGATATCATTTCCGCCATCACTATTTGCCTTAGTAGATAGATTTTGATTATCTTTTCTGACCTTGAATTCCTTAGTTCTACTAATTTGTGTGTTTGGATTTAATTCTATACCAACTTTCGGGTGCGCTTGAGCAGTTGGATGAATTCCGTCTGGAGATCCAGAGACGAGACCAAGAGATCTTGGCGATGGCAGCAAAGATGAAAGCATTGGAGGAGCAGCATCAAGACTACCAACGCCACATTGCTGTTCTCAAGGAGTCGCTCTGTGCTAAAGAAGAACATTATAGTATGCTGCAGACAGACGTAAGCAATTTAATTGTAACTTTTAAGATCGTCAAGATTTTAATGAAGTTTATTACAGAACAAAGTTTTTGCTAAAGTAATTTACATCTAGTAGTTATATGTATGTACGTATATGGAAGTGCCAATTATTTCTGTAGAAAACGATGAAATATTTTTGAAGTCTGTCTTAATTGTAGTTATTTATTATACAGACCTATCTTACTAGTAACCGAATGTACGTCTTTGTTAGAGATAAAATATAATAAATTACATAATTTTTTTAATTTTCTAATATTTCTAGGTATAATTTTGGCGTAGTTTGATGAAAGTTCGTTTTGAGCCTAATTCAAAATATTTTCAAGCTCAAATGCGAAGTCTATGTGTGCAATGAAAATAAAATTTATAGAGAATATATTTTTCAGCACAATATTAAGAATCTAGAGTACAAAATAATAAAGATAAGATAAAATTTTATTTTTAAAAGTATCCTCAATACGCTCTAAGAGCCTAAGCTTGTAAAGAATGTTAAGTGGATTAAACGATAGATTATATTTTTCTATGTAGGCACAGAAAAAATATACGAGTATTAGGTAATTTGCGACGAAGGTAATTTTTTGTTGTATACATAGACTTTCTAAAGAAATATACAAACAAACATTTTTATAGGGAAAATGGTCAGTTAATACAGACGATACAGATTTTCTATTTTTGAAAACTTACTTGAATGTGGAAACTACAACTGAGTTACCTAATTTTAGAGTATAATATTATCCATCCGATAATATCTTTCAGATTCTGTCTTTTAGGTACTGATTCGGACCTTGCAATATTTTTGGTGAAGTATGCAGTAATATTGATATTATAATCTGTTACTTTACAAATTGCAAAGGCACTATGCTTGTAAATAATATAGAGAAAATTTTAAAATCGTTAAGATTAACTATGGTATTGTTTACGACAACAAACAGCTATAAAATTCCAATGAAATAGATGATTGTAATTGAGTAACTGAAAACATTATCACTGAGTAACTCATAACGTCGGCAGTTAATACTGTTTTTAATCTTCACTGGGTATATTTTTGGGATAACATCAATCCCTATCGTTAAATAACTGAATCTATGCAGGTGGAAGAACTAAAAGCTCGTCTAGAAGAGAAGAGTCGGCTGGTAGAGAAGAAAACAGCAGCTGCTCTCGCAGCAGCTCACGAGCTAGCTGAGCTGCGAGACCACTCAGAGATCAAGGATCGGAAGATTAATGTTCTGCAAAGGAAGGTAAAACTTGCAGGATGGTTTTCTAAGTCTTCAACTTGATCACTAATTAAGAGAATTCAAGAGACAGTTTCAATATAATGATACAGGGAATATATAAAATCTAAAAATGGTGTAATCTAAATTCAGTTGCATCACTGCGAAACAAAATTTCTTACAAAATGAGTCTTCTTTTCTTAGCTTAGCTCATCAAATATTTACTGGTTACTTATACTTAACAAGTTTTCTAAAAGTAATATAATTTGTCATCATATTTTGCGCATTTAAATGGGTATGTAAATTTTGTATGGCAATATGAATTATTTTATGTATGACATTTATAAATGCGCATTAAACATAGTAATCGTTTAAATTCAATTTTAATAACAACTTGGTTAATGTTGACTTTAGTATTCCAATAAAGAATTTCACTACAATTCCAAAAAATCCACAAATTTTTACATAGACTGAAATTATTCCACATACCCAGTAAGGTATGTAAGTAGGACCTAATTTAGTTACTTTAATTTATGTAATTTAATTAAAATATAGGACTTAATTTAAGTAACCATTGCATTTATGAAATTTGATTGAAAATTCAAGTTTGATTTAATGTTTATCATAGTTTATATCAGTAGCATAGCTTTTATTCATAATATGTTGGTATTTTGTATTGGTTACGCGTGTAGTATGTCTATTTATTATATTTTATGCATTGTTATTTTTGTATATTTTAAACCCTTTATTTTCTTGTCTGTGGCCGTCACTTCACATCTACTGTTCAAAGCTTTGATTCAACGTGCCCCATTATTGTGCATTCGCTTCATTGAAGCGCGATATACCTATTGACTGATTACCATTTGAAGTTGTAGGAAAATATAGGCAACGTATAATCTAAAATTTTAACAAAAAAATAACCGACTTCAAATTTAATACTTATATGCTTTTGACATGGACGCCATTGTCAGATCTCGGTCAAATTGATGTGGGACTACACGACAAGCACCAGCTTTCGATTAAAAAAAGTACCATCAAAATCGGTTCACCCAGTCCAAAGTTCCGAGGTAACAAACAAAAAAAATACAGTCGAATTCAGAACCTCCTCCTTTTTTTGAAGTCGGTTAAAAATAATACAAACTTATGCATTAGCAAGAGAGTAGTGTATTTAGTATAGTTACATGTTTTTATGAGAAAATAAAAAAACACCTGTAAAAATGTCAATGTTTACCTAAATGGTTTTCGAATAAAATTCCATCAATCATAAAACTACGGCACAAAAGAGTGACATTCAACTCTATAAAATACTGTGAAATTAAAATGTAAAGCCGATAATTTCACCCGCAGTCACCAATGCAGTATCGTGACATGAATCTCAAATTTTATTTGTATAGTAGTGTTAAAACATAAACTGAAATTTCTTTTAACGTCTCACAACAAATTTTTATTCAGGCACGCGAATAATATAAGAATTACTTCATATTCAGTGAACAGTGATTATTATTTACTTCTCTTGGTTCGTAGAAATGGCTCGAGCGCTCGTTGCCTTCGTTATATGTTTCCATTGTTGCGTTATTGTGTTTGTGAAGTTCATTTTTATTTATTTTATTTTACGTAGTTACTATTTATTCCGTAGTGCTAGTCTTTATTTGCGGTAAGTTTTGAGTTTTATTATTTTGCTTTTTTATTATCTTTGCGTTCGTTTTCTTTTGTTACAATCATTACTCTAAAATAATCTGTAGATGTTAATACAAATACTGTTTTACAGATCGAAAATCTAGAAGACCTACTTAAAGAAAAAGACAATCAAGTAGATATGGCCAGAGCTAGATTGAATGCTATGCAAGCGCACCACTGCTCATCTGAAGGAGCACTGTCATCTCTCGAAGAAGTAATTGGAGACAAAGAAAAACAGATTCAACAACTCCGAGAACAAAGAGATAGAGCGGAACATGAAAAGAATGAAGAGCGAGAACTTCATGAGAGAGAAATTGCCGATTACAAAATGAAACTCCATTCTCTTGAAAGTGAAGTTGAGAAACTTGGCGCCCGGCTCGAACGAGCTCAAGCTGAAAAAGACAGGCTTGAAGCCAAATTGGAGAGCTCTCAATCCGAACTTGGTAAATCTAAAGCTGAACTCGATAAGGCTGCTAGTGAAGTAGGAAGATCTGGAGCAGACTGGGAAGCCGCTAAGCAACGTTTAGCGAGATTGGAACTTGAAAATGAAAGACTGAAACATGAGTTAGAGCGTTCTCAGACAACATTTGGTAGAAGTACATTAACTACCTCTCAAGAGTTAGACCGAGTACAAGAAAAAGCTGATAAGGCGTCCGCAGAGCTAAGAAGGACTCAAGCTGAGTTGCGAGTGACGCAAGCAGATGCTGAGAGAGCCAGGGCAGAAGCCAGTGCGTTACAAGATAAGCTAGAAAAGTCTCAAGGAGAAGTCTATCGTCTCAAGGCTAAGCTTGAAAATGCACAAACTGAGCAGGATAGCTTGAAAGAAGAGTATGATCGGTAGGTATTTAATGTATTTTAATTTGGCTCAGTTTACAGTTAAGTAGTAAAAGCGGTTTTGCAAACTTCAAAAGACATTATAGCATAATTTTTATTACTCAATGAGCGAAAGAGCACCGTGATGTTGAAATTCGTAAACTCTTTAAATCTTAAGGGTTTCTTATCAAGTTTCGGAATTTAGGACAACCTGAAACTTTTCGGTTGTTGTATTTATTGCTTTTCAGATAAAGTTAAAGTTTTGGATATTCTGAGAGATTCAAACTTAGCCTACCGATATTACTTGAACTTTCGTATGTATTGGAAATAAATTATGAAGGAAACCGTAAATTTTACCCTTCGCGATACAGTTTAAAGGTTTAATTGAATTACGCAGCACACTAACGAGTCTATGGGGACAACAAGTTTTAAAAATCCTTACCTTTGTCGTCTTAATATACAGTTTGAGGACTTTAAATTATATATAACAGAGATGAAGTTTTTTACAATATTATAATGTATAAAAGATATTTTTGCTAATTATTTTAATTTTTCGCTTCTGTGGTTATCGGAGCATTAGAGTTTATCGTTAGATATGTATCATTGTCATGACAAAATATGTATGTAGTTTCGATTGTCATTAATCCCGTTCAATCTGATTATCTGTTAGATGACATTATAACTTTAGGCAACAATTTGCTTTGAACACTTTTTCCATTCCATAGATGCACAGAAAGAATAACAGTCATTCTAAAACACGATAAAAAACCTTATCTTGCCACCAACGCTTGGCCCACTTAACATCTTCTGATTGTCTTACCAGCGTCCAGTCTACAATCAGCCGTCTCCACTCCGAGCGTGACAAGGCCATAGCTGAGCTGGACAAGGCTCGTGAAGAACTTGAGCGAACTCAGGCGACTCTTGGCAAGGCTCAGCTGCAACAAGACAAACTTCAAGCATCCCTGGACTCTGCGCACTCAGAAATCGACAAGCTTCAAGAGAAACTGGACAAATCTGCTGTGGAAGTTAGAAAGGTTAGTATAATGTATGTAATATTTTTTAGCAATTAGAAGCCGCTTAGAACACTAACCCAAATCCCACGCGGGATGGGTGTCGATTAAATCCGGCCCTCTGGTGGTAACTTCGGAGGAATTATATTGGTAATATTTAATTTTAATAGCTTATTAGTACCATTATTACATTTCTTAGCCAGTAACTAGAGGCTAGATGGATCGTCAGCTCGTTTGCCGGCTATTTCTATAAAAACTTGCACGATAAGTCACACAGGGATGTCACGTTGAGCCCAAATCACGCTATCGAAGATTTCTACATTACTTACATATATGTACAAGTTTCAAACTAGCATAGCCGAAGCAATTAATACATCAAGACTGTGGACTAAAATAGCAAGGACTAAAATAGCTAAAATAATAATATAATATTGGGTAGCCGAATGGTAACCGAAAAAAAGGTAGTTTCAACCAACAACAAACTACTAGGCACGGGTCTCTCCCCTTGAGGAGGCCTAGAGCACGTTGCTTAACTTTGTCGACCACTTAGGATCGACACAATTCATATAAAACCACCACTAATTTAAAGTAATATAAAGATAATACTGAATGTACAGTAAAGTCCAATTTACGGAAAACTTTTTACACTTCAGTAAAACTCATTAAGAAGCTGAAACTTGCGCGGAGAGGTTTCCCGGCTCTTACGATGGAAATTAAAACTCTTTTATTAAAGTGTTATGCTGAGAAATGTAATAATTCAAAGAGCAAAAAGCCATTCCTATCAAATCTGGTTTGAAAAAAATAGCTTCATGTAAACTTGTCTTTTCACGTAAGCGTAGGTACACCCGATTGCTTGAGTCAGCTGCTAAATTCCTCGTCGTGTTCCGTCTGGGGGCTTGAAAGCCAGTTCTTTCTTTCTGTCACTTCTTTTTTAGTTGTTCTGTGATTATAATACATTACAAACTACATGGTGTTTGGGGACTGCCAAATGAATTTGAAACTTAAAAGTTCGACATTACATACGCAATCGACTTTAATACGCCTGCATAGAGTCCATATTACTGTGAGTTTACTATAACCTAAATACGAACTAATTTTATTGAAAATCTCGTATTTCCTAATATTAACATTGACTGAAGTTAGTATGTGTAATTTATTAAGATAACATTATCAAATAATGGTATTTTTATCAAGACACAAAAATGTTAAAGTCAGTACATTTCTCCATACTAAATGGGCATTCTCCTTTCCTAAAGCTAGTAAAACATTATGGGAAAAAATATTCATAATTATACAGGAAAACTAATTATTTCTAGAGCAGTTTGAACTTTAATTTCGCTCTCCTGTAAACCGTAAGACAGTCGATTTGCCGAAAAGTCGTAACTATAAACCTCGCCACAATAATTGTGACGACAATAATTGTGTCACCACACTCTTTTATCGTAACTTGTAAACTACTCCGTCGTAA
Organism: Thymelicus lineola; assembly: GCA_963932265.1. Taxonomy (NCBI): domain Eukaryota; kingdom Metazoa; phylum Arthropoda; class Insecta; order Lepidoptera; family Hesperiidae; genus Thymelicus; species Thymelicus lineola. Next base: position 8,110,276 of record OZ010704.1, read on the forward strand.
CATGTCGTAACTTCCTAACTTATTTCAGTTGCAAGTGGACCGCGAGAAACAGGCCTACGACTTCGAGTCTATCCAATCTCAGCTGGACAAGGCCTTGGGCCAGGCCGCGCGGCTGCAGAAGGAACGGGACACTGCACAGCTGGACGCTGATCGGTTCCACGACAAGCATGAAAAAGCACAGGTCGGTTAAAGGCTTTTAAATATAACACAAAACAAATACACCCGTGTGGGGTAATGGTTACCGTGCCAATCAGCTACTTGGGTTCGATTCCCAGCGGGGCAGTTTAAATGATGAGTTTGATGTTCTGTTTTCGGTCTGGGTGTATCTGTATTGTCTTGTGTGTTGTCTATGGCACCCACGACACAGGGAATCCTATTATAGTGTGGGGCTATGAGTGTGTAATATACCGTAAACATATTTATAAAATAGAGGTTGTTGAGAGATACTATTTTTTTTTTAATTTTAAAAGCATAATTCCGAAGTGACAAAAACTTACGTTCGTTATTGAATTGGTAAAATTTCTACATGTTTTTTTTTTTAATTATAAGCATTTTAAAGAGACAAGCGAATGTATGCCGGACACATTTTTAACAATGCACATTATTCTTCTCTTTTATGTCTCTTTAATCCAGTTAACAGCTTTTAAAGTCCAATGCTGGGCATAGGTCTCCCCTAATTGTTGAGACTCCGACCGGTCCTGGGCCTTCTGAATCCAGCGGTTTTCCACTGTCTTCTTCAGGTCATCAATCCACTTGGTCGGAGGGTGACCAGTGCTCCTTTTACCGAGACGTCTAGCCACTGTTCGAGGACTTTGCAACCCCATAGGTTATCTGTCCTTCGAACGATGTGGCCTGCTACCTGTACAGGTGTGACATGGACATTAGACATAATTTTTGACTTGGCCATGTTCATTGTAAGGCACTGTTTAAGTCCCCTAGCATAGAACTGAGGTCCTTCAGCATTTCCGCCAGGATCACTATCTTATGAATTGTTGTCTTGTGTCTCTTTAAATGACTATCTTAACATTGGTAAAATGTAAAAAATCCTTTTAAAAAGTTTGAAATCTAAAGGCCCATTAAAAACGTTATTAACTGTAAAAGAAACACAAACTTTTAAACTTACATCTACTTTACTCTTTTATGGGCCAAAATGGCTATGAATCCTCACTTTAAAGATGTTTCAAAGTAACAACCCATAATTGTCCCACTGCTGGTCTTGGGTCTCCTCACAAAATGTGAGGGGTACAGGCCATAGTCTACCACGCTGGCCAAGTGCGGATTGGTAGACTTCACACACCTTTGAGGAACATTAGGAGCACTCTCAGGTGTTTTCCTTCGCCGAAGCAAGTGATAATTAACTTATAAAGATGTTTATATTTTCTAAAAAACTTGCTGTCAAAATAACAAGTAGGTACTTACAAGCACTTTTACCATACTGCTAAAAATCGATTAAAGCGACTTAGATGAACTTTTACCATAATGCTACTCGAATAAGTCCTTTAAATACGTATATAAATGATTAACGTTTGTTATTGTTAATCCATTATTTTGCTTGATAAACAAAATTAACCATAACAAAGTCCAAATATAGCAGTATCGACTATCTACGTGGCTGCAACGTCTAGACTCTAGACGAAACAAACGGTACCAGATTAATATTCAATGAACCATGCTCTTAAAATAGATTATCCCAACACTCTCCTTTCAGTATCAATTTAAAGCCAAAATATCAGGACTTTTCTGTAAATGCCAATATTTTAGTGCCTATTTTAACAACCTTTTAGTTTATTTTCATGACAGTTGGAAGCAATGGCTTCCAAGTTTGATTCCAGATCGTTTGTGAAGGCCATTTTATATCCATACCATTGGCAACCACTTTGTTGTATACTATACGTATTATATTTCCTTGCTAGCAAGTACTCTTAATCTACTTACTCGGTAAACTACTTAATCTATTAATAAGAGTTCGGAGAGTAATATCGTAAGTGTATTTATAAACACTATTTTTATACCGACGAAGTGCGTTCGAAATGTAAACATTGATATTTTCGTTCATCTCCCTGCTAATGTCTAGTAAAATATTATTGTACGAGTATATCAAAATAAACTCAATGTTTGGTTACGTTATGTACTCTATAACGTTAATTCCTCTTCGCATGGTGGACCTGGGTTCGAATCCTGCATATTATGAATGATGTAAGATAACTAAAAATAAAATAAGTTTTTAAATCGTACCCAAAGGTAATGTGCATTAATTCTGCCGGATTATTGATGATTCACATTGAGCGTCGTTACCATGGTACGAAAGATATGACATTTATGACGTTACAGGTTTAGTGTTAGTCATTATAATAGGTACCATTATGGAGGCCATACACGATCAAGTGGACTTGTCAAGTCTGCAGTTTGACTTGTCAAATCAGTTTGACTTGACGCGCCATCTAATGTGCATAAGATAATTATATGGCCAGATAGCTACACCGTGGCCATACATGATCAAGTATACTGGTTGCCGCATCAACTCCGCTGCAAACTTGAAAAGTATACTTGATCGTGTATGGCCTAAATTATGGTATTCTGTAGTGTAAGTGTTAGTTGAATCCGCTCTTCGCAGTTTTATGGTTCGATCCCGAGTAATATGTAGTTCGTGTTTTATACAAGACTTTGAAACATCAATTTAAATTAGTTTAAATTGATAATTAATAGTAAACCGAAATTAATTTTTGCATTAAATTTTATTATTATCTGTCTTTAAGTCCTTTCTATTTTATGTCAGCCTTTATTTTTACATTATAAATTACGCTAAAAAAAGACACTGTAAGACAATGATATCGTTCGTTCTCCCACTGCCCAAAGGTTGACTGGCAGAGAATGCTTTTAGCATTAAGTCCGCCTTTTGTACCACATTGTTTTTGGTATAATAAAGTTTAAATAAATAAATAAATAAATAAGGGCATGACGTATCTATATTTTTTTAAATGTCATTGCTGTAAGATTACTTACCAAATAGGAATCGTCTTAAAAAATAAATGGACTATAGTACCATCCACTGATTTTATTTTTCTGGTCTAACAGTATGAATATTGAATGCAGAGGTTACACGAATTGTGTCAGTACACTACACTATATTCTATTTCCTAGGTAACCTTATTTAATATTTGTTTCTATGAATCACGGACAATGTCTGTATGTGATATAGATTACATGTGATTATAACCAACTTCGAGAAGATTATCAGTACTACTGTTTTTTGTCACTAGTTTGAAGTTTAGAAGATTTGATCGGTGAGGAATAGAGGCTGCTCCTCAAAGTTATAGGCTATACTTTACAGGTTTTGAAGATGCATTCAAAGTATTTAGAAGTTAGAAGTTAAGGTTATAATCAAGAGTAGGAGTAGTATGGTAATCTAATGAGCAAACTAACAGAAGAAACCCTGAAGTCACTGAGTTCTAATTTGAAACTATAAACGATTATTATATAAACTAATAAGACGTATTTAAGTTAGTAAAATTTAATACGTAATAATTTAAATTTTAAAAAATTGCATGTTTATTTTCGATAGTCACCTCCTCATAGAGCAAAAAGGGCGGCATATCTTATGGGGCCTAGGACGACATCAAACATAAATCCGCCACTGGAAGTCAGACCGTCCAGCTAGCTAGTCTTTGCATTGAAGATCAGTAGGTTCATTAAAGATCCTGCTATTACTTCAAACAAGACTACCTTTCATTCTTTCTTTCTTATACAAACAACGGAAAAGGTGATACGCAATTAATTGACGTTGAAAATAACTCTTGCACAAATATTGAGAGTCGAACTAATAATGTCTGATAAATAAAAAGGTGATTAAAACTACCCTCAATTTTAACGATTCAGATGTTCAAGAGACAGATAAAACTATAGCTATTAATCATAGCCGAGGCCAACGCCCTCTAGCCCCAACTTTGGCAACCAGACCAGTTTATTGGTACCACACCGTATAAATATAGGTTATTGATTCCTCCGTGACATGAAATGACAACGGCAGTGGAAGCGTGCCAACCGGGGCTATTTAGTTTTCGAGGGCTTTTTCCAAGTTAGCGTTTGATTTATTGGTTGCCTACTTAGAAACAATATCTGCAGAGATTGGCGAGTCATCGAACCCAACAGTTGTCTTCTGTTTTTAGATAAATGCCTCGTTTATCAAAGATATATCAAAATGTCGGCAGTTCGTCCGTTCAGTAGTTTTTCTAGTTCAGTAGTTGGTTTGCGTTTAACAATAAAGAACATCCTCACAAAGTTTCACATTTATATTATTAGTAGGATTCAAAGTCTTATAATCATTTACGTATAATATTTTATGCTCTGCTTTATTTACAGGACAATGCAATGTATGATCAATGAATATTACCACGTTTTTCTGGTCAGTTTAACTTTGGTTTCAAAAAATAAAGTAATGACTTCAAAAGTTTATTCCAACTATAAATAGGCTTAATTGAATGCCATATTTTAATAAAAAAAAACTATAAATAGATTTTATGTAGTTATTATATTACATAATTTCTATTCTACCGTGACATAATGACATAAATACTTTACCAAACATTGTACAGCTTAACTAATAAAATTATAGAGCAGAAAAAAATATATTTCCAAAAACATCTTCATAAGAAAAGGACATTAAACCATAAAATCGTCAATACACACAACTCTACATAACTCTATCCATCTCTTTCAGGCACTTATCGCACGTATCCAGAAAGAGCGAGACGCAGCGCTAGCAGAAGCAGCAAGTTGCCGCGAGAGGGCAGAAGCGGCTGCTGCAGCTGCAAACAGGGCAGCAAGAGATCGAGACAGTGCTGCTACTGAGTTGGATGTTCTGCGGGAAAGATGGGAGAAGGCGCATCAACAACACCAGAAGCTGACGGTATAATAAATTAAAATATCTATGGTTAGACACACTACAAACAGACAGGAGAACACTACCAATCCGCACTGGAGTAGCGTGGTCGAGTGTTTGGTGTTAATTGATGCTGGTCAGTAAAGAAACGGCTGTTAAACTGTGGAAAAGCCCGTATGTATTAAGCTCGTGGTTGTGATTACGGTGAAAGCATCTACGACTTGTGTAACAATAATATTGGATACCGAAAGCTTAAAGCGTAAAGTACTTTAGTACAGTAAAAACTACAATTATAAAACTATATCAATAAACTACTAATAAAATCAATCTATAGTAAAACATTTGTTACAGATGACAAGCTGAAGTCCTTATAAAATAGTACATTATTTATATTATTCAAGATTTATAAGATTCCTTTATTTCAGATGGAACGAGACGATGCTCTTACCGAGCTTGAAATATTGAAAGAAAAACTCGACAAGGCTCTATACTCCACTCAGAAGACCATAGAAGAAAAAGAGACTGCGCACAAAGAATACGAGAAAATGCTTGAAAAGTATGATAGGTACATTTTGTTTGTATGTCGTCTTGTGTTGGTGGCGATGTCGTGTGTGTAGTTGCAAAAGCTAACAATAGTACACTACCACTTATTACATTGTCCTTTTTCAGGTCTCAAAACGAAATATATAGACTTCAGAACAAGATAGACATTCTTGAAGCAGATAAGGACCGACTAGAATTAGAGTTGGAGAAGAACGTACATCTATCCACCAAGTCTAGAGACGATCTACGGAAACTTCAAGACGAACTGGCTAGAGTACAGGAAATGTATGATAGAGCATCATTGCAACTTGGCAGGACTAAAGAACAAGAAGAGAAAGCTAAAGAAGATATGGATAGGCTAAGTGTTGATATTGAAATGGTACGGGAACGCTATGAGAAAGGTCAAATTGAATTGCGAAGGCTCCAAGCTGAGAAAGAAAAGTTGATAGCAGATAATGAAAGACTTCAATTCGAATATGATCGAGCGATGACACAGTGTGGAAAGGCACAAGCTACCAATGAAAAGACACAGGAAGAGATGGCGAGGGTGCAAATTGAACTCGAGAAAATGTACGATAAACATGACAAGGTGTCAGCTGAACTGCGACGAGTTCAGGCTGAACTTGATAAAGTTAAAGCTGACGCCAGTGGAGCCAGGGAAGAGGCAGAGCGATACGCAGCACGCTACGGAAAGTATCACGATAGCAAAGAAGAACACGAGAGGACTAAATTGGAGGTGGAACGTCTCCGCACACGGTTAGAGAAGACTACGCTTGAACTGGAACGAGCTCGCAAGGCTGAAGAAGAAGTGACCCGTCTGCGCTCAGAGCTCGAACGCGTCGAGGGCCTCCGAGGTAAATACCAATTCGAACAAGATAAGTGGAATAATGAACTAAGTCGACTGCAGGCAGAATTAGATAAACATCGGGAACGGCAGGAATCCGCACAGGCTGAAATACAGCGTCTTCAAAGTGAAAAGGAACAGGCAGAGACTAAATTGCATGAACTCAATATACAACTTGAATTGTCTAAGAGTGAGGTAACGAAACTAAATGCAGCTTTAGAGAAACAACGTACTGATCTTGAACGCGCTCATATTGAGTGTGAAAAGTTCAGGGATCGGTGCGAGAAACTCAAGTTGCGTTCTGAGCAACTTGAGAAAGATAATGAACGGCTCAAAGGAGAGTTACAGCAGATTGAGAGGATGAAGTTACAAGCAGTTGCTGGTGACAAAGCAAGGACTGAAGATAGACTTGAAATTGAACGTCTTCGTGACAAGCTAGAAAAGGCTATCCAAGCTAGAGATGCAACCGAAATGGAGGCTGGTAGGTTAGCGAAGGAGCTGGAGAAATCTCAAATGCATCTCGCGAAATATCAAGAGACTAATGAAACGACACGTGTCGAATATGATCGCATGACTAATGAGTTGGGACGTATGCACGAACGCCTTGAGAGAACTATTCTTGAAATGCGACAGATTGAGCAAGAAAGGGATGCCCTTAGAGCTGAAATTCAAAACATGAGACGTAACGTTGAACAACAACAAAGAAATTTAGACCACCGAACGCAAGAAACTTTGGTAAAACTTCAACAAGAATTAGCCCAATCAGTGCGAGACAGAGAAAAGATGGCATCCATATTAGAACAAAGGGATAAACAAGCAGATGCTATAGAGAAGCAAATAGTGAAATTAGAGGCGGATACGAAGCAGTTGACAATCGAGCGAGACCAGCTGGTAGCACAACTGGAGAAGTCTCAAGACATGCTTGTAAACTTCCAAAGAGAACTCAATGCGTCAGAGACAGAACTGCAGAAACAACGCGAAGAAGTTCGCAAAGTCAAAGAAGAACAAAAGAAAATGGCTCAGGATTCGGAGCGTGGCGCAAAATCTGTTATCGAGAATCGCGAACGAGAAATATCAAAATTGCAGCAGCAAATGCAAGCCGTTACTAAAGAAAAAGATGCTTTGCGGCAAAGGGCTGAAAAAGCGGAGAAGGACGCTCAGAAAGTTGGAGAGATCGAAAAATGGCGTGCAGCGGTTGAGGCCGAAAAGACAAAAGCAATCGCAGCGGAGAAAGCTTTGTCCGAATGTCAACAACGTTTACAATCTTTGGAGAAACAGTTCCAGGCACAGCAGCATCAATTGCAGCAGCTCCAAGCACGTGGACCGTCGGACACGCGCGAAGTTCAAAAGCAGCTTGAAGCGGCGCAAGCGGAGGCGCGGTCGCTCGCCGTGGAGAGGGAGCGATGCCAGTCACAGCTCGAGATGCTCGTTCAGGAATTGGAGAAGAGCCAGGTCAGTTGGAGGATCGCCCGGCGACGAGCGGCTATCGGGACGGCTTCGCGTGGTTGAATCGAGTTTGAAACGTAACTTTGCCCCGACAGAGTGTTTTGTAAGTCTGCTCGTGACTTTGGTCGTTACCGCTTTAGATGTTCCTAACGATATACAAACTCGATTGAACTGCCACCGAGTCGCGTACGTCGTCTGCTTATCATTGCACCGGTGTTATGAAGTAGATGTTTTGATTTCAATGTTCATAATTTGACTTTTTATTTGGGACCATCATCGCCGGTTGTCATGTACATTGTTGTTGCATAGTAGCATGCCTCCCACAGCCCGCTGGGCATCCTCCAACCCCTCATTATAAATATTTGTTTTATTAGTTTCATCATTGCAGTGTATTTGGATTTCAAAGATCATGAGATTAAATGTTGTATTCGACAATTGCACCAGACATTTCAAATCACATGCACACGTGTCAAAATGCAACTCTCGGTCTGATTGTGCCAAATGTTCGGTGCAAGGGAAATGCAAAGGCTTACGTATTTTCGTCGGTATTAATTTTACTTGTCTTTTTCAGCCATGTTTGCTCTGTGTATGTGCAATTTTCATGTTCGTCATGTACATTAAAGATGTTTTTGGAGTACTTATTTTTGTCATTGACTTCGTTGCTGCGATTATATTTTGCCGGTTTATGTGTATAAATTTATGCTTCTGTAATATTGGGCTATTTTGATGATTTTTCATCATCGACTTTGCAAATTTCAGCTTAGAGAAATACTTGTTGCTAAATATGTATACTTTACAACTAACTTGTACTTTTTAGAGTTGGTTGGATTATTTTTTAATGTTTTTCTGACTTCTGTTTTTCGATGACAGCTCGATCTCCGAGAAGCGAACAAGAAACTTCATTCAGCTGGCGCTCAGAACGCCAAAGCTGGGGAAGAAACAGCGCAAGCTAAACGACAGCTGCAAGAAGAATTTAAGAAGCTTGAAGACGCAAGAAAGCAGTTCGAAGAGAACAGAAGAACGTTCGAGAATAGGAGAAAAGACGTGGAGGAGAAGGAGAAATCGTTAGCGGAATTGGACCGACAGTTAAAGAAGAGAAAAGAGCAAATGGACCAAATGGAAGCATCTTTGAGGAAGGTAATTATTATTTAACATTAATTTTATATAACTTTGTAGCTTAATGACAGTATGTATATACAGTAGCACAGAAACGCATATTTAGTTGCTAACAAGTACTCATTGTATTCTTTAGTATGTTTCTGCGCGGCTGATCTTGGTTAAAAATTGATGACGGTTATAAAAAATACAATGAAATATCTAATAATGTGTGAATAAAATAAAATTTATAATATCTTTAAATAAAACTAAGAAATAAATAATGATTTATTAATTAATTTAATGGATAAATAATTGAAACTTAATTTCATGATCGTAGAAGAAGTCATAATATTAATAAATAATTAGGTATTCTAGTAGCTGTCAAAGAACTCAACCCATCAAAATAAGAACTAAATCCTAACTAACCCCTTCCAGGCCGGCGGCAGCACAGCAGCCGTATCAGAGCTGAACCGCAAGCTGACAGACTCGCAGAAGGACGCAGAGCAGTTGAAGAGCAAGTTGACGGCAAGCGAGGAGGAGTCCAAGCGGCTGGCTGCGGAGACAGAGAGACTACTGCAGTTGGTGCAGATGTCGCAGGAGGAACAAGCGCAGAAAGAGAAGCAGATTATGGACCTGCAACAGTGAGTGTTATTGGCAAAGTTTTAGGAATCAGAGGCGTTGTTACTACTGTTATCAGACTACAGGGTCGTTGACTAGCAGCTTCAAGGACCGCTAGTGACAAACCAATCACCCTTTCAAAAAACTGCGGTTTACTGATGAACTTATTGTATTTATTATGCGGTTGGTGCCAATAAAACATAAGATCCAATTCGTCGTTAAGATTTATTTTATTGGATTTTATTTATTTTATTGGATTTTATTGGATTACCAACTGTGTCTTGCACAGTGCAACAAGCTCAAAATCTTACGTTATAAATGTATATATAACTGCTCCTACAATTAAAGGCAATCACATCATGCGTTGTGTTACAATTTCGTTAGTTGCATTCTGTGGTTCCATTGTATCTTATATTATATGAAATTTTTATGATCATTAATCCATCATTACAGGTCTGTGAGGAACCTCCAAGCCAAACTGAAAAGTCAGCAGCAAGCACAAGCACAAAGAGAAGAGGTAAAACAGTATTTTATTCACATTCTAGTAAACGTTTTTTATCATGATAAATTTTATAACTACATTATTATTTATCGTTTGTAAATGAACTGATTCAAATGATTTCATAATTCTAATTACTAACAATAATTAATAATTTAATACTTATTTTTAAAGTAAAATGTGATGGCGCATACAACTTTTAACGATCTATAAATTATTTAGCATTTGATTTATTATTATTCATGTGTCTACTTTGTGATTAACATATAGATAGCTGAGTTGAAAGTTTTACGCTCTCTGGTATTGGTAAAATACAACTCGTATTTAATTATATTTTTTATGCTGAAACTAATACACTAACCTTTTCTCTTTCATGCTACATCAGGCCGGACCGACTGGCTTCCTCAAAAGCTTTTTCTAAGTTAGTTCTTCACACCAAGACTGTCATTAATTTATTTTCTCTTTTCCTTTAAGTTTTTCTTTAACTGTCGCTAATACTATCAATTTCGTGAGCGACTTCTCCAGACTCCACGTCTTTTGGTATAAAATCATCACTCTTAAGCTTTACAATCGCAATTCGTATTAAGTAATGTTATTGATATTTGTATTGGATATATATATAATGAAGTGTTCAGATAATAATAACATTCATCTCTTGTTGATAATCCGAGATAGAACCATGTATACAGGTTTAATGCTCTTCAGTTCTTTGTAACCAGCACACAACTAAGATAATTATTAGTTTAGCGATAATTTTTAAGTGATGTTTAAAATTAAATAATCGTGTTCAGCGGGAATTATTTTTTAAGTATTAATAAAAAATACAATATTGTAAAACTGTTAAGTAAACATGTATCTAGATAGATCAAGTAAGTTGTCCACTAGTCGATGTTATTCAGCTTTTGATCTTGTTATGCAAAATATCAATTGACTATAAATAAAATGAAATCTATGTTGACCTTGCTCGAGTTATTTTTGAGTTTATATTGTTAAAATTTTGTTGTTGAAGTAAAACGGTTCGTTTCTATTCATTTACTTTTTGTTTTTCTTTTCATCTTTGGACCCCTAACGTGTAGGAACTGTCGCGAGCAAGACAGAGCGAGATAGAAGCTATCGGTGACTTAACTAATACTTTGAAAGAAAGGGATAGAATAAAAACGAAATTGGAAGAAAATAAAATGAGGATAATAGATTTAGAGATAGAACTAAACGAATCATCATTAATACTTTCCGAAGTATTAAAAATATCAGACAGTCAGGAGCTTAATAGTATAAAGAAAAGCAAAAGCTTTTTTGAGCTTCAAAAAAGTGGTAAGGTAGTAGATAGGCTTGACAAATGCAGATTTACCAGGAGTTTTAATGACTTGAAAAATATTAGTGGAGAAAATATGCCATGGCAGGCAAACTTGCATAAGCTTACGCGAAAGATAGCGGCCCTGACCAAAGAAATAGAAATAAAGAATTCAAAAATAATAGAACAACAAAGATGTATATCTATATTAGAAGAAGCGTTGAGAGAAAATAATAATATTGCTGAATTTGAGCAACTACTTGCAGTAGTTCGCAGTAAAGATGAGAGAATAAACGAACTAGAACATGTTGTTAATAATAAAACAGGTTCGGTATCGAGCACTTACCGAGATAAGAGGATACTGGAACTAGAAGAGGCTTTGAAAGAATCATTCATGATAGCAGCTGAAAGAGAGAAAGTATTCTATGAAGAGGAACAGAGAAGAATTGAAACACTACGCAAGGTAATCATTTTCACTTTTTATGCTACCGAATTGATTCTTCCAAATAGGAGAAACTATCTATGACTAAATGTCCAGGAGAATATTATTGTTGAACCTATTTGGTGTAAATATATAAGCATAGCAGCAACACTTAAGTTTAGTTTTGATAAAATTACCATTTTATAGTTTAGTATTATTTGAATATTAAATGATATTGCTTAAATATTTGCACTTTAGAATTTTGATTTTTATACATAAATCGTCAATATATCTATGTAGAAACAATCAAATTAATTATGAATTTCTTTGTTGACAAAATTATGGTGTCAATCTATTTAAAACATCGTGTCGTTAAGACATACCTGTACCAGACGGACATAATTAAGTAGAAAATCTCTAATCAGCTCTCCACATCTTAAGGTTGTCTGGAAGAGCTCGCTGTGTAGCGATAAGACCGCCTTTTGTACCTCATATATGTCTACTTTGCTTGTTTATTTGTTGTTGTATTATTTTATTTGGTGTACAATAAAGAGTTAAATAAATAAATAATAAATAAATAAAATCCAAATGTTTTAGATGCGAAAGATGGAGCAACGAATCAAATCGCTTCAGAACGCGTCTGCACTGAGTTGCGAGACCTGTTCCACGGTATTGAAGCGCCTCAAACAGTTGGAGCAGGCACTGCAGGAGAGCCAGGCCCAACGAGACGCGATGTTACGTCACATGTCGCATGTCATGTAAGTTGGCTTTAGCTACACCGTGAACTAAGAAGCCCTTTTGTCGTTTGTCATCACAATGACAATAGAGATTTTTCTTGCTTTCTTTCTTTCTTTTTTTCTTTAAATATTGAATTGTCATCGATCCTCGATAAGTCTACGAAGTTTGAAAGAAATCTGACCGTTTGAAGTGGGTCAAAATCAAGTCCAAAGAGAAGTTACGAACAAACAAACATACAGGTGAACCTAATATAAAGCGTGTAAAAATACTTTTCATGATCAAATATAACCTATACCACTCAGAAATAATATAGTTTTCTGCTGGTGAAAGAATTTTCATAATCGGTTCGGTAGTTTTTGATTTTTATACAGTTTTATCCATTACAAAAAAAGCAATAAATCAAAAGTTTCTCTTTATAATTTTTATATTAGTTTAGAAGCAGGATTTTACTTGGCTTCGATACTATAACGGAAAACAGGTTTGCTGCCCGAAGGCCTTCTGTTGATATGAAAATAACTCATACGTGAATCTTTTAATTTTTCCAAATATAGACAAGACATCCTGGAAAGTGCTATCAGCGAGAAGGATTCCCGTATAGCAGAGCTCGAGATGACAGGAGTAATGGACGAGACAGAGACGGCAACTTGTGACACGCTCAAGAGCGAAAGAGATAAACTGCTCAATAGGCTTAAGATTGAGGTAAGGAGTCGCACAGATACAAACAAAATCAGAGCTACCGTCAACACCTACCATAAAATGTTAAGTTAATAGCCACAAAAGCATTGTTTAAGTCAATTTCTGACATATTAACAAAGTAATGTGATTGAAATTGCACGTCCGAAATAATCTTACGCCCGAACTAATGAGATGTCCAGTAAGAGAACCTAATGTGTACAATTTTATTAATGTAATAGTATCTTATCTGTAAAGAGACCGAAATATATATATTTTTTAATTTTTGCCTCTCCGCAAGATTATTTGATTAATTGTAATTGTATCCGATATAATAATAATAATAATAATAATAATTTATTTATTTGCTCTCACAAAAGGTTATAACAAAATTATGACTTAGTGTAATTTACATCTAATCTCAAACCTAAGCTGTGAGAGCCTGGTGCCTGAAGTAGGTATTTTATAATAAAAACCTGTGATACAGGTCACCAGTGCCCCCTCCGCAGAAGTTTCGATATATTATGTCTATATTAGTTTATCTTTAGTGAGAATATAATATTATAAAGTTGATTATACTAAGTACAGTAGTAATAAGACAGAAAAGTGAGTAGTTTAGGATTAAACAGCAGATATAATTAGTGTAGTATGATGTATGTTTATGTGTGTGATTGTGGTGTGTTGTCTGTAGTGTGATGTGATATAATGATTAACATAAAATTTCTATAATGCCTGATATAATTTCGTAGCTATGTTTCGAGTATTTACGGGGATCTCTAAAGTTTGAGACGGTCATACATATATTTCAGAATGAGAAAATACTGGAGTTGGAGCAAAAGACGCCGCCAGAGCAAGCGACGCCGGGGGTCATGCCGGTGCTCGCGCTGGCTGACGAGCTGATCGCTGTCTACGATGACAATGTAATTGTCTGGGTATTGTACTGTTTCCTTATTGAGAATGCGGTTTGAGTACCCACCTACTACTAGCGCCATCTGTTGACAGCAAACGACATTGGGATAGAGTATAATTAAAAAGCTTTAAAACACTATACGAGTATTACACAACCCAAGCAGTCAGTAAGTTTTCAAAATCTGATAAATTCGGTAAATTGTCGCCTATCTTAATTGACACCTTTAAACTTTGTTGCTATTGGATTGGACAAAAAGTGCGTTCCTTCGATATCTTCTGACCCTTTTTTTTACGTATAATATCATTGCCTCTGTCTGTTTTTGACAATCAAAGGAGAAAAAAGAGAGATGTCACATATACAGAAAATAGGTAAACTGCTTAAAGTGTGTGTGCGCTTAATTACCTTGTTAAATGCTCTCTAACTTCTAACTCCTTCATTTCATTTTGGTGTAAATGACTAATAAGATCACAAAAATATTTATCAAGAAACATAAACATATAAAATCGTTGCCTATGAGGGTTCAAGGTTATAATTCTGATGCTCTTAAATACTCTATACTAGCTGACCCGGCGGACGTTGTTCTGAAACATATACATTTTATTCCCTATTTCTCCCCCTTGGGGGCTAAATTTTGAAAAATTCTTCCTTAGTGGATGCCTCCGTCATAAGAGGAATACGTGTGAAATTTTAAGTTTCTAGCCATAAGCGTTTGGCCTGTGCGTTGATATATCAGTCAATCACTTTTGCCTTTTGTATATATAGATATAACGTTAATAATATTTAAATTGCAGTCACAGCATAATATCAGTCACAGTCTGCAATTCACATTCACAGTTGATTCAGTCAAAATCGGTTTATGCTTACAGATTTACCACAGTTACAGACAGTTTCTACTCACAGATATACTAACCAATGATATTGTATGTGTATGTAAAGGCAATTTACACTGCCCGATGTTCATTTCACATTCACAGATGATTCACAGTCAGTTTTATTACAGATGTAGGTACCTACATATCACAGTCACAGAGAGTTTACACTCAAATGTTTCACGGACATAGTCGATTTACACTCACACATTTACCACAGTAACAAGCAGTTTACACTCAAAGATGTTTATAGAAATATTCACTTTCCGCTCAAAAATGTTTCATAGTCACAGTCCGTGTTACACACGCCCCAATTCAGAGTTACTTTAATCGCTCCTTAGTAAAGAATCACCATACAAATTCTGTACTAAGGAGCAATTTAAATAACCATTATTGACTCTGAGTTGGGGTATAAGTAGGGTTGCCACCCGTACTATATTATATAGTATCGTGCTATATTTCAGTCAATTTGTACTATATATTATAGAAAAATAATATAGTACCAATAATACTATATTTTCATCGCTAATTCAGCTGTCGACGTTTTTATTAACTGTGACTGGAACGCATCCGCGACGCAGCATTGGGAATTTCAAAACGAAACGCATTCATTGTCGTTCGTTGCTCACACGTCAAACTAAAAATAAATGTGTACTATTTTTTTTCCTCGAATTTCCCAATAGTACTATATTTTTGCAATGTTTTGAAAAAAATACTATTTTTCTTTAAAAAAAAGGTGGCAACCCTAGATATAAGTCACAATTGGTTCACAATTATTTGGTCTGCTATACATAATAATTCCTACTGTTTTTCTTAAAGGGTTGTTCCCGCTGTCTTTTTTTATTGTGAGTCGTAGTCTGAGTTTAGAGAATTTGTAATATTTTGTAATTGAAAGTTAATTGAGACTTAAATTTTGTAATATTAATATTCATATAACTAGATAATTTAGCTTTTGCATTGATTCAAATCATTCGTTCCCTCATTAATTTACCAAAAACTATAGTTTTTAGTTTTGAAGTGTTTTTAAATTAATTTTTATACTATTTCCAATGTATCTCTTTAGATTGTATTTTAGATCATGAATATAAAATTATAGCTCTGTAGTTACTTTTTTATAGATCATGAGACATTGAGGTAATAATGTGGTAGCAAATACCTAGATCTTACACCAGGTCGAAATTTTATACAAGAATTTCTTTGATTTTCTGTGTTAGTATTTTTCCTACTTTTCACATTTTAAATAAAACTAGTCGATATAACTATTTTTCAAACGTATAGATTTTTGGCATTCTTATTTCACATTAAACATAATGTATGTACCTATCTTAGTTTTTATTAGAAAAGGTTACAGTTTAGTATCCCGTACGTTTTTGTAAATTAGTTTCCTGGTGTGCCAAAAAAATTTATTAAATTTCATTGAAGTTTTATGTCATAGAACAGACATCTCGAACAAAATGTGTCCCGCCCGGGAGGTTCCATTTTCAAAATTGAGCCCCCGTTCTCCTTTCAAAATGGAACGAATCCATTGAAGATTGAAGCCACGTGGCGCCAATGCATTGGGACATACATGGTGTTCGTGGTGTCGGTTCTATTAAATACGCTAGTAATAATACTTCAATGTTCAATTTGGATTAAATTTGGAATTACTTACAGGAGGAGGACATCCCTGCAACGGTACTCTGACGCCGCAAAGCTAAGTCTAAATCTCTAAATGTACCATGTTTGGCCATTACCATAGCACCGTCATTTCATCTGCTACCTTACCATCATCGCTTCTCACCTTCCAATAAAAAACTAACGACAAAATAACACCCGCTTCCAAATCCGCGCTTCCGGTGAGCGCCAAAAATCAAAGACAAAATGTATCTTTTTTGTAAATATTTTTTTCTTTTTTTTACATCACGGCGTTAAATTTTGAAGGCCTCAAATTCTATTTAAGAATAATATTTTTGAACAATGTCGTTTATAATTAAACCAAATTGTTTATTACTTACTTCCTAGTACGTAATCGTATTGCACTTGTTAAAAAAAATGTATACCTACTATAAATTAGAGCAATAATTTTTAATAACCAATTTAACATAGCTAAATCCACACTCGGTGTCTATTTTTATCGTAATACTAGTCAAATTTATTAATGTTTTACCGCTTAAATATAATTTTAATAATACCTACTTGTTATATTTGAATAATTATTGTTTTAATACATAAGATTATTTTAAATAAGATAGTTAAAGTGGGTGTTGTACCCGCACGGTGTTTTGAATTATTTAAGAGTTATTGTTGGACATTTAAGCTACTTGAACTTACTAGATGGCATAAATACTGGAGTTATTTTAGGCGATATGTAAAACTGCAATGCTAGAATAGTATTCACGTTTTCGTTCTAGAAGATATTGAGATAATGTGCAAATAATTGCTAGCGCTCTGTTCTGTAGTGGTCTTATTTCTAAACGTTTACATATCATGCACAAAGTATGAAGGGAGCCAGCAAGCGGGCGTCGGCATATCATTAATTTACTATACCAACTAGCTTCAACCTAAGATGTTATTTACTGATGTTCCAACTATTGAGACATGCTTCTATGATGTCAACAACAGCACTGCCTTAAATTATAAGTAAATTAATCGTTTGTTTTCTGTTAAGCGAGAATATGTTAAGCTTACGAGTCGGAGAGACGTCTGCTCTCTTCGACTGCTTGCGTCGAATGAAAGATAAACGCGGAAACAAGAAGCCACTTCCGTTACGGCAGCTATTTTACAAATACCCTGATCGAATTAAAAAGTATTTTAGAAAAATATGTATCGTGAGCTTTTTATAATGTCTTTACAGTATTGCATTTGTGATAAACAGGTGATTTCATAATCCAATTTGTGAAAAAAAATATTTTCGTGAGGTTTTTCTATATTTTATTACAGAGCGAAATTTTATTTGTACCTATCCTAGTTAAATTTGTAAATTATTTAGTTACGTTATAATTAATGCTTTACGAAAGTTTATTGTGAATGAAAACCGTTGCACCAATTTCATAAATTGGATTATCGGCCCCATAAATTAAAGATAACATCGAAGTTATTCAATTTCTCCGTAAAATTTATCATTCTCTATTTATACAAGGGCAGTGGTCACTTTTTATAGACTTTATTATTGTAACAGATCCAGATTAAACCATAATATTTTCGGTGATGAATGTTACTTTAATACCCTTAATGGTTACTGGAATAAGAATACTTGAAATTTTGATTAATTCAAACCCCTAACTTCTCCCTTTACGAAGAATAATATTATTTTTAAAACGTTGGAAATTTGATTAGTTGTTGGGTCCAAATCCAAAATGGCCGCTGCCCTTCTAGTTGTAAGCTGTCAAACTTATCCAACTTCAACTTCTGCTAATGAATCTGTCTAACCACAGAGTAATAATAATGTTGGCTTTTATACACGTCGCTGATAGTAGAATGTATTTGTATTGTATTGTAGGTGGAATGTATAGAGTGGAACGCTGCAATATTTAGTTGATTCTCATTGTTTTGTTTAAATTTCGCGGTAGAAAAATAAACTTAAGTATATGACTCAACTAAAACTTGCAGCCAGTCTTTTTATATCGACTTACGGCGCGTGTAGATGAATTGTATGATCAGACACAATAATTAACTATGGTATTAAAGTAAAGATATTAGTTACTTGTTACTTATTATAATGTATTATTGTATCGTATTGTTTCACACGTTGTATTGACCGGACTATGCTGAAAATATAAAATACATGTTCTTTGAAAATATAATAACTTCATATTATACGGAACAGTGTTGTGTGTATTATTTTTATTTTATTTCTTACTCCTTTCCCTCTTCCACTAGAAGACATTAAAATATGGGGTAATTAAATAAAAATATGTAAAATAATATCTTAGTGAAGATGAAGTAGGTACCTAGGTAAGTGCAACATAGCAACTTGTAGGGTATTTTAACCGCCTGACTAGCTACCAACTTTGTTTCGACCGCAAATGGTTTCATTTCATACGTTTGTCAGAGTCGTCGGAGAGGCTTTATAATGTGGGATGCTTCATTTTTAACTGACTTCAAAAAAAAGGAGGTGGTGTGTTACCTCATAACTTTTTAGTGGGTGTACCGATTTTGACGATTCTTTTTATATTCGAAAGCCTTGTCATGTTACCTACATGACCATTTAAAGAGCGAGATCAAACGAGTAATTTTTGAGTTGTCTCTAATTTTGAAATCGGTTATTTGTTTAGAAGAATTATTACAGCTTTAAAACAGGCAACATTAATATGACAAAAAATTCTAGAGTAAATTATTGTATATGATTTCATAAAAATTTATATAATTCTAATAATGTTACTAGCAGCGCCATCTGTTGTCCAGAAGATAAACCATTTGTATTGCTTATTCCCCTCCAGTCCAGTTTTTCTTCATACTACTCATCACTAGATGGCGCTAGACAACATGTTTTCTCCAACGAAATAAGTTCATCGGTAAAGGTAACCTTTACCGCTATGCTTTACCGTGGTTTAGTTTGCATCGAAATATTTATTTAAAAAATAGAAAAATAAGTATTCTTTCAAGTGATATTTAGAAATATATGTATTGTATTTACTATAATATTCATTTTATTTATAATGTAATGTAAAATGTTAGGAATAATTAGGATATTAATATTTTTATTGTTTATTGAGACCATGAAGTTTCTTTTACCTGCACAGCATGCATACCTGGATAGATTTTTGAAATAATTGTGTTATAACAAATAAGATCACATTTTAGGAATGTACTTAAAATAATATAAAACAAGTTGATCGGCCTCAAAAAAAAAATAAGTACCTACCTTACCTAGGTACCTTATAAAATAAAAGATAAAATATTTATTCTATTCTAGATTGGTCTGATTCAAAATCAACTCATAGTAATATCGCTACCAATATTTATAACTAGCTGTTGCCCGCAGCTTTGCATACGGAAATTATGTTTTAACTTATTCAAACTTTTATCCTGTTTTCCCGGGAAGCCTTTTAATTTTCCGGGATGAAAAGTCGTCTAAAATATGACCCAAGGTATCAGTAACAACTTTAGGAATTTTCATCGAAATCCGTTCAAGGGTTTTTATGTGATGCCCGGAAAGACAAACAGACAGTTGAGTTTTATTATAGTATAGATAAACGCTTCCATTTTATTCCTACAACAAAGTACCTATGACATTAATTCCTTTAAAGATGAAGATTTTTACTAAACTTCGCGTCGCATTGTCGGAGGTTCAATGGAACTGGTCTTTCGCTTTTTGCCTATTGCTGTCTATGATAGGAGCGTCTATGGATGGTAACAACCTATCACCATCCGGTGATCGTCTATTTATTCCATTCAAATAAAAACTTGCTCTAATCCAGTGATTCCCAAAGTGGTCTATATCGACCCCTAGGGGTCTATGACAACCTGAAAGGGGTCTACGTCAGCAAAAAAAATATTTGGGGGTCCATGAAGTGAAAATGGGGGTCCACGATATTGGATCTCAACACATATACTGATAGTACCTATTTACTTACATCATACTATCTTATAATATCAAAACATATACATTATTTATAAAAGTACCTATGAAGTAAAAAAAATATCATATATGTTTATAAAATTGTGTAAGTTGTAGGATGTTGGTATTCGCTTTGTGGTCGCAATACATTTTGAACTTGTAAAAACCTGAGAGTCGCAGTCTCAGAGCTTCGCTAACTTGCACTGACTTGTTCAATTCGTCACTCTATAAACTCTAAAACATGTGTTTTTACTTTAAGTTTTTAACACTAAACTTCACTACAGTTAGAAATTTACAGGAAATCAATATCAGGTAAGTAGGGGGTCTACCCAACACGGAAAAACATGGCAAGGGGTCTACGACACAAAAAAGTTTGGGGAACTCTGCTCTAATCTAAAGCCTTCGCACTTTCTCAGTTACTTCGAAAGTTTTATCGATACGAGTATTTAATTTTGTCATTGAACAAACCAGTTTTTACACGGGAATTAGCTACCTACCTACCTAAGCTCAAGGATGTAGGAATTAATAGCGTTTCTACTTTTGATTGTACAGAGTACACTCATGCACAGAGTAACACGAGACAGAGGCAATTGATTGTCTTCTTCCTAATAATCACACCTGCAAACTGTGGAGTAAACTTCCTTCTGAGGTAATCCCGGAACCAAAGGCGGATTAAATGTCTACTAATATCACCACCAACTCTATGACTATCAACAAGACAAAGCCAAAGTCATAAGCCATAATTGTCCCACTGCTGGGCTCAGGGTCTCCTCTTACAATGTGAGGGGTACAGGCCTTAGTCTACCACGCTGGGCAAACGCGGATTGGTAGACTTCACACACCTTTGAGAACTTTATGGAGAGCTCTCCGGTATGCAGGTTTCAAGATGTTTTCCTTTACCGAAGCAAGTGATAGGTAACTTTTAATACGCACATAATTTTAAAAAATTAGAGGTCTGTGATCAATTCGAACTCAGGCCCCTGCGTTGGGAAAACCGTCGTTAAAAATACTAGGCTATCACTACACCTGTATCACGTAGTAATTACTAATTTAAATTAATATGTAAAGTACTAAGCCCTAGCAAGTAGTGCAGTAAAGAGTACAGCCTAGCGCGACCTCTGTCAACAATTCAACGCAACGGAAACGCTGCCGGAAGCAGGTGCGTACGAGTTCCGGCCACTACTGACAGTTCACACCACGCGGTTGGGATTATAGGTAGGTACAATTCGACGGTACGCTTGAAAGGAAAAATTTACTAAGCGACATTGAGTGAGCTAACTTTACAGGAGAGCACAATTTAATGATGTTACGAGTCTAAGTAAAAAAGCGTTCATAGTCCGGCGGCTTGCGTCGTTCTTAAGTGATCGACAAAGTTAAGCAACAGCGGGCGCGGTCGGTAGTTGGATGGTCACCGCTAGTGGCAAAAAATTATTGAGCGTTTCCGTGCTTCGGAGGGCACGTAAAGCCGTTGGTTCCGGTTGTTATCATAAGATAACAGTCGTTAAGCCATGTCGGAGGCCCTCGGGTGGTTTGAAAACTTCCGACACTCGGGTTGGCCACTAACCTCCACCAATCCGCACTGGAGCAGCGTGGTGGAGTATGCTCTAGGCCTCCTCAAGAGGAGAGACCCCTGCTCAGTAGTGGGCCATTAATGGGTTGAAGCCAAGTAAAAAAGTGGTAAGTAGATATGGCACTAGCGCGCCGAAGATGACTGATGAAGATCGTAAGAGCAGTGAATTGACCTCGTCTGCTCGTATTCGCTCTGTCGTTACAAGACGATAGGTAGTTTTTTTTGTTGTCAGAAGTGCTTGAGATTTGACACACAACGTTAAAATGCCTTCGTGTATTATTGTAGTGTGATTGGTGTAGTGAAACAAAAGATAAACGTGTGAGTGTTGTAGCTCTTTTCGGAACAGATTTTTGGTTGATTTGTAAGGGTATGACGTATCTATAGTTTTAAAATGTCATTGGGAGAGCAGTTTAAAGTTGGAGTTTTTTAGAAAAGTTGTTGTTTAAGCCACAATCTAGATGATAAAATAAGGATTCCAAAACAGTAAGAATAACGTCGATAGGAAAATAAAAAAATAATATATGATTTTTTCTAAAAATTCCAACTTTAAATTGCTCTTCTGTAAAGTTAACTCAATGTCGCTTAGTCAATTTTTCCTTTCAAGCGTCGAATTTAAACAGGACATTCCTGAGTAATAATAAAAGTGTTTGCTGACACACACACACAAACCTGCTCACATAGTTATTCATGATATTAGATTGAAGTATGTGTATTGACGTTTAAGTTTTGCCTACTCTTTATATGAAAGTGTAGTGTATAAGCTTTTACCTCATTGTTTAATTTTTCCAATTATTAAACAGACAATAGATGTACTTTGTGTGAGCCACACGTCTTTTATTCACATCAACAGTCACCGATATTACAAATAAAAATTTGTCATGTAAACTCGTATCTGAGACCCATCGCTTTACTACTTTTATTTTGGTGGATGCAATTATAATAGGCATGATGACAGATTATGAAATACTGTTCTATACTGTCGGGAAATATATTATGTAATAATATATTACGTATATCATATTTTCAAAAAAATAAGGTTTAGTATAAAATAAAGACACTTTTATTTATATGTTTAAAATTCGCACCAAAACATTTCAAAGTGTCATTAAAGATTATTATACTGTGGTCATAGTGTCGCTTGTGACGTCACGCCTGTTAAAAATAATTTTTATAAACAAGAATAATACAGGACCTACTATCATTGAAGTACTATTACTAGCATATAGAACAGACACCGGGAACACCATGTATGCCCCAATGCATTGGCGCCATGTGGCTTCAGTCTTCAATGGTGGCGTCAATCTTCAAACGTGGATTCGTTCGATTTTGAAAGGAAAACGGGCTCAATTTTTAAATTCGAACCTCCCGGGTGGGACACGCATTTTGTTCGAGATGTTCTATGACATTATACTTACTAATAATGCCTACTATCCAGAATTTATAGCGTATGGGCACTATGGGCACGCTATAATAAACATAGGGTACTTGATAATCGTTCACACGGGAGTCACTATTAACTTGATAAATAACTGTGCCAATTAGATAATTTACGCTTCGCGACATAACTCTGTATATTGAGACAGCAAGCGACGAAATAAATAAATGAATACATTGTGCGTGTATTTATTTGAACTATTATTACTTACGTATAGAACCGACACCACGAACTCGATTGCGCAATGAATTGTTGCCAATTGGCTACTTTTCAGTGGATTCACTCGATTTTGAAAATAGAACCTCCCGGCGGGAGTGTGCATCTGGATTGAGGGCCCACTTTTTTTTCTTGGCGTAGCCAATTGAAATTTATAGAGGATTTAGTTAAAATTAGTTAAAACTTAATGCAAATACTCATAATTTTCTATAGAGACGATGATGTCAAAACACACTTTCAGATTTCGCACCCTCAGTGGAAAAAAGGCATAAGATGAAAATTGCAATTTTACAGGAGAGCAAAAAACTGTTAAAATATCAGTAAGGAATTGAGCATATTATGCATCTTTTGTCCCTCTTTCCAATCATAATAATAAATAAAAATCAAAGAAAAACGACTTATGTTTTTTTTCCACTGAGGGTGCGATTTATACTACCTACAAAGGTTTGTAATCTCCTTCACTATTCAAACCAATTTTTAGTTTTTACATAAAAATCCTTTTAAAATTAACACAACCGCCGCCAGCGACCACAGTGACCCTGTAATTATGCAATAATCCAAAATTTACGACGGTTCAAAATGGAGATAAATAATGAAACAAAAATTACTATAATCGCTTTTTAATCCGATCGTGCAGTCAAGAAGTTAGTCTGATATTCGAAGTAATGACGGTGGATTCGACCCTATGCTGACTGAACGCAAAATGCATTGTCAAGAAAGGTCGTTGTCGAAAACAACAATAAAAATTCAATCTTATGTTGTAAGCTAAATTAATAGCTACTATTTTTTAGACATTAGGGGCTGAAAACTAAAATGACACAGGCTGTAAGAGCGACTGATGAAATGCACTTATAAAAACATCTAATGCAACCACGATATTTTTATTTTTACTAAACAATCCTAAAGCCATTCCGACAGACAATTTAAAGCTTTCAATTTAAAAAAAACCGCATCAAAGTCCGTCAATTCTTTCGTGAGCTTCGATGCCACGGACACACTGACACAAAAATTTCAATGACGAGTAAATTTTTTCTCTCTTCCTCCCCCCCTCCCTCCCTCTCTCTCTCTCTCTCTCTCTGTGTGTGTGTGTGTGTTGGCTTTGAGTGTTGGCACGGCACCCATGACACGGAATCGTAACCATGGAGCTATGAGTTTACCGTTATTATTATAGTATCTAACGCGCTGTATTTTCCTGAAACCCCTCACTCGGTCCTACATTGATCCGCTGCAGGCACCGTCCGCCATTGCAATTAGGATAACCACACACTGCGGCTCAAGAATCCGTTTCTAAGCTCTACTATACTCTACGATACTCTATAGACTGCTCTACATTAGCTGCCTGACGTCATAGACTTTTTACTTGTAGCTTTTAGAACTTTGACGAAATAATGAAATAAACATTTCATTCTTCTTTCTAATATTGCCTAATGCTATGTGATATTTTATTTAGAATTACTTTTCATAATAGTATGACAGTTTTTGGAGGTTTAAAATTCATCCCCTCGTGATTTTGAAAACGAATTTATTTCTCGAAATACCTATCCAGGCAACTAATAACCCTATCAGTAATCTTTATCATGAGGTTTTTAGAAAAAAATCGTTCTGTAACATCTGTGTTATCACATTATGTAGGTACATCGTATACCCACCCTGTATATTTACATTGCTATTGCTTCATACCTCCTGTATAGTATCCTATATTCGTATATACAAAGCCATTTAATCTGCCCATATGTCACTCACATACGGTGTGTGTGCGTAAATGCATCTAAGGAACACGCTAAATGTAAGCGATTTTTGCGCTTATGAATTTTATTTGCCTTTTTTGTTCATTTATGATAACTTGATGCTTGACGACTATCCTACTAGACGGATCAAACCGAGTGGTTAAAGTTTAAGGAGGTAGATAAGTATACCAATTAAGGAAAACCTGTTCAATTTTTTTTACTACGTAATTTATAATCTCAGTGTGTATTTTCTTACAAAATTTTGTTCAATTTAGTTGACATAATAAATTCTTCATTTATTTAAGACAGCAGTAAAAAGTTAAGTTGCCTGTTTTTGATATAATCATGATATGGACAGTATTATACTGTTAACTTAACTTTTTACTGTGTATTTGTTTTATATAGTGCAACAGAAAATTATTTTAAGATAAGTATTTACCATTTTTAAAGCCTGGAAGTCTACTATTATCTATCACACGCATGATATGTTACGAATAGTATTGGGGAAAGGTTAGATTGAATAAAACGATTATATCTTCTATTTTTCTAATTTGTATTTCAAACATCTAAGGACCCAGTTTTTTTTAATGTCTTTAACAATCAATAACAAACAGATCGCCTTTTTTATAAGTTCCTAGATTTAATAACGAATCCACATGAAGTCTGTAGTAACATTAAAGAAAGTGAGCGTTCATTTTGTATAAAACACATACTTCGGTCTCAACCCTATATAAGTCGGCGTGCTTTGAGCGCTTCAGAAAACCATATTTATCTTCATTAAACTTCAAATAAAGTTATTTGAAACGTTAGGACGTTTGAATGTTAGGTCCAAAATAATGTTGGGTATTTTAGATATTTTACAACGATCGAATACCGAAGGTGCGGCTGCAGACAGTTCGTTCTTTCCTTTGGGCACACGGATCACACAACAAGTCTTCGATAAAACATTCTGAACATAATCTCGGCCTTTTACTAAGTGAATGTAAGCGCATTGATCGAACCAACGTGCGTGTTCTTCCCATGGGACGTCGCCGCTTTCCCAGTCTTTCAATCCTCCATCGCAGTAGAAACATTTCGTTTTATCCCCCTGCCCGGTGTAAAAGAAACCAGCCTCCGACAATTCCTCGGGCTTTTGACCTGTACAACGAGGCCAATCGCTGAAAGATTGGAGACGAGTGGTCTCAGAGACATATTGCGGATGCATTGGTCTAGCCACCTTCATTGAGATACCTATAGAAGGAGCCTTGATTCCGCATTCATCTCTGCCGTCGCAAGCTGGGGCTACTGACGGTACAATAACCGTGCTGGTTTGTTCTCTGCTATTTTCCATCCAGCGCATAATGTACACTTTACAAAGGCACATCTCACTCCGTCACTGCATCCAACATAATGAAAGCCATTTCGTATGAATTGTTGTGGTGACAACGATACCGATCATATCTCCAATGTTTAAGTCAGTTATCAGTCTTATCATCATACTTCGGTCTCAACCCAATATAAGTCACCGTGCTTTGATTGAGCGCTTCAGAATATCATATTTAAATTCATTAAATTTCAAATAAAGTTATTCGAAAGGAGTAATTATTTTAGATCAAAAATAATATTAGGTATCCATACTATCCATATACTTAATATTATAAATGCGAGTGTTTATTTGTTTTCCCTCTTTCACGTCGTAACGGAGCGATGTTAAGATATGATTTTTTGTGTTAAGATATATTATTATTTTTGTGTTATTGTATGATTTTTTTGTGTGAAGATAGTTAGGAAGCTAGAGTAGGCTACTTTTTTACTGCGGCAAAACATCTCATTCCCATGGGTAATATCCATTATGATGCGTATTTGAATAACTCCATATCCATACTTCCATACTAATATTATATATGCGAAAGTGTGTTTGTTTGTTTGTCTCTCTTTCACGTCGTAACGGAGAATGCTATGGTATGGATTTTTGTGTGGTGATAGTTAGGAGGTTAGAGAGTAACGTAGGCTACCTTTTACCGCGGTAAAACATTTCATTCCTATGGGAAGATCTATTATGATGCGTATTGTCGTCCGTGACTTACCGAATAGGACACACTGAAAATCAGCGCTGTAGTCAATACTGCAGCATAATGCTGAGTGTGCTCCTTTTTCTAGGCCACTGGACACATGCGAGCGTAATCTAGTAATAATTTTGTAAGGAACTACATGTTTTTGTTTTATTTTTAATTTCTTATTCTGTTTTTTTTCTGTTTTTGTATGTGTTCGTGGCCTTGCAAATAAACGCTATTCTATTCTATTTGAATCACTCTATATCCATACTTCCATACTATAATATAATAAATGCAAAAGTGTATTTGTTTGTTTGTTTGTCCCTCTTTCACGTCGTAATGGAGCGATGTTATGGTATGATATTTTTTGTGTGTAGATAATTAGTAGGCGTACATTATTTTTTACCGCAGTAAAACACCACATTCCCTTGGGAAGATCCATTATGATGCGTACTTGAATCACTCCATACTAAAAACAACAATGTGTTGGTCCTTCTTTAACTTCATAGAGGATCTATGGATTGATATAAATTTATAGTTAGAAATTCAATCATCCTTATCCATATTTCCATACTAATATTATAAATGCAAAAGTGTGTTTCTTTGTTCTTTGTCCCTCTTTGACGTCATAACGGAGCGATGTTGTGATATGATTTTTTATGTGGTGTGGTGTGTGGTTTTTGTGTGTTTTTTTGTGTGTTGTTCACGTTGTAGTTAGGAGGCTAGAGAAGAAAGTAGGCTACTTTTTACCGCGGTAAAAAAGGCATAAGATGAAAATTGCAATTTTACAGGAGAGCAAAAAACTGTTAAAATATCAGTAAGGAATTGAGCATATTATGCATCTTTTGTCCCTCTTTCCAATCATAATAATAAATAAAAATCAAAGAAAAACGACTTATGTTTTTTTTCCACTGAGGGTGCGATTTATACTACCTACAAAGGTTTGTAATCTCCTTCACTATTCAAACCAATTTTTAGTTTTTACATAAAAATCCTTTTAAAATTAACACAACCGCCGCCAGCGACCACAGTGACCCTGTAATTATGCAATAATCCAAAATTTACGACGGTTCAAAATGGAGATAAATAATGAAACAAAAATTACTATAATCGCTTTTTAATCCGATCGTGCAGTCAAGAAGTTAGTCTGATATTCGAAGTAATGACGGTGGATTCGACCCTATGCTGACTGAACGCAAAATGCATTGTCAAGAAAGGTCGTTGTCGAAAACAACAATAAAAATTCAATCTTATGTTGTAAGCTAAATTAATAGCTACTATTTTTTAGACATTAGGGGCTGAAAACTAAAATGACACAGGCTGTAAGAGCGACTGATGAAATGCACTTATAAAAACATCTAATGCAACCACGATATTTTTATTTTTACTAAACAATCCTAAAGCCATTCCGACAGACAATTTAAAGCTTTCAATTTAAAAAAAACCGCATCAAAGTCCGTCAATTCTTTCGTGAGCTTCGATGCCACGGACACACTGACACAAAAATTTCAATGACGAGTAAATTTTTTCTCTCTTCCTCCCCCCCTCCCTCCCTCTCTCTCTCTCTCTCTCTCTGTGTGTGTGTGTGTGTTGGCTTTGAGTGTTGGCACGGCACCCATGACACGGAATCGTAACCATGGAGCTATGAGTTTACCGTTATTATTATAGTATCTAACGCGCTGTATTTTCCTGAAACCCCTCACTCGGTCCTACATTGATCCGCTGCAGGCACCGTCCGCCATTGCAATTAGGATAACCACACACTGCGGCTCAAGAATCCGTTTCTAAGCTCTACTATACTCTACGATACTCTATAGACTGCTCTACATTAGCTGCCTGACGTCATAGACTTTTTACTTGTAGCTTTTAGAACTTTGACGAAATAATGAAATAAACATTTCATTCTTCTTTCTAATATTGCCTAATGCTATGTGATATTTTATTTAGAATTACTTTTCATAATAGTATGACAGTTTTTGGAGGTTTAAAATTCATCCCCTCGTGATTTTGAAAACGAATTTATTTCTCGAAATACCTATCCAGGCAACTAATAACCCTATCAGTAATCTTTATCATGAGGTTTTTAGAAAAAAATCGTTCTGTAACATCTGTGTTATCACATTATGTAGGTACATCGTATACCCACCCTGTATATTTACATTGCTATTGCTTCATACCTCCTGTATAGTATCCTATATTCGTATATACAAAGCCATTTAATCTGCCCATATGTCACTCACATACGGTGTGTGTGCGTAAATGCATCTAAGGAACACGCTAAATGTAAGCGATTTTTGCGCTTATGAATTTTATTTGCCTTTTTTGTTCATTTATGATAACTTGATGCTTGACGACTATCCTACTAGACGGATCAAACCGAGTGGTTAAAGTTTAAGGAGGTAGATAAGTATACCAATTAAGGAAAACCTGTTCAATTTTTTTTACTACGTAATTTATAATCTCAGTGTGTATTTTCTTACAAAATTTTGTTCAATTTAGTTGACATAATAAATTCTTCATTTATTTAAGACAGCAGTAAAAAGTTAAGTTGCCTGTTTTTGATATAATCATGATATGGACAGTATTATACTGTTAACTTAACTTTTTACTGTGTATTTGTTTTATATAGTGCAACAGAAAATTATTTTAAGATAAGTATTTACCATTTTTAAAGCCTGGAAGTCTACTATTATCTATCACACGCATGATATGTTACGAATAGTATTGGGGAAAGGTTAGATTGAATAAAACGATTATATCTTCTATTTTTCTAATTTGTATTTCAAACATCTAAGGACCCAGTTTTTTTTAATGTCTTTAACAATCAATAACAAACAGATCGCCTTTTTTATAAGTTCCTAGATTTAATAACGAATCCACATGAAGTCTGTAGTAACATTAAAGAAAGTGAGCGTTCATTTTGTATAAAACACATACTTCGGTCTCAACCCTATATAAGTCGGCGTGCTTTGAGCGCTTCAGAAAACCATATTTATCTTCATTAAACTTCAAATAAAGTTATTTGAAACGTTAGGACGTTTGAATGTTAGGTCCAAAATAATGTTGGGTATTTTAGATATTTTACAACGATCGAATACCGAAGGTGCGGCTGCAGACAGTTCGTTCTTTCCTTTGGGCACACGGATCACACAACAAGTCTTCGATAAAACATTCTGAACATAATCTCGGCCTTTTACTAAGTGAATGTAAGCGCATTGATCGAACCAACGTGCGTGTTCTTCCCATGGGACGTCGCCGCTTTCCCAGTCTTTCAATCCTCCATCGCAGTAGAAACATTTCGTTTTATCCCCCTGCCCGGTGTAAAAGAAACCAGCCTCCGACAATTCCTCGGGCTTTTGACCTGTACAACGAGGCCAATCGCTGAAAGATTGGAGACGAGTGGTCTCAGAGACATATTGCGGATGCATTGGTCTAGCCACCTTCATTGAGATACCTATAGAAGGAGCCTTGATTCCGCATTCATCTCTGCCGTCGCAAGCTGGGGCTACTGACGGTACAATAACCGTGCTGGTTTGTTCTCTGCTATTTTCCATCCAGCGCATAATGTACACTTTACAAAGGCACATCTCACTCCGTCACTGCATCCAACATAATGAAAGCCATTTCGTATGAATTGTTGTGGTGACAACGATACCGATCATATCTCCAATGTTTAAGTCAGTTATCAGTCTTATCATCATACTTCGGTCTCAACCCAATATAAGTCACCGTGCTTTGATTGAGCGCTTCAGAATATCATATTTAAATTCATTAAATTTCAAATAAAGTTATTCGAAAGGAGTAATTATTTTAGATCAAAAATAATATTAGGTATCCATACTATCCATATACTTAATATTATAAATGCGAGTGTTTATTTGTTTTCCCTCTTTCACGTCGTAACGGAGCGATGTTAAGATATGATTTTTTGTGTTAAGATATATTATTATTTTTGTGTTATTGTATGATTTTTTTGTGTGAAGATAGTTAGGAAGCTAGAGTAGGCTACTTTTTTACTGCGGCAAAACATCTCATTCCCATGGGTAATATCCATTATGATGCGTATTTGAATAACTCCATATCCATACTTCCATACTAATATTATATATGCGAAAGTGTGTTTGTTTGTTTGTCTCTCTTTCACGTCGTAACGGAGAATGCTATGGTATGGATTTTTGTGTGGTGATAGTTAGGAGGTTAGAGAGTAACGTAGGCTACCTTTTACCGCGGTAAAACATTTCATTCCTATGGGAAGATCTATTATGATGCGTATTGTCGTCCGTGACTTACCGAATAGGACACACTGAAAATCAGCGCTGTAGTCAATACTGCAGCATAATGCTGAGTGTGCTCCTTTTTCTAGGCCACTGGACACATGCGAGCGTAATCTAGTAATAATTTTGTAAGGAACTACATGTTTTTGTTTTATTTTTAATTTCTTATTCTGTTTTTTTTCTGTTTTTGTATGTGTTCGTGGCCTTGCAAATAAACGCTATTCTATTCTATTTGAATCACTCTATATCCATACTTCCATACTATAATATAATAAATGCAAAAGTGTATTTGTTTGTTTGTTTGTCCCTCTTTCACGTCGTAATGGAGCGATGTTATGGTATGATATTTTTTGTGTGTAGATAATTAGTAGGCGTACATTATTTTTTACCGCAGTAAAACACCACATTCCCTTGGGAAGATCCATTATGATGCGTACTTGAATCACTCCATACTAAAAACAACAATGTGTTGGTCCTTCTTTAACTTCATAGAGGATCTATGGATTGATATAAATTTATAGTTAGAAATTCAATCATCCTTATCCATATTTCCATACTAATATTATAAATGCAAAAGTGTGTTTCTTTGTTCTTTGTCCCTCTTTGACGTCATAACGGAGCGATGTTGTGATATGATTTTTTATGTGGTGTGGTGTGTGGTTTTTGTGTGTTTTTTTGTGTGTTGTTCACGTTGTAGTTAGGAGGCTAGAGAAGAAAGTAGGCTACTTTTTACCGCGGTAAAACTATACATACTAATATTATAAATGCGAAAGAGTGTTTGTTTGTTTGTCCCTCGTTCACGTTCGCGTTGTAACGGAGCAATTTTATGGTATGATTTTTTGTGTGGAGATAGTTAGGAGGCCGAAGAGTAACGTAGGCTACTTTTTGCCGCGGTAGAACACCTCATTTCCATGGGAAGGTCCATTATGATAGGTAATTAAATCACTCTAAACTAAAAACAACAATGTGTTTATTTATTTATTATTATTTATTTTATTTAACACTTTATTGTTTGTACACCATACAATAATAAACATAAGAGTACAAGAAAAAAGAATAAGTTAGTTATAAGTTTGTCCTTCTTTAACTTCGTATAGGATCTATGGATTGATATAAATTTCGGGTTTTTAACCTATGCAACAAGGCCAATCACTGAGATGCTGGTAGAAGGAACTTTGATTCTGCATTCATTTCTGCCGTCGCAAGCTGGGGCTACTGATGGTACAATAACCACGCTGGCTTGTTTTCTGTTATTTTCCATCCAACGTAAACTTTACAAAGGCACATCTTATTCCGTCACCACATCCGACATAATAAAAGCCATTTCGTGTGAATTGTTGTGGTGACAATGATACCGGTCATATCTCGAATGTGTAAGTCAGTTATCAGCCTTATCATCAAACTTCGGTCTCAACCCGATATAAGTCGCCGTGCTTTGAGTGCTTCAGAATATCACATACTTACATTCATTAAATTTCAAATAAAGTTATTCGACAGGAGTTAGATGGGGATAGGAGGGGATTTTAGTTCAAAGATATTGTTAGGTATTAGGTATTGGTCGTGGGGGTATTGGTGGTTGGTTGTTGGGTATTGTTATTGTTAGGAGGGGATTTTAGTTCAAAGATATTGTTAGGTATTAGGTATTGGTCGTGGGGGTATTGGTGGTTGGTTGTTTGGTATTGTTATTGTTAGGAGGGGATTTTAGTTCAAAGATATTGTTAGGTATTTTTAAAATTTTGTAATGATTGAATACTGAAGGTGCGGCTGCAGGCAATTCCTTCTTTTCTTTGGGCGCACGGATCACAGCACAAGCCTTCGATAAAACATTCTGAACATAATCTCGATTGAATCTAACATGATTTTACTACTTTCTACGAAGAATATTGCATAATTTTTAATATAGGTATCATGGTAAATCTATGTATGATATTCTGAAAATATTTCATGCCAAGACTATTTGCAATGATGGAAGATTAAATAATTTATTTGATTCAATTTTATTTGGAATAATAAATACGATGAACAAAAATTATGGTGTTTTTGTAATAAAAACAGTGCCCCTCGTTAGTATGAATCACTGCGTCATAGTTAAGTCGAGTACGAGGAAGCGATAAGCCCATTGTAATTATTGAATGGTCAAGTTAACGACCTAATGAGGGCATTAGATAACGAAGTAGGGCTAATACAACGCTGAAGCTATCTTTGTTTCTACGCTAGTTAGCAAAAAACGGATCAGTGCAATCGATCGGGCATGGTCGAAAACATACAATTTGACACCAAACTCGACTTTTTTGTCTTGTAGGCAGCGACGGTCGTGAACTTAGCAATTTGCCCAATTGGCCGGTTGTAGCTCCTGAGTTAGAACCGGCGAATACCTACTACTAATATAGGTATATCTATTTGCGGAGTAGAATTTTGAGTGTGTATTACGGATGAAAGTTTTCTATTGAGTGTCTTTTTACAGTTTTCATAAATAGTTTCATGGCTCGTGTATTCTAGCTCGTATGTCTCATCGGAACCCTCTAAAATATTATCGATTTGCCAGTGTAACGTGTCAATGTTGTTCCAACGGGATTGTATGTTACGCAACTTATCCTCTATCTCCCACTTGTCAGCACCATCCTCTACCTTGCAGCTCTGTACTGTTCTCTTAAAAGCCCTGAAGTTAGTTCTTTGCATTTGTATTAGTTCCATCACCTTCCCCATAGTCTGAACTTCCTCTGACACTTTTTCAAGTGGTCGTGACTCATGATGGGATGTAGAAGGACCCGGTTCGCTATTGATGGAGTAGTTAGCGATCATGTTCCT
This sequence comes from Thymelicus lineola, assembly GCA_963932265.1. Classification (NCBI taxonomy): domain Eukaryota; kingdom Metazoa; phylum Arthropoda; class Insecta; order Lepidoptera; family Hesperiidae; genus Thymelicus; species Thymelicus lineola. The sequence goes on from OZ010704.1 coordinate 8,144,706, forward strand.
AGTACTGTCATAAAAACCCTTCAACTGGCCATACATGTCTTTCAAAATATATTCATATGATTTGTCAGGAAACGATTTTAATTGATCATGATTAAATATAAAATCTTGAAAAAGGGTGTCAAGGCAATGCAATTTATTTTTTATATACTCGGGAGTCTTCCTACTTTTAGGATCCTTCTTAAAGTTTATATTTAACTGCTTAACGCTGTTAATGATCTCTTGTTGACGTTGAATAATTGCTTCCATTGCAAAGAGTAATATGAAACGATCTTACTTGGTTTGCAGCTACCACCTTTGATGATATTGGTTCGAGGTTCACTCCTTTCCCGTAAACTCACAAAATGCAATAATCACAAATGTCACTCAGGTATCACTTTAAAAAATGTCACAAAAGTATTTAATTTGCAAAAATAATTATTAAAACTGTTAAAATGTCAATAATACTGTATAAATGTCACTGCAATTGCTTCCGTAAATTATAAAGATATAAAAATGTAATGTAAACTGAATGTCAATCTCTCACTTTATTAATTAAATATAAAGCGTGTAAAAATGTCAAAAATTATTTTTAAACTGTCACAAAAATGTCACAAAACTGTCACTGCAATCCACGCGAAGTCGCGAGGTCCAAAAGTAACTCGAAGGACCAAAATGTACGGGTCAGTTACAAGTTCGGCTGTGTCAATGTCAATGATATGTCAATGAAAAACGCGACTGTCCCGGAAGATACCTTTAATTGCACTGAACAATGCATTGCAGTAATTGCTGACATACAAAATGTACGAGTTAGCTCGTACAAATACCATAGAATACCTCCTTCTGCTACAAATACATTTTATTATACAGGAACTAGTACAATAGGCGGTTTTATTACTTAAATAGCAATCTCTTCCAGACAACCTATTAAGCCAATTCAGCAAATTAAGATTTTACTTCTGTCTTTCCGTAAAATACACACATCTCCCACATAACACCTCAGGGATTGGGTGGTGGCTGAAAAACAGCTGTACGCGGGGCCAAGATCCCGGGTAAGCAGAAGCTGAGCCACTTCATTTGCCCACACAACAGCTGTTTAGTATTAAGTTTTTTGTTTCATTTTTGTATTGTTCTTTTTATTTTTGGTACCTCTCTTGTATTTTTATTATGTGTGGCAATAAACGGTTTATTATTATTAAAAATATTTTTGATAAATCACATCTGCCAAAAAAGACTCCACAACCTCATCACGATGAGCGGGTAAAGTCATATAATTTAGGATAAATGGAGCCACTCTAATGTTGTAAAATATAACTATTCTTTTTTTTATAATAATTTGGTTTAAGATATTTTTCTGTGTTATGTTAGTTACTTTAAGTTTTTTTTTATGTCCAATGTACTTTTAAGTTATTTTGTTTCATAAAGTTTTCATGTAATTAAAATAAATAAACTATGTGTAAATATTAAAATATGAATCAGTTCTATTTTCACCAAACATAGCTTGAAACCATATCGGCAGCTAAGGCTTCTGATCAAAAAAACGTATAAAAATCCGTCTATTCATTTAGGAGCTACGTTGCCACAGACATACAAACACGTTAAACTAATAACACCCCTCTTTTTGTATCGGGGATTAAAACTGAAACGCTATTACTTGGCCAAGTCTTTAATGAGCTGGACGGTTGTGTGAAAAATACACAACTATAGTGGAACAACCAGTCGAAGAGCTTTCAAATCAGACTGCGAGCTGCCCATGTTATTATAGTCTTTATGTGGTCAGCAAAAAGGCATATAATAGCATGCATAATTCTATATGTTGTGTTGAATCGAAGTACTTATGCAGAGTGGACGGTGGTCTCTATGAAGCGTGACTGAGGGTTTTGATCGTTTTATTCAATAAATGACATTATGAGAAACATGAGAAAATAAAATAATTATTCACTGCGTTTACGATACTTTTATTTGTAATTTAATAATATTGTATTAATTTTATTAGAGTCATGTGTAACAATTTGCATGCCCAAAGAGGTAGAACATAAGGTTAAAATGTATTTTTGTGAACCACCTTTATGCATGTACTATGTTCTAGCAATAAATGATTATGATTATGATTCATTGCCTGTGAACAGCATTCTATGATTCCTATCATCTAATAATGTTCAGCCAAGCAGACATAATGTTTTGGCTTATAATGTTTGAAAAATGCTGAAAACCAGCGCCATGGTCGTAGACTGCTGCATAAGCTGAGAATTTTCATATTGCACTGCAGAGTACACAGACTTTTCTGGTGATCAAAATGTGATAATCTTCAGTTTATTGTATTTTTGTCATTTTTGTTTTTCCTTCTCTTTTTCTGTGTAATCTATCATATTTAAGTATTAAAATAAGTCTCTCTTTTTTCATTGTTATTTGTGTGTTGCTTTTGTAATGTGAAAAATATCCGGATGACCGAGCTTAGCTCGGTTTAGTATTGCTTAACAACGCCATCTGCTTTAGCTTTAGTGTAGCTACTCGCCAATAGATGTCAGGAAGAGTCTATTGGAATAAATTTTTTAAACGACATTTTTTAAAAATGAATCCTAGCTAGATCGATTTATTGCCCCCGAAACCTCCTGCATACTAAATTTCATGAAAATCGTTGGAGCCGTTTCCAAGATTCAGAAAATATATATATATACAAGAATTGCTCATTTAAAGGTATTAGATAAATATTTTCTTCTTCTTATTCTTAAAAAGCCTCCCATTAAAATTTTATTAAATTTCCACAGACTATTTAATATATGGTTTAAGCCACGATAGTTTTAACCGGAGGAAACCAAGGTGAGGTCTTATTTATTGTGTATTAACATGGAATCTAAGGAGTTTGCTGGTTTGATTCACTATGTTTTCTTCACCAAAACAAGCGATAAAATTTATATCTAATGTAATACACATATAAGTTTAAAACTTATTGAGCCCGGAGGATTACAACTCCAGTCACCCTTCCAGGTGACCGACGTTCGAACCACTAGACTATCACAAGACCGACATTCGAACCACTAGACTATCACGAGACCGATGTTTGAACCACTAGACTATCACGAGACCGACGTTCGAACCATTAGACTATCACGAGACCGACGGTCGAACTATTAGACTGTCACAATACCGACGTTCGAACCACTAGGATATCACGAGATCGCCGTTCGAACTACTAAACTATCACGAGACCGACGTTCGAACCACTAGACTATCACAAACCGACTAAGCACGGATTTTCATGATATTTAACACACGAGTAGACCATTAACTAGCTTAAGACATAGTAAATTATCCTGTAAATCGCGGGCAAAGGCGCGGGCAGAGCGCTAGTAGATATGTAAAATGTAGGTTATACAATAATTTGATTATTATAATAATATTGGAACGAAGTTCCTTATCGCGCGTTGTGAAAGGGGGCTAGACGGAAAATTACGACACTTTTTGATTCTTACGAATGACGACACTTTTTTTGAAGTGATTCAGAGCGTTTTACAGAGATGGCGCTGTACAACAAAACAATACTTAAATCGAAAGGAACTTCGTTCCATCCGGGTGTCCCTTGACACCTCTCATGTTTTTATAAGTAATAACTAACGTACCTTATTACTTAAAAAAAACGTACCTTTTCAGTTCGTGTTTTCAAGAAATCGCTTTAGAATTTGAAAAATATTTCATGAAAATAAAAACAAAAGTATGAAGACTATTCAGTTGTTAATGAATTATGTCACACACGCGCAATGCTTCGCTGTGTGGTATACACATACTTCTGCGCCGGTATTATGATAGTATATGTCATTGTGTACTTTAGCTATATCTTCATACATTATTGATCATTTATCTCCTCAAATATAAAACAACTAATCAGTTAGTCAGCCCCGGATCTAAGGGGGGGCAAACCGGGGCACTTGCCCCGGGCGGCAGTTTCATGGGGGCGCCAAATCCTTGAGACAAAAATTCGAAATATCGAACAAATGAATTTTTATCAAGTAATCGAATCTTAATATAATAAGTTTGAAAAACAAACTTTTCAGTGATACCAGCAAGCTGTGAGCGAAGCTTCAGCAAACTGAAAATAATTAAAACTTATCTACGTTCTACAATGAGTCAGGATCGTCTAGCCATTGAAAACAAAACTGCCTATGCGACGGACTTTTAGGAGCTAATAGATTCTTTCGCAGAAAAGAAAGCACGCCGTGTAAAGTTGTGTTGTAGTCTTTCCTGGTTATACATTTTTTCCGTGTTTCTGTCACATTTATGTCACAAATGAAAGTAATTGGTTATTAGATAATAAAAAATGTGAGCCATCACGGGATGGCTGGCAGATGTGAAACATACAAAATATACAAGTGCTTAATGCAGATTTTAATTATAAAAATAAAATTTTAAATAATGAAATTAACATAAATTAAAAATCAATTTTCAAACATTATATGCAATATAAATTGGATAAATTTTTATCTACTCTCTTGGTGGTCTTGCGTCTCCAAAAGGGCGTTTCCCTTACATCCATCCATCAGCCCTTGGAGGTCCACTGCTGGACATAGGCCTCCCCTAACTTGCGCCACTCTGACCGGTCCTGAGCATTCTGCATCCAGCGGATGCCCGCTGTCTTCTTCAGGTCGTCAGTCCACCTGGTCGGGGGGCGTCCTATACTCCGTTTTCCGAGACGTGGGCGCCATTCGAGGACCTTTCTTCCCCAACTCTTTTTCCCCAACTCTTCTTCCACAATTCTTTGAACTATGTCGGTTACCCTTGTTCGTCTACGGATCTCCTCGTTTCTGATGCGATCACGTAGAGAAATACCGAGCATAGCCCTCTCCATAGCCCGCTGTGCTACTCTGAGTCAATGGCGGATTAGGCCAATAGTAAAGCACCACGTCTCGGAGCCGCATGTCATCACTGGAAATGGAAACACACACCGCTCGAACACCTTCGACTTCAGGCACTGAGGTAGTGTTTTGGACGACAAGATATTCGGACGCAGTTTCCCGAACGCAGCTCATCCGAGTTGGATTCTACGAGTGACTTCTTTCTCGAAGTTGGACTTACCCATCTGGATCAGTTGTCCCAAGTAATTGTATTCGTCTACAACTTCGAGAGCAGCACCGTCAACAACAACCGGTACGGCTGTAACATGGACATTTGACATGATTTTCGTCTTGTCCATGTTCATCTTAAGACCCACCCGTTATGAGGCGCTGTTCAAGTCCCCGAGCGTTATACCAAGTTCTTCCAGGGAACGCGCCAGGATGACTATATAATCGCAGGTGTGTGATGTATTCGCCATTGATGTTAATGCTACGTCGTTTCCACTCCATCAGCTTGAACACATCTTCCAACGCAGCGGTGAATAGTTTTGGGGATATACCTAACGTCCCCTTGCCTGACACCTCTTTGCAGTTGGATGGGGTTCGTGGCTGTGTCGTGTACTTTGACGGACATGGTGGCTGATGCGTACAAACACTTCAACACCTCGATATACCGGTAGTCGATCCGGCACCGCTGAAGAGAATTGAGTACTTACTTTTAGGGTATAGCCGGCCGATGTAGCAAGTTCTCACTGATTTTTCGCCAATATTACTAGTTTATATTATTTAGTTTGGTATCCACTAATTATAGGTTCATAGTTATAATTGCATTTTATCACTATTTTATGTTATATTTTGTTTTAATTCTCATTTCTTTAATAGTTAGCTAGGGACTATTATTATTATTATTCTTAATTGAATTCGAAATTGCAGTTAGATTAGTCACTAAGAATGCATGTGTTGCGCCGCTCGCCGATCTACACGCGACTGACGGGCGCACTGAAAATCGGAGGACGTAGGAAGTACCTGGTACTTGCTACGCCGTACTCTGAGTGCGACCCTTTTCCGGCATGCTGGTAGCTGTAACTCCGAATACAATTTATAATTGTTGATATAGTTAGTAATAGATATACCACTGTTTTTTAACATTGTTGCAGTGCCTATGTCGGATTAAATGTTTCTTTCGTTCTTTCTTTCTTTCTTTACTGCCCAGGTCTGGATAGAATCAAAGGCTTTCTCATAGTCCACATAGGCGACACACAACGGCAAATTATACTCCTCGGTCTTCTGTATAATCTGCCGCAGTGTGTGTATGTGGTCCATGGTGCTGTAGCCTTTTTGAAATCCTGCTTGTTCGGGAGGCTGGAAGTCGTCAAGCCTGCGTGCAATGCGATGTGTGAGCAGCCTCGAAAACAGCTTATAAACTTGGCTCAGAAGTGCGATTGGCCTGTAGTTCTTCAAAAGGGCTTTATCGCCCTTTTTGAAAAACAGAGTCACCACACTTCTGCTCCACGCTTCCGGGGTAGTTCCAGTATGAATGACGGTATCAAACAGTTTTTGGAGCGCCACTAGTAGGGGTTTCCCCCCAGCTCTTAGCAGCTCTGCGGTGATACCGTCATCTCCCGGTGCCTTGTTGTTTTTAAGCGTTTCCCTTAGGCTACAACAATAAATAGCAAAATTTTAAAATTTTTTACACCTATTCAAACAAAATATAGTTATTATTCTCATAAATTAATTTTAAAAATTTTTATAAAATTTTTGAAATTCGTTTTTGTAAAATATGACAAACGTAGATGTGCCGTTAATATTACTGGGTGAGCGATATGGTGTTCGCGATGTCGGTTCTATACCTACGCTAGTAATAATACTTCAATGTTCATTGGCAATTTTAACAGTTTTTCTCAAACGCTAAAGGGAGGGGGCGCCACTATCAAGGATTTGCCCCGGTTCAAAAAAATCGTAGATCCGGGGCTGCAGTTAGTACCTACCTATCTGCTGTCTTTATTCTTTCTTGACCAACAACGCATCGGCGTTGGCTTAGATGTGGTACCTACATACATAATTATGTGCTCTTTTGACCGACTACCAAAGATATTATATATTTATAACATCTTTGCCGACTACTATTTGAGCTAACTACTATAGTAATATACGTAATTAAGATTTTTTTAATGTGCACACTCAATTATATTTTCGCACAAGTTTAAATCGTCTATTGATTAAAAATGTTAAATATTCAGTTTCCCTAATACACATAGGCAATTATTTAATGATTACCTTCTACATTAAATAATAATTACCTACTATCGATTTTATTTTAATTGGTATCCACAATCCCGTCGAAAAATAATTGCCAAAATAATCCTCATTGTGTCATTCTCATATTTCTCATTATGTAATGCAGTAATTATTTATTTTGTACGGAAAACCACAAACAAATTACCTGCATAATCAATTTCTCGTCAAGCAAAAACATACCTTAATCCAAGGTAATAAGGATTACCAAATAAAGCGTAAAGCACCTGTAAAATCGGGATAAATCAACAAGCACCTATGCGTATAAAAACCACGTTCTATTTCCGAATCGCCATTTTTAGCGGCACGGCGTTCCATTTTCGAAAGTGCCAGTTTATTTTTAAAATTTCTGTCGACATATCTTGTAATAGGACGTTTTTGATTTGTAGTAATGTTTATGCGTATAATGTCATAGAACAGACATCTCGAACAAAATGTGTGTCCCGCCCGGGAGGTTCGGTTTTCAAAATTGAGCCGCCATTCTCCTTTCAAAATCGAACAAATCCATTGAAGATTGAAGCCACGTGGCGCCAATGCAATGGGACATACATGGTGTTCGCGATGTCGGTTCTATACGCTCTTCTCAGTAGTGGGCCGTCAATGGGTAGCCAACCAGCCATTATTTGTGGATGTATTTCAAAATACGTGAGCACGTTATAGTAAGTTAACACTGTTATCATCTAACTCTTCATTGCGTTGCATTGACACTGTTGGCAACCAAGAAGGAAGTGGTGAAGAGTTTCGCAACGCCGATTTCAGAAGAAAAGACATATTGATACCAGGCTGTTTTGTCTTTTTTATTTTACCTGTTCAGGGCCGTAGCTAGGGGGGGGCATTGTGGGGCAATGCCCTACCTTAAAATCACAATGCCCTACCTTAAAAATACCAAAAACTAAGATAAATTATTATAATTTTTTTTTCACAGTTTGAGATAAAAAAGTTGTAGCGATAGGTATCTAAGCTTTTCCGAACATACCACAGTTTGTGACATTCATTTCATATTATAATAATTATTTGTTCTGTGTATAGATGACATTTGAAGCGCCATAACATGAAGCGATGGGTCTATTTGATTGTAATATCTGTGATGCAGTGGGGATTCCCCCCTTTTAAACTATTAGGTCCTTGAATAAATTCTCGCTGTTTTCAAACAGATGGCATTACTGGGTCTACGTGCATGTGATTCCTGATGGTAACGCATGGACCCGAAACTGGAACATTGAACTTTAGTCTGTGTTAGTCAGCCACCCTGTAAACAACGTTGTTTTTTGTAGTGATAAAAATGTTGAGTTTTGTACCAAGTAAAGAATATTTGCGGGGAATTTTATTGCATTATTTTATTTAAAAGAAATCTACCGCTGAATCACACAGAATTCTTACAAAGAACATGCAGAGACTGGTTTCAACGCTTTAAAAACGATGATTTTGATCTTGAAGATAGAGAAAGCTCTGGCACACCGAAAAAGTTTCAAGACAAAGAATTACAAGAATGACTTGATGATGACCCGTGTCAGACGCTATCTGCACTTGCAGGTTCATCACAAGTAGATGATACGATCGTTTTGAAACGTTTGAAAGCCTTAGGGATAGTCCAGAAGCAAGGATATTGGGTCCCTTATGACTTAAAGCCGAGAGACATCGAACGTCGTTTTCTAACGTGCCAAATTTTGCTTCAACGATACAAAAGAAAAAGTTTTCTGCATCTTATCGTGACTGGCGATGAAAAGTGGATACATTATGATAACCCTAAGCGTAACAAATTGTGGGGTAAGCCCGGCCATGCCTCTACACCGTGCGCAAAGCCAAATATTCCTGGTTCTAAGCTTCTCCTCTGTATTTGGTGGGATCAGCAAGATGTTATTTATTATGAGCTCCTCAAACTGAATGAGACTATCACGGGAGATAGCTATCGACTACAATTGATGCGTTTAAGCCGAGCCCTGAAAGAAAAACGCCACTTTACAAGCAGAGGCACGAGAAAGTGATTTTGTTGCATGACAACGCTCGGCCACATGTTACGATACCAGTGAAAACTTACCTGGAAACACTTCGATGGGAAGTTCTACCCCACCCGCTATTTCACCAGATATAGCCCCTTCTGACTACCATGTATTCCGTTCAATGGCACATGGCCTATCTGAGCAGCACTTCCAATCGTATGAAGATACCAAAAAAATGGATTGATTCATGGATAACCTCAAAAGACCTGACGTTTTTCCCACACGGGATTCATTTGCTGCCAAAAAGATGGGAAAAGGTGGTATCTAAAGCGGGGAATTCACTAGACGGACATGCCCGCGGGCAAGTCTGCAGACATGCCCGCCGGACCTCGCTACTATGGGTCTGTGCAATGTTTGCTAGTGTAGGACCGTTGCAGTCAATCTGGCAGACTTGCCCGTTGCACGTCCGCGCGATCTCATTTTGTCTGTGGGGGCACAGACATGTCATTATAATGTATACGCACAACACGACTAATCGGTAAGCCGCCCTAACACAAACTGATAAGTCTGTGTAGTGTATTGTGACGACAGACATGCCCGGTCCGACTGCCCGTGGGCAAGTCCGCGTAGTGTATTCCCCGCTTAATGACGGGCAATACTTTGACTGAAGTATGTTTTAAAAATGACTGAGGATAAAGCATTTATTTTTCCAAAAAAAAATAGCGAGAACTTATTCAAGGACCTAATAAAATAAACATAAACTAGAGATTGATTATGATTGTTAGTAGTTTGGTTATGTGAAGTATAACGGTAAAGAGTGTTTTTGTCAAAAATCTATGCAATTGTTATTTTTACTGTTATAAATTGAAGATTCGTTGATTTCGCGGTGGATATACGGGCCTTCTTTGGAAAAAAAAAACGAAGAGTTGAAGAGCAAATTGACCACAAAGAACAATATGATCTAAATGGTATTTTTGATCATATCTATTTACTCGTATCGCCCCACCTAACAATTAATTATTACCTCACTCTCACAGACGTAGATCTCTAGGTACATCCATATCTGGAAGATAAACCATCTTGTTCGCTTGTTCTTCATTACTGAGGATTTAATAGTTCTTAGATCCATGCTAATGTTCTGTCACAGAAGTTATTTGTCTACTGATTGATTTACGAGCCCGTGCTTCGGGGCAGATCAATTATGATAATTTTTTTACTTACGCCCTACCTGTAACCAATGCTGCCCTACCTCAAATTCGACTCTAGCTACAGCCCTGTACCTGTTACTTAGTGATTGTGACTACTTGGGCGTATTGGGGTGGATTAGAATACTAACCCCAATCCCACACCAGATGGGTGTCGTAAGAGGCGACTAAATAGCACGCTGGTGGTAGGGCCCCGGAGGGATTATATTGGTAATATTGATTTATATTGTTAATTAATTAATTATTTATTTATTATTTATTTAAAATTTATGTCACCTTATAAAAAAGGATGAACAAAGGACAAACTACTACTATCTACTACTATTACTACTACTACTCTTTACTATTATTACTATTATTATTTCTCCATGGGGTTCGCCAGGATAGCTACCACCCTTGAGCATAAGTCAGCCACCAAACGACTCGTCGTGTTCCGGCTGGGGGCTTGAGAGCCAGTTCTTTCTTTCTTTTTCTTCACCCTTTCTTGGCCGGCAACGCATCAGTGATGCCTTTATTGTTGCTGATGTCAATGGGCGACGATAGCCACTTACCATCAGGTGGATCGTCAGCTCGTTTGCTGGCTATTTCCATAAAAAAGAGCGTCAAATTTATGTCATTTAACATAATAATACTTATCATAACTTCTCCATCATAAATCATAACTTCTACGGGGGAAAATATGAGACGCCTTTCAGAACATTCGGAATAACTGTCAGGGAGGCTTCATCATGATGTTTTCCTTCACTAAGACAAAAGATATTGATTGATTGATTTCTAATTTGACCCACTATTACTGATACCTACGTATTAGATACCTACACCTTTAGTTTCAAAAATTTTAAATGCGTGCAGGATCGAAATCAGATGTTCTAGACTTCTAGACAGGTCTTACTTCAAAATCAATATGCGCTGCTGCACCGAAAAATTTTCCCTTTGAAATTCCGTTCAATAATAATAAAAGAAGGCGTGTTTTGTTTCTTTCACTTTTATGAAAAACGATAAAGATAAAACATATTAAAAGTGCAATAGGTGAAATAGGTTTATTAAGCGTTTATGAATAAGGCCGCAAAGCTATACTACTATGAATGAATAAGCTATATTATTATTAAAACGTGTGAACCTACCCTTCCTACATAAAAACAATAACGGTCCGTACGGCGATATGCAAAAATTTAACGAAAATAAAACAAGGGAATAAGAGGGAATAAATAAAATGATAAAAAATATAAATCCAGTGTTTTTGTCCCGCTCCGAAGCCCGTCTAGAGACAGGCGACGCGCTCCCGCCACAACTACCCTACTGACTATTTGAAATGTGACACTCTTGTATTTTGAAATTGTTTGGATTTTTTTTAATGTGACACTTTTGTTTTTTGAAATTGTTTTGGATATAGAACGTTATTTTTTTGACTATTTGAAATGTGATGTGATACGTCTTGTAGTTTGAAATTGTTTTGTATTTAGAAGGTTATTTTTCTTTGAACTTAGGAATTTTGTTGACTAGTTTTTATTTGTGCTAATATTTGAAATTATTTTTACATTGTTTTGAATTTAGAGATTTTTTTTGTTTCAATTTGGGATTTTTTTTCTTAAAAATATGCAATTAATATCGAGGTTAATCAAATTAAAACGTCCATTTAATCTTTAAACACTGTAATGTGGAGGGCAAGTAAAAGTGAAAACAGGCATCGTGTTAAATGAACCCAATAAAAATCCAGAGAGAAGTAATAAAAAACAAGTTTCACAATCAGAGAACTAATGTGGGTAATTATATAATAATTACGCTTTAAATTACATTTTGGTTATTTATTTAATACAATGTAGTACTTCTTTCTTTCTTTTTTTCTGCTCGATTTTTAGGAAAAAAATTCAGTATCAGTTAATTAAGTATCAGGTGGGATACTTGGCGTTCGTCCACAGTCCGGTTCTAACGTCATTTTCTACCTCGCACGTGTAAACTGTGGAACAAACTACCTGCATCGGTGTTCCCTCTAAGCTATGACATGGGGTCCTTCAAGAAGCGGGTCTATCGTCATCTTCTTGGCCGGCAACGCGTTGGTGACGCCGTGTGCGTGTGGATTGAGAGCTCTTTTTTAAAAGTTACTCATATTTTTTTAAAATCAAGGAGTAATTTAGGAAAAAATTGTGAAAACATCGTGGTGAAGATAAAAAATTTGTGAAACGTAAGTTAAGAAAATTATGGTCGATTAACTGGAACACTCAATCCGCTAACTTAAGAAATTACTGTAATCTCGTATCTCAAAATATACTTGATGTATGTTTAACATTTTTATGTGGAAAAATTGTGCAGAATTTGTGAAAGCTATTTACAATTTCTCAATTGATTTTAACGGTTTACTTGGATTTTATAAAGGTTTATTTGGAGCTCTCAATCCTCCTATGTGTTTATTGAGTGTTCCTAAATTTCTCCAACTTTGGCTGAATATTTGCTTATATTTTTACTCCTATTTTACGAGTATAATTAAGACTGAATTTGTGAAACAAAAACCCTGACTTAAAACACAATAATTAGAGAGTAAATGAAAAAAATACTTTCTTATCAACGTCCCGTCTGAGAGCTCCAAGTTTTAGCGTTTATTTGTTTAACCCAAGCTTTTATACAAAGGGCGAATACATCAGAAATTGTGAAAATGTTGTCACTAAAGTTTAACACGATTAATTGTTTTGTGAACGCTTAATTTTAAGAATAATCAACATTATTATATTTTTCATACAAAAAATATATAGGGTGACCATGCATACGTAAAAGAAAGTAAAATGTACTTAAGCGATGAGCGTTTCTAGTAAGAACGTATAATTCAATGTACACCGAGTATTTTATTTTATTATAATTGAAAACATCGTGAAGAAACTCGCGAGTTTTCCATAATGTTCTCAAAGTGTGTGAAGTCTACCAATTCACACTTGGCCAGCGTGGTAGACTATGGTCTATTACTCTCCGCATTGTGAGAGGAGATCCGAGTCCAGCAGTGGGACAGTTATGGGTTGTGACTTTGATTTTTTCATACAACTTGATAATTTATTATAAACACAAATTTCAAAATGAATAAAGAGATCAGTATTCTTTATTTCTTCAGAACCCTAAAAACGCGTAGTTACGTAGGTGAAAAATGTGTCCAACAAATCTATGTCCACCCTACACAATTTCGTCGCTTGGAAATATAATATTGTGGATTATTCTTAAAATTAAGAGTTCACAAAAAATTTAATCGTGTTAAACTTTAGTGACAACATTTTCACAATTTCTGATGTATTCGCCCTTTGTATAAAAGCTTGGGTTAAACAAATAAACGCTAAAACTTGGAGCTCTCAGACGGGACATTGATAAGAAAGTATTTTTTTCATTTACTGTCTAAATATTATGTTTTAAGTCAGGGTTTTTATTTCACAAATTCAGTCTTAATTATACTCGTAAAATAGGAGTAAAAATATAAACAAATATTCAGCCAAAGTTGGAGAAATTTAGGAACACTCAATCCACACATAGGAGGATTGAGAGCTCCAAATAAACCTTTATAAAATCCAAGTAAACCGTTAAAATCAATTGAGAAATTGTGAATAGCTTTCACAAATTCTGCACAATTTTTCCACATAAAAATGTTAAACATACATCAAGTATATTTTGAGATACGAGATTACAGTAATTTCTTAAGTTAGCGGATTGAGTGTTCCAGTTAATCGACCACAACTTTCTTAACATACGTTTCACAAATTTTTTATCTTTACCACGATGTTTTCACAATTTTTTCCTAAATTTCTCCTGATTTTGGAAAAAATATGAGTAATTTTTAAAAAAGAGCCCTCAATCCACACGCACACGGTGACGCCCCTGGTGTTGCTAATGTCCATGGGCGGCGGTGATCACTTACCATCAGGTGACCCGTTTGCTCGTTTGCCTGCTCAAAGCATAAAAAAAAGTATCATTCCATATCAGTTAAAAACATTTATCATTACATACACGTTAAGCGATCGCTCGACCGAGCTACATGGTAGGCGGAGTGGGAGGTGTTAGGTTTTATTTCGTTACGGAATTTCTTGATTCGGTCGCCGCGCTCAAAGCCCGCGATAAAAGCTATGCAATAGCTTAAAAAAAACTACTAAGAACTGGCGGTCTATTATGAACTCTTAATTCTAGCCATGTTCCAGTGTAAACGTCAAATTCATATTACCAAAGCGATCACGTGACACTTTCTTACGTAAAAAATCCCTTACACTAAAGACAGTATCTTTTTCTACTTTAAATTATCTATTTGGCTAAATGTAAAGATTTTAATGTGGAGATTTTTTATGTCTCATGAGTAAGAAATACTTAAAAATTTGGTTTTTATTATAATAGCTTCAAAATCATTGAATGTGAATTGAATTATTGTAAATAATTCCACTTTCTTTTAACTCTTAACGTATATCTTACGTTTAAATTACTTTAAATGGATATCTGAATTGCATCAAAATCGGTTCATTAGATTCTTATAAATATCCAATAATCGAAGTAAATAAACAAAGAAAATACATTTTAGTGTTTCGCGGCCAATCCCGTAGTTTCCGCTTACAAAAACATTCCAATTTAAAATCTATGCAAATATAATGTAACTAGTTGAATGAATTAGAATATTAATTTATTTATGACACTCATAAAATTATGTGGATAGTAAAGAACACACAATACGCCCACCTCGCGATTTCTCTTCCACTTTTTATGGTACAGATATACTAATATATCTTAAAATAGAAAATTTACTGCCGAATATTGTATATTATGTACACATTATGTATATATAGCACAAGGCTCTGTGGAGGTACTCATTCGTATGTTCAGATCATCAGAGTTCAGTACTATGAACATAGATCTCTCTCTGTGGGCGTACTTATGTGTCAGGATTACCAGGATACTAAATAAAACCCATAATTCGACAGGCACAAGGATACTGTCCGTTTATTGCCTGATAACACCCGATTTTATCAATTCAACATTATTTAGTTGTTTACTTTGATTCGCGATACTCTCGATCCGTCTGTCCTCTTGACAGTTCCCTTTTTCTTAATTTCAAAGATTATTACAAACTTATTTTAGGCTGCACCGATACGGCCATACTGACAAGACACACGTCCTCGTGTGTGAATCGTACTAAATCGCGTCATATTTAACAAACGTTACATAAACAAGGATCTCCAAGAACAATTACGAATTTGGAATAATTATCCTGAGCCACGTACCATAGTCGTTAACTTCAATTATCAAAAGTAATAACAAACATTCCCAATGATCTCGAGTAAGTCCTTCAATCTCCACGGCTTTCAAAGCCAACCAGCAATCTTCGTTGCTACCATACACATATCATACCCGAGCAAAACACGAATCGCACTTCGATCGTAATTGCCACTGGCGCTACAAAGTTACTGACTCGAGCTCCCATCTTATCTTGTTCATCAGCAAAATCATTATTAATATCAACATCGACTGGTACATGATCTACAGGCATTCTCATAAACTTTCCTTTACTTTACTGCCAAAGGTTACAACAAATTCAATTCAATTCAATTCAATTCAATTCATTTATTCGTATAAGTGTAATTTTACAAGATGAATTATTAGGCAGTGGTTAGTGTGTACACTTCGTCAATTTTATTGACATACGAATTTGTTAGTTAATTAAAAATTAAATAATTCAATATAACTCAGTAACATGTCATAAAAATATTATTTTAAATGTCAAATTATAAAAAAAAATCTTAATTAATGTCAAAATTATTATAAAATTCTAATAATAATAATACTAATAATTAAAAAATAAAACAATATATAACCTAATTACAATTAATTAAAATACATACATACTTAATATTATTTCCTAACTTTCATATCGGTTAGGAATTCATCTACTGAATAATAACATTTCTCTATTAACCATTTTTTCAGTTCGTATTTGAATTTATTCACCGGTAATTTTTTAAAGAAAGCTCTTTGTTGCCCGAAATCCCGCAAAAATAGCATCAGTTCATTTTCCAGCATTACCACTGCTTCGCAATGTGTTCTCGTTATGGAGAAGAAGCAGCGCAAGAAACTCCATAACAACACTTTTTTTATTACGGAACTACCAAATTATTATTTGCACGATTTTAAAGTCTTTACGTCTCGCGTCGATCGTTTGGTACGTCGTGGCGTCGTCACCGAATCTAAGAATCTCGTCCGTTCCTCTCACTGTTGCGGCCATCGCTGACGACTCACACGTCCTCGTGTGATCATTCTGTAAAGACAAAATCAGCACAGTATTTCGTTCGGCTATTCTGACTTCATGAAGTGAGGGAAGTGTATGTGTGTGTATGTTTTGTGTGTGCTCGTAATCCCCGATAAAATTTCACAACTCCCATATCAACTATATTCAATAAACTCAATCATTCCTCAATAAATTAACGGAAGGGCGTTTAACCCTCTCGTTTCCGTATATACTGCTCAACTTTCGTTTTAAAGATAAACCACAATTAACATAACATCAAATTATAACATCAAAATCACCTTCAAGATATTTTAAACCGCTCTTCCAGAATTAAGATGCTTTTTGTTATTGTCTAACCAGTATTTACACAGTTTAAGCAATATCCAACCTAGATTTGTACACTTAATGGCGCAGTTCAACATACAGAAAAATGGCTGAAGGTTGATCATCATCATCATATTTTTTTTAAATCAACAAATTAATCATTTTGCTTGGTACACTTATATCACTGATCTCTCTCGGATCCACATACATGCTCACTCGAGCGTTCTCACACAGGACACGCCTTTTTTTTGCGTTCCCAACCCAAGTGTCACTAAGCATTGTGTTGGCCCAACTGCCTCAACACCATCATGCGAAATGCTGCATTGATTTCTACTTTAATAGTTTGACCTTCAGACAATTTAAACAGTCACGGCTGTTACAGATAAAGAGCCCTTATTAAGCCAAGCTTAATAGGAAGTCAACTAAGCATACTGGTTAAACAAATTATCTCATAACATAACAAGTTAGAACCCTACATATGACTCATTATTTCGCAGCGTGGTTTATTCATTCATCATTAAATTTCAATTTAATCAACAAATAATCATCAGCACCACATCAATTAATCAATTTACTTTTGCATTAATTAAAAGAAAGATATAAAGCTTGACGTCGTATCAACAACTCATCTCGTCATCATACCAACAAATCCTGTTTCAACATTTTGCCTTTTTAGAATTTGAGAAACGGCACCGATCATTAGCGAGAAAGTAAGAAACACAATGATTTGAAATGGATTTTTGAATTTAGGATCCAACCTGATTTTACTGCATTCAATATATCTTATCACATTTATTCTAACGCTAATTTGATAATATCCCAATTTTATTTGTAGTAGTTACGAATCAAATATAATATTCAAATTCAACTCTATTGAAATGTGTAAGTCTGTAGAAGAGTGGTCTGTAGTCAACACGGCAGGAGAATGACATTTCAAAATTTATTTTCATCTTAATTATTGTGGTCAGTTGTCATTTCGACAGATTTTAATACTTACGTCAAAACATGTGACATATCAAATCATAGGGATGGCAATTTTATAATAACCCAATCTCTATCAAAATATTGTCACAAAACATGAAATGAAATAATGTTACTATTTAAATATGCAGTTACTGTTACTCATGAAGATATTAAGTTATCATTCAGTCTACTTTGCAACAATCTGCAATCATACACGCGATCATTGAAGTTCGCAGTAAAACTTTAAAAGCGCTAAAGGGTTTCAACTACGTAGGAAACGCCAATGTTATATTCAAGGATTTTACATGCCCATCTTAACACGTATGAAAAACAGAATGTAGTAATATAATGTAATGATAAGATTCATATGCTAGAGTGACCACTTGGTTATATTACTTGACTCAGCGGCACGGGTAGGTTAGTCGTTCTGATGCACTATATTATTTTACGTATAGTAAACCAGGAGATTACTTCATTTAGTACAATATACAATTGCATCTTTACCAACCCTAGCATAATTATCTTAAGTTCTTGAGTATGTATTGGGTTCTCTAAAGGTAAATGAAATGTTAACGATTGAAAGCTTTATGCCTATTAAGCCATGTAATTAGCGCGGAACACAGCGCTCACAACAGCAGCGCCGGTAGGTGCATCAACAACCCGTTGCAATTTGGAAGAAACCAGCTCCACACTCGCAGCAAATATGTAGATACACAGATTCAAATCTCGCCGTTTTTCTTTAGCTGAAAAATTTAAGATAGGTTACTTTCAGTTGCATGATATCAAACATCATATTCACTGTGGCTACTCATCTTGCATTCCTTTTGTGAAAAACCTGAAACCAAATTCTCATTTCCATTTATTTCTCGGATTTTTAAATAAAGCCCAACTTTAGTATCACACTCCATGATCTCATCATCTCCTTTATGTTTGATTGATTTTGTATCGTATCCCTTTGTAAAATTTTCCTTCAAGCTTATTTCAAATGTCATTCAAACTTCATTTATTTTCTGAAATTTACTTCTCAAATTCTCCTGAAAATTATCTCACCATCTGGGTTTATCCCACGCCTGATATAGCACAAGGCTCTGTGGAGGTACTCATTCGTATGTTCAGATCATCTGAGTTCAGTACTATGAACATAGATCTCTCTCTGTGGGCGTACTTATGTGTCAGGATTACCAGGATACTAAATAAAACCCATAATTCGACAGGCACAAGGATACTGTCCGTTTATTGCCTGATAACACTCGATTTTATCAATTCAACATTATTTAGTTGTTTACTTTGATTCGCGATACTCTCGATCCGTCTGTCCTCTTGACAGTTCCCTTTTTCTTAATTTCAAAGATTATTACAAACTTATTTTAGGCTGCACCGATATATACATTATACAATTTTTAGCAGTAAATTATCTATTCTAAGACAAATACAGCATAACTTAGACGTAAATCATTTAAAATTGAGATGGATATTTTTTCGAATAAACATTTCGCTGTTGGCCCTAGCGGATGTTAAAGGTTAGCGTAGACAAAGGTAAAAATGTTCATTTGCTAGGAAAGAACACGCATTTTTCAAAATATTGCAATAAATTAATTATTTGAGGAAAAAAGTAAAACAAAATAAAACATGAGAGGTGTCAAGGGACACCCGGATGGAACGAAGTTCCTTTCGATTTAAGTATTGTTTTGTTGTACAGCGCCATCTCTGTAAAACTCTGTGAATTGTGTGAATTGTGAAACTGTGTGAATTTTTTTGAAGTAAAAAAAGTGTCGTCATTCGGAAGAATCAAAAAGTGTCGTAATTTTCCGTCTAGCCCCCTTTCACAACGCGCGATAAGGAACTTCGTTCCAAAAAGATACAAGCCTGGTGGTGGATTATGAAATGTACATATTATTATCATGTGAGGAGACTAGATCCCAGTGGAACATATATTATGACGCACAGACAGAAATTATGACTTAATTCTATATAGACAGTTTACGTTTTTAAATATTTAACCCTTAAATAACCAGTTGTTAACCAAAAACATTATTTAAAGTGTTAATCACACCTGTCAAAGTTAAAAGTTGTATTTATTGTTTTTAATCGGCAACAGCTTTCTTAATTAATATGGTAGAACAGCTGCTGTTGATTGAAGGAATAAAATCATTTAATTTACTACTTACCATTAGTTTTATATGTCAATATATGTCACAATGGTACCTATATAGAATTCTAGGTAATTGACGGAGCAATTATAATTGTAGTAAAATTAATTCTGTAATAATTACTTATTAATAAAAGGTAAGGCTGGCAGATATCTTTTTTGTATTAAAAAACTATTTTTCGTGGTATCTTTTTTATCAATGTCATACATATAAATATGTTTTTTTTTTCTTTTGTTCCTACTTATTATAACTTAATGCTTGACTACTATTGGAAAAATCAACTTAAAGCAACATTCTGATTGTAATCTTATACATATAAGTATTAAACTGTTACACATTTGCTATTTACATATTCTATTTTCTATGAATTCTTTTAGATAATTCATTTCCCTACATACAAATGTTTTTTTTTTTCAAAATTCATTAAGTAGCGAGGTATCGCTACTGGTAAGTATCAGACGTGTATTAAATTTTATTATCATTTAAACTGTTCTATAATAAAAACATGCTATAATTTTATTATAATAATAAATTACCAAGAGTCAGTTGCGTCCTTATGCGAGACGGACGTAGAGTGGGCAAAAGTACATTCGCGCTATACTATAGTACGTATGAAACGACGGGACTGTTAGACCCGCGCTGCACTGCTAGCGATACTTTTGAAGCTGTTTTTTTTTTCTAAGTGGTCTTCACCAATCCACACTGGAATAGCGTGGTGGAGTATGCTCTAGGCCTCCTAAAGAAGAGAAACCCGTACTTAGATTTTTGAAGTTTTTTAGGCGCGACTTGAGAGTAACTCAGATTATTTTTCGGACGGAAGTATGTGGACGGAAATAAAGCTCTATAATCTGTTGAATGTCAAGTGTAAACAAAAATATAAAAAATTGAAGTACAGATAGGTACATAATTCTATTAAGAATACATTGTATCTGTGAAAAGTCTATAGAAATAAGTATACGGGGTAACGAATAATGGTATTATTAACGGTAATTATAGCTTTATATAGTTCTGTAATATAACTGTAGTTCTTTCTTTCTTTTTCTTCTCTCTTTCTTGGCCGGCAACGCATCAGTGATGCCTTTGGTATTGCTGATATCTATGGGCGACGATAGCCACTTACCATCAGGTGGATCGTCAGCTCGTTTGCCGGCTATTTCCATAAAAAATATATGATATTTACTTTAAATTGAGTTTAATTTTTTTGGTAATACATGTCACCGACGTCAAAGAAGTTTTACTTCAGTCACGCGTAAAAATTACACGCACACACTATTTTAAATTTTTTTATTTAATCCAATGAATAATTAATGAAGTAGGTAGGTACCTACTAGTGGGTCTATGCAATATACGTTGGTACTATACGTTGGTAAAGCAAGGATAATTACATTTATTTATTTATTTATTAACATTACCATAGATAAAGATGATAAGATAGTGATGGACGTGTAAATAATGATTTGAAAATTGATCTCGTAATCGTTTGAATTCTGCACGCACTAATTTTCAAAGTTAAGTGTATTTTATCATTCGTTTTGGCGAAGCAAAACATAATGAGGAACCTGCCCATATAAAGTTCTCGATGCTGTTCTCAAAAGTAATTCACACTTTACCTAAATTAATATTAGAATTTCTTATCTTTCTGTTTATTTTCTGACGTTTACAATAATAAATCCCAGTCATAATCCCATACTAGGATTCCTTTTGTCGTGGGTGCCATGGACAACAAACAAAGACACACACACCCAGACCGAGAAAAGAAATTCAAACTCTTTCTCTGCCTCACAGGGAATCAAACCAACGACCCTTTGAACGACGGCGGTCTGTCATGGGAAGTATGGGAACCATGTATGGACGGTAATATGTAATAGTAAGGGGCTGTATCGACGGTAATTGTATTTTGCTATATTACCTTTATGTTTTTTTTTTACATAAAATAAGTTAATGCTTGACCATAATCCCACCTGATGGTAAGTGAAGATATGGTCTAGGATGGTGAGCGCATGTGACTGATATTGATAGTTTTGACTACAACTACTCTTGTCTCCATAGTAGAAGGCATATCATAAAAAGAAACTAAAAACTTCACTTAAGAATTACTTATTCCAAATATCATTATACTTATTTCCACGAGTATGCAGTAGGTAACTAAATATAAAATAATATAATATGTGAGTTAGGATAAAATATTCAGCGTTATACTCAGAAATTAGGGCTTCGCTCCACTGTTAGCTATGGATCGAACACTTTGAATGTATAGCGTATACTGCGTAGGACGCGACGGGACCGACTAAAGCTGTTGTTCCACACCGTGCTATGAACTGAATAATATTTTTTAATTATAGTCACAAACCGATCAGTGTCACAAACACAAAATTCTTTATTGCGATGCTTTTGACTCTTGTGTACTTCTTTATAAAAAAATTGTTGTCATAAGTATGAATAGTTATGTGTCGTATTATGATAAATCCCTTAATAACGATAAATAACTAGCAAAATCACAGTTTTGTGATATGCGAAGGCATGCGAGGTTTTTTCTAACCTAGTACTAATTTTTGCCGAAGATTTAGAGAGCGTTGCCGCGTTGTTAGTAATAAAATAATATAAAGTGATGTTTTAATGTTCTAGCTACGTTAAAGCCCAAACTTAAAGATGAAATAGTTTTACTGTTTAGTACCTATACCACAAAAATCTACAGTTCTCTTTTGAAATAGCCGCCAAAAGAGCTGACGATTCATCTGATGGTAAGTGGCTATCCTCTCCCATGGACATCAACGTCATCTATGACCCTAAGGCATGACGCGTTGCCGGCCGAGAAAGAGAGAACAAAAAGAAAGAAAGAAACCCAAACGGTATTATAGTTTTAATTTTATTTCTTTATACACTTCCGCCATACACAATAGATGATTTCACTCTTACCGCAAGTTAAGGAACTTCGTTTCAAAATGTAATGAAAGATTTAATAGCTAATGTTAGCGGAATAATGTTAGTACGACCGAAGCATTACTTAGAGCAGTGTAGCCGAACGTCGCGTAAGACAAGGACGGAGAATAAGACGAAGGGTTGCTCTGAGACCCGACAAGTACCGAGTTTATCCACGACTCTCTCGCTCTACACAAATACCGTCCAACATAGACGTGCGCGCCCATAAAGAACCGCATTTAAAATCGACGCCAGAGAGATAAGGAATTTACGTAAGTGATGATCACCGTTCATTCTAGAAGCATTTTTGTTACGTCATGTTTATATCGAAAAATCGGGGATTTTTCGCTTGTTTATTTCATATAACAATATATGTAGACTTCTATTTGAATTGTGAGTTTAGCGCGTCTGAAATGTAAGCCAGAGGTAGAAGAATTCGGTATCTCGAATGTGGTACTTTATGGGAACTTCGTAACAATAGCAGGCAGGGGGGAGCGGCGCGCGCATGAAGCACCGAGTACCGTTGTTCGGGAGAGTGGAGATAATAAATGTGTTACTTTATGGACGCGTTGCCTAGAGAGGATATGCCAAGATAACAGTAACTTTCGTACGGCCGTACCTATAGTATAGTTGAGTAGGTATAGGACGATAGGACGATTTCAGTGCGTCTGGACTTAGAAAAAATATCAGTTGATAGAAGCCTGTGGATTTTAATACCTAATAATAGGTAGGTACTTAAAGTAATAAAAATGATAGCCTAGTTTTTAGGGTTCCGAAGTAAAGTCGGAACTCTTATAGTTTCGTCCAAAGGATAGCGCCGAGACAGATAGATATTAGATTTACTTACATATTATTTATTAACACTCCAAAATCGTACAACAAAATATTGAAAAACATTTTTTTTCAGGGAACCTCTCCTTCAGATAACGTGAGGATGAACTTTTTATTCGTCACGTACCCTATAATATTTCAAAAATATCATGGGTCTTATAAGAGCATTTTTGAATTTCGGGGTCCGTTTGCGAAATATTCGGCTTTAAAGTGCTAATTTTGGTTAGAGTCAAGTCCCCTCTTTGGAGTTGGACAAGAGAAAAATTCTCAAAAATAGTTTCTATGATGAATTTACAGGAATAACTATCACGGCTATGTTAACATAAGTAGTTAATGAGTAATAGTCAATAAACTTACTACTTCAGAATCAGAACCCTACATTGCGTGTGGCCTGAAACGCACTTGCCTGGTTTATTGGCCTCGATAGTGGTAAGTTAGTGGTAGTTAGTGGTGAAACTACCACTAGTTTATCTTATTTATTATATTGTCTGTGCACCCTACCCTTTTCACACTTATGTCTTTGTCCTCTGCCCAAAGGTTGTCTGGAAGAGATCGCTCTATAGCGATAAGACCGCCTTTTGTACTACATGCTATTTATATTATGTTCTAATGTAGGTTACTACTATTTGGTGTGTACAATAAAGAGTATTCTATTCTATTCTATTCTAAGTTGGTAACTACTGACTTCTATTGACTGTCGAATCTTTTTCAATATTCAATAAAATATTAATTTTTTCAACGACACCCAAAACACGAATATTTCAAAGTTGTAAAGGTTGGTACAACTACAGAGTGATATTCGATACCCTTTTTATACGGAAGAGACCGGCAGATGGCGTGGTCATTGCACCCTATGGCCATGTTTGTATTCGGACCACATCCGTAGAACTTGTAGAAAACCCATGAATATTTACCTAGTTATGTACCTAATAACTAAAGAATACAGTAAATTAATTTTAGTTTTCACCTTATTTGGATTTGTAAGTAATTCGGTGGATATTTTTATAGAATGAGCTGACGATCCACCTGATAGTAAGTGGCGATCGTCGCCCATGAACTTCAGCAACACCAAAGGCATCACTGATGCGTTGCTGGCCAAGAAAGAAGAAAAAGAAAGAAAGAACTGGCTCTCAAGCCCCCAGCCGGAACACGACGAGCCGTTTGGCAGCTGACTCATGCTCAAGGGTGGTAGCTATCCAGGCGAACTTCACGGAAACTTAATGTACCAGCAATAATCATTTAAGTATTATTACTAGCGTATAGAACCGACACCGCGAACACCATGTACGTCCCAATGCATTGGCGCCACGTGGCTTCAATCTTCAATGGATTCGTTCCATTTTGAAAGGAGAACCGGGGCTCAATTTTGAAAATAGGAGAAAACCGTCGGTCCCGGTTGTTATCATAAGATAACAGTCGGTAAGCCATGTCGGAGGGCCCGCGGGCGGTTTGAAAACTTCCGACACTCGCGTTGGCCACTAACCCCTCCACCAATCCGCACTGGAGCAGTGTGGTGGAGTATGCTCTAGGCCTCAAGAGAAGAGAGCCGTGCCCAGTAGTGGGCCTTAATGGGTTGAAGTCAAGTATGAAGTGTATTTAATGTTATGTATTTAATTTCTACTTGTATTTTATTCTGAGCCACGTAACTATATACTATCGTTCGCAACAATGTTGTTTGCAAATAGAAGTTTGCCAGCAATGATAGTCGTTACAAACAGAGTAATTTACGACAATTGTTATATGATACACTTATGCTTATTAGTAGGGTTGCCACAGGCTTATAATTTTTGGGACAATTCTACTAGACTCTGCGCAAGATTCGGGATTTTTGGTTGGGACAATAACTCTTTGTACAGCATTGAAGTAGGTACCTATCACAGAACATCTAATAATTAGTTAGAAAGGAATTGTGGGCAAGGTAGGCGCGCCAATACTGTGATCAAATGCGCACATCGCACAAAAACACGCGATTGCGCTGTTTAGTGACTCGCAAACTCCAACGAAGAAAAGTACTGCAAAATACTGCGACTTAATTACGTAAAAATGCCTTCATGTGCGGTAATTGGAAAAAACTTTGTTTCGGAGGCCATGATGAAATATGAGTCTGTCGACGGAGTAAGTAATTTCAATCAAAAAGTATAAAAGTATATAATGAATAAGTATACCTTGTGAAAATAAATACCGATAAAAATTTATCGAAAATCAATCCCTAGCTACAGAGTCACGCCTACTTCATGCACACATAACAATCCTCGTGCGTATTTGTTCATTTTCGTTAGTAGTGTTTATTGAAACGGCGACAGCGGTTCCCATACAAATTACGTGCTATGCCCCTTCTAACTAATTATTAGATGTTCTATGGTACCTATAATGTCAGAACAGACATCTCGAAGAAAATGTATGTCCCACCCGGAAGATTCGATTTTCAAAATTGAACAAATCCATTGAAGATTGAAGCCGATCGGCGCCAATTAATTGGGACATACATCGTGTTCGCGATGTCGGTTCTATACTAGTAATAATACTTCAATACTTCAATAATGCACAGTGAGATACTAGGTCAGAGTGGCGCAAGTTAGGGGAGGTCTATGTCCAGCAGTGGACCTCCAAGGGCTGATGATGGATGGATGGATGGATGGGATACTAGGTGACTGCTATAGAGCGTTTCATTGCCTTTAGTCGACACACACGTCAATAAATTTCAACGTAGCGCCCCTTTAATTTTACTTCACTTCAAAAACTCGCCAGCCGCCCCTAGTGCCAATACTTTAGGCGAAGGCGCCCCTTTATTTTCAGCGCCCTTTGTCGACGCAGAATCCGGGAAGGAAAAGTGTAATTCCTAGACACGGGATAGTACGAGACATAAGACCTACAATTTTGGGACAATCCCAGATTTCCCGGCCATCTGGCAACCTTACTTATTATATTAACTAGGAAATCGCCCTCGCTTCGCTTCGGGAAAAATAGTAAAAAAAACATATAGCCTATGTTACTCGGGGATAGTGTAGCTTCCCAACAGTGAAAGAATTTTTCAAATCGGTTCGGTAGTTTCGGAGCCTATTCAATGCAAACAATCAAATCTTTCCTCTTTATAATATTAGTAGATATAGATTACCATAAATATTTATTAATGAATGAAGCCATATCAATGAAAGGATAAACAAATGATTTACAATACAGTACTAGGATTTCCTATTTCTATACTAGTGACATGGATAGTAACTACTCAGGTATAAGTATCTATCTACTAGAAACTATAAAAATTTACTTAAATCCTAAATGCCTGCCAGGGAATCGATCCTGAGAGCCATAGTTCAGCAGTCAGGACTAATAAACCAGTTCTTTTCCGAAGTAAAATCGGAACCCTTATAGTTTCGTCATGTCCGTCCATCCGTCCGTCTTTCCGTCTGTCCATGTCCGAAGCAAAGCGCCGAAACCCTATTTACGTATATTAAAACTCCAAAATCGTAGAATAAAATTTTGAAAATATATTTTTTTCAGGGTACCTCCCGTACAGGTGGATGAATTTTTTTTTGTTGCGTACCCCATAGTGTGGGGTAAATATTATGAGTCTCCTAGGACTATTTTTGAATTTAGCGATTCGTGTACGAAATATTTAATTAAACAGTGCTAATTTTGGTTAGAGTAAAGTGTTAACTTCCGGCTAAACGGTTAGAGTTGGACAAGTGAAAAAATTCTCAAAAATAGTTTCTATGATTAATTTCCAAAGAAAACTATCACGGCTGTGTTAGCATAAGTACCTAATTTAATTAATGAGTAATAGTCGATAAACTTACTACTTCGGAACCCTACATTGCGCGTGGCCTGACACGCACTTGCCCAGATTTTTATTTACGCCTTTGTCAAGCGTTTGATAAAATTGATATGTAATAACTTATAGTATGTAATAAAATTTTATGAATGTTTTATTAATACTCAATTTGTAACTTGTTGCAGTGCTTAACAAAATAAATAATTTCTTGCTTCTTTCTTTCTTTCAAATAACAATTTTGTAGTGTCAATATACAGCACCTATTGTGTAATTTTTTGTCCCGCGTGTGGCCTCGTCAATCAGTCGTCTGAATATTATTATGCAGTCTACAAAATTACTGCAAGAAAATATCAAAAGCACCGCAAATAATAACAAGGTAAGTATACACAGACTAGATTTAATTCCCATAACATAGGTTTTTAATGGGAGGACAGTTTACAAAATTACAGAGTAGAGTTACATAGATAAAATAACAAGTTGATTTCCCTTGCATTGCACAAATTAATATTATCAGGTAGGGGAAGTAAGCCCAAGACGGGTACCCAGCCTAAAAAGGGTAGGCAATGCGACATCGTCAGATTGAACGCTGGACTCGCTGCGAACAGTGCAACAGTCGCTCCGCATCCCGCTCCATCTGAGGCAGTCACTAAAAAACGAAGCTAGTAGAAACACGTGCGTAGTGACCAAAAACATTTTTTCGTCTGTTTCGATAAAAAATTGCAAGGTAAATTCAGATTGATTTTTGGTTTGGCTTAAATGTCTGTCTAATAGTGTTGATTCAGTATCGAAATAAACTTATTCAAGTATATTTTCATACTCAGCACACGGATTTAGAGTTAATATTTGAAGGTTATTTTTCGAATAATGCAAACTTCTAGCTAAAAGGCAAAATGGGTAGGGCAAAATGAGTACCTACTCGTTTTGCCCCTTTTTTACGTGGGGAAATCCACATGGATGCCATGAATACTATTGGCTATGCCGGACTCCTACCGGCTAACCACCACGGGTGTACTCCTCTACACCGCCGGTCAGGATCACGGGCACGCTCTCGCATTCTTCTGCGAGCCTGACAGCGCTAGTCCTTTTTGAGATCCCTTTCTCAGCATGGATCTGGAGTTTAACCATCCCTTTTTCACTACAAGGCACGCGGCTCATACACCGCGCGCACCTTCTCGAGGTTTTATTTTACTGACGGCTGACACCGAGTCCACCGTCAAGACATCAATTCATGGAGGACGGAGAAGGGCCTGGTATGCCCTCTTCCGACGTCCTACTCTCCGGCTGCGAATTGGGAGGTTAGATGATATCTCCCTCTCCCTCTCCGCAGCTTCTTTCTGCGACATAACCTCCTCGCAAAAGAAAAGTCCCACGTCCCAAGACCTCTCGGTTCTGCTCCATTCGCTCTCTGCTCTGCTCCATACGCTCTCTGCTCTGGACCATTGCTCTTATTATGGTCGAAAGCGAGAGATAGTCCCCCATTTCTGCGACGAGTTCACGGCGCTCGTCCAGCTCCAGGCTCC
The DNA here is from genome assembly GCA_963932265.1 of Thymelicus lineola. Taxonomy (NCBI): domain Eukaryota; kingdom Metazoa; phylum Arthropoda; class Insecta; order Lepidoptera; family Hesperiidae; genus Thymelicus; species Thymelicus lineola. The sequence continues at coordinate 8,173,665 of OZ010704.1, forward strand.
GTGCTCCCAGGCTGGGCACACTAACAATGTGTGTTGCGCCATCTTCGACGCAGCTGCAATGGTGGCACCTGGTGGTCGGTTCCCTTCCAGCTATACGGCACAGGTACTTTCCGAAACAATGTCCGGTGAGCACCTATATGAGCCGGAAGTTAAACAACCCATGTTGCCTGTCCAACCAATCCTCCAGGATAAGACGGACAGCCTCGACAGTCCAGCATCCGGCTCTTGAGTTCAGCCAGCTGCTTTTTCCACCTTTCAGTCACCGACTGTTGAGCGTGGAACTTCCACTCTTCCATTTCTCTTAGCGAGGGTACAATACACCGGGCCCGGATCTGATCGCCAATCATATAACGAAGCTAAAGCATCCCGCCAAGACGCACGCTGCCTCGAAGGAGATGGTGCGATGTGCGATATCCTCGAATGACTCCGATAGCCATCACCCTCTGAGGTTTTCTTAAAAGGACGATAGTTCTATCAGTCAGCTCTTCTTCCCATACGGGAGCTCTGTATAAGGTCATAGACCGCAACACTCCTAAATAGAGGCGTCTGCTACTTTCTTTAGGACCCCCGAGGTTTGAATAGAAAAGAATAAAAATAGAAGCAAAGAAAATAAGTGGTACTGCCTCTTCTTCCAGGGCCCATATGTAGATCCTCCAAGTGAGGATTGCCAAATGTGGGCCCACGAACAATGTGCATCATACACCGGATTCGGGTCATTTTTCATGATGCATGTCAAAAGAATTGAGTCTGGATAGATGATATTAAAGTAACAACTGTGATTATTAGTTGTTATTTAAGTTAGTAATTTTTTAATTAGTAGCAATGGTGCCTGGCTACTTACTACATAAAGACTAATTACTACTACTGACTTCAGTGTTACTGGACATTGTTATATTCTATTATGTTAAGTTTTTATGCAATTTAATAGTATGCATATTTTTAGACTGATTATGATGTAGCTAACTTAGAAATGTTCGAGAGATTTATGTACTTTTAAAACATTTTGAGTAAGTCAATTTTGTAAAAGTCCTACACAATTTGAATTGATTAAATTTTTTGCAGATATTTATTGTTCTGTTTAATAGTATAAACACATAATCTTTCAATTCTACTAGCTTCTTTCAATTTCCTACCCATCTTAGGCCGGCCTTCCGTTTTGCCCGAGGCCAGTACCCATTTTAGGCCCCCCCTACGGGCAAAATGAGTTTTTTAAAGGTTTATGTTAATTGCTCATAATAATTTTGCTGGTGTAGTTTTAAGTAATATGACCTAATTTTATCAAACTATACTAAACTCCCTTACACGCATCAACTTAAGTCTTTAGAAATTATGTTATTAACATGCTCAAATTTTAATTTTGCCTTAAGGTACCCTTCTTGGGCTTACTTCCCCTACGGATATCGTGAGACTTGAAGTTAGTATTTGTTTTGGAGGAGATATCTTTATAATCTGCAAAATACAAACGCAAATATAACTAGTCCATATATATAGCCATAAGTTCTGTTACAAATGAAAATGCTTTTTTTTAATGAAGTAATGTAATATTAATAAAATTTATACCTACATATTTATTAAAGTCTCAGCAAAAAATAAAAAAAAATATTCTATTCGAAATGGCCACCTTTGGCTTTTATACAGGCCTTTAATCTGTTTGGCCACGAATCTATGGATTTACGCACTGTTTCCAAGGGAAATTTCGCCACTGCTTGCTCCAAAGATTTTTTAAGAGACTCAATGTCGCCGTGTCGTTTAGAGCAGGCCATGTCCTCTAAAACTGACCATAATTTGAAGTCTAAAGGGTTGAGGTCTGGGCTTGATGAGGGCCAGTCTTCAGCTCTTATAAAGTCCTGAACATTGGTTTTAAGCCAGGCTTGGGTAGTTCGTGCCTTGTGACCAGCCACCAGGTGCAGAGTCCTGTTGGAAAGTCCACAGTATATTTTTAAAAAGAGTATTGCTGAGAGGTTTCACAACATGATCCAAGACTGTATCTTGATACACTTTGGCTGAAGTTTTCACTCCTTTTTCACAAAAATGCAGTTTTGTGACTCCTTGATAAGACACGCCCCACCAAACCATCACTGACGCAGGATGATGACCACGTTGTACCTTCCCGACCACTTGAGCAGCTTCTTTAGAACTGTGAGCGTACACTTTATCATTTTGCTTATTGTAGTGTTCTTCAATCGTGAAAATTTTTTCATCGGTAAAGAGGATATTTCTGTGCCTTTCACCTGCGTATCGCGACAGAAGGCGTTTTGATAGATCCACTCTCTTTAATTGTAAAGATTGATTTAGGGCATGTCCTGTATATCGACGATAAGCACCGAGCTTCAGGTCTTGTTTTATAATACGCGACAGAGTCCTAGCGGGAATCTTCATTTCTCGCGATAAGATTTTTTGCTTCCTAATGGGGTTTCGACGAATTCTGGCTTTAACAGCATTAACAGCCTTTGTAGTTCTAACAGCACGCGGCCGCCCCGATCTTTTCTGGTCTTCGACAGACGAAGTGTTGTTGTATCTGTTGATTGTACGATATACGAACATACGGCTGATACCAAGCTTTTGAAGTATCTGGAATATGACCGACGGCTCCATACCCACTTTATGCAAGGCGATCACTGCAATCCTATTTTCTTTAACACCCCATTCCATATTGTAATTTGATAATGAACACGAAAAAGTATGTGAAATGGCGCGAAATCGAAAGAAGTTTTTAAAATAATATACGTGTTCCAAATTCAAAATAATTAAAAAGCTGAAAAAAAGAAAAGTTTTTATGTAAGTTACAATTACAGTTACAAGTTACATAATGTAACAGTATTTATGGCCTAATAGATCTAGTATCGAATATCGGTTAGTGACGTCACGTGACGTTTTGGTGGGTTTGATATGGATTTTTATTAATCAATTTTTGATTTTAAATTGAACATTATTATTTTTATAATGTTTTTTGTGAACATTAATCATCAACATTCTTCTAGTTCTTATCTTCTATCTAGTCTTTAGTATCTTCTATCTAGCTCTTTTTTACTTATAATATCATTGCTTATAGCTGGAGACTTTAACAACCATGGTTTATCAAGGATCGATTTCAAATGTCAGGTTTGTTGCACACATAATATTTGGATCGGCGCCATATGACACTCCTTTTGGCATATCTTCGCATATTTGGTATATTTTGGTCGGCTTAGTGTAATTTGGGTTGGCGTAGGTAGGGGAAGGCCGGGCATAGTGAACAGCCCAGGCAAAGCGGATACCCCCTTTTATTTTAAAATGGTGGGCCCGAACGGGCTACCATCTTACCACGAGGTGCTCCCCGCACCCCTCAGTCGTATACAAATAGAGCTAACGCATAGTAACGCGTCATTTGCGAAATAATTAACAAAAATTAAAAAGTGAACACTGCTTACGACTTTTCAATGTACGTAATTTTGTAATTACTTATGTTTATATAGTATTAATGTATTGGCTTGATTCTCTCTTCAAAGTGCATGTGTCCTTGCAGAAATACTGCTAGTTTTATTGAGATTCTGTTTCTGGATTTCATTTTAGGTTCGGTTAAGTTAAACAAGTATCCGTCGGGCAAAATGAACACGGGCAAAGTGGACACTGTATTCACTTTGCCCAACAGTGTTCATTTTGCCCGCAGATTTAGAAATAATCACTTTTCTTGATTCCACTTTACCTACAAATATATCTAAACCTGACAAAGAAGATCCATTCAGATATAACGCCACTCAAAAATCTTCCACTAGTAAGCCTACATCTTATTTAAGCCCAAAAAATATAAGTGCACTTCCAACTGCTCATGTTCTTGTGGGTAGCCGCAAAAGAAAATTTCAAAAGTCTGATTGTCAAAAGTGTGCTTTACTAGCACTCCTGTAAAGGACGAACAGAAAACTATTTTTTTTTACTAATTTTTGAAACAAGTACCAAATTATTGAGAAACATTGAGAAATATTTAGATCAGGGATGTTGCGGATGCAAATGTGGATGCGGATGCGGATGTTTAAGATCTTATAAGTCGGATCGCCGAGGCCCGAGACGTTGTGATTAATTTTTTGATAGTGTATCCGACATTGTGACATAAAACCAAAGAATGTCGGACACACTGTCAAAGGATTCATCACAACGTCTCGGGCCTCGGCGATCCGACATAATTAAGATCTTAAACATCCGTATCCGCATCCACATCCGCATCCACAACATCCCTGATTACGATACTAAAACAAAAACAAAAACCACGCGAAAAAAAAATGCTGACATTAATAAAATTACTAAAGCGACCAAAAGAACCAAAACAACTGAAATTTATAAAACGACCAAAAGTATTAAAGCCAAAGGAAGCCAAAGGAGGACAAAAAAAATGATGAAAAGTTTATGTGCTATTTTTGTGAAAAGATTTTACATATAGAAATTAACGAACTGGCGGTCGACAATTGGATCCAATGCAATTCCTGCAAGCAATGGATGACTTCCACGAGAAATGCACGGCTTACCAGGGAAATGGCATATTTCTTTGTGACAACTGCTAGATGACTGATTAGTTGTATTCCTTATTAATGTTTCCTTTAATTGCATATATTTTCTTTTATATTCTTAGGTAATCATTCCTTAATTAACCATGTGTTCACTTTACCCTATGAGCCTATCCACTTTACCCGGTGGATTGGGCAAAGCGGATAGCGGTATCAAGTTAAACGTTATTAAAAATTTTAAGTTAATTACTGATGTTACAATATTTTAGTTAAATATATTAAAAAGTTTAATAAATACTGCTTCAAACTCAGTCATTATTTTGTATATGTCTGTATCGACTTCGTTCCTATAGCCCGCCAAATCTTAAGGTGTCCATTTTGCCCGGCCTTCCCCTACTACGTTCGGCTAAGACGAGCAGCCTCTCTCAAACATATTTCTAAATAATAATCTATTTTCTCATCCAGCTATGCTTATTAATTTCCATTCGAATATGTGTAGCAACCCTACGCCTTCTTCTTTCTTCTTCTTCTTCACGAGTCCAGTCGAAGCTAAGTTTCCCCGCTCTAAATGGACTTAGGTGAAAATCGGACAGTTATGCAACGAATAGGCTATGTAATGGTTTTGATTTATTTGATAAAAAAAAAACAGGGAATTAAGATTTCCGCATTAGCACCCAAGCATTACTAGAAATGTAATAACTGAACTCATATTGATTGTGGCTATCTCACATTTTTTAATCTGTAGTTCCGGAGATCAAAGCGTTCAAACTAACAAACAAAAACCTTTTCAGCTTTGATATATCGCACACCCAGTGGAAGAAAGGCATAAGTTGAAAATTGCAATTTTACAGGAGAGATAAAAAACTGTTAAAATATCAGTAAGTAGTCAAAGGAATTTACATTACGATTTCTTGCACAAAACCGTCAAGATTAATGATAAAAATTTGAAAAAAATTGAGCTTAAGCAGCTTTTGTCCCTCTTTCCAATCATATTAATAACTAAAATTCAACGTAAGACGACTTAGCTTTTTTCCGCTGAGAGTGCGAATTAGTAGTAATTGATTTAATCCTCAGGATGCATTTCTATTTCGATTTCGTCATTGTTATAAGTTACCAATGGTAATGTAACTGGTAAATTACCACATCTGACCACACGCCACTCATACCTCGATGTTTCCGCCACGTTCGAAGTTTTTTGCATCGCGTGCCACGTGACAGACAGACAGACAGACCGGGCAATTTATAATATGTCGTATCGCACGATCTTAGCACGCTATCGCCGACCAGTGTAACTTGATCTCTGTTTTTTAAATTCATTTTAAGTTTTATGTTTGAATGGTACGATATTTTCTGTCTTTGAGAGCTTCTTATTTTTGTTTCATTATCTTGTAAGTTTATTAAAAAAACATACTAACGCCCCAACTCAGGGTCTTAATGATTACTATAATCGCTTCTTGGTAAAGAATCACCATTTCTGTATTAAGGAGCGATTTAATTAACCGTTAGTGACTTTGAGTTGTAGTGTAGCGTTTATACATAACATAGTATAATGTCTTGGTAAAGCCGTCGTTCACAAATCGACGGCTTGTATGATAGTAAGTTTGTAAGTAATCCAATAAGATTGCAGTTGTGGCTCAACTTCTTTAGCGTTTCCGTGCTTCGGGAGGTACGTAAACCCTTGATCACTATGCCTAGACGTTTACTGTTAAAAAATGAGAGCTGTCAAGGGACACCCGGATGGAACGAAGTTCCTTTCGATTTAAGTATTGTTTTGTTGTACAGCGCCATCTCTGTAAAACGCTCTGAATCACTTCAAAAAAAGTGTCGTCATTCGTAAGAATCAAAAAGTGTCGTAATTTTCCGTCTAGCCCCCTTTCACAACGCGCGATAAGGAACTTCGTTCCAAAACTGTTAATTTAGGTTTTTAATGTGTCGTAAATTTTCTTTCAAAAAGTAAGGTTGCTTTTTAGATCGGCAACGCATTGGTGACGCCCCCGGTGTTGCTTATGTGCAGTGGTGATCACCTGTTGATTGGTCAGAGTATTAAATAAAAAAGTAAGGGAAACAAGAAAGGATATTGCTGCTAATCACCACCGAAATATGTAATGATGATGATGGTGAGGATGATGATGATAGTCATGTTATAGCAGTGTTAATGTTAGTAATATAATTTATGGTGATTGTACGGTAAAGTCAAAGTCAAAGTCAAAATATTTTATTCATATAGGTATCACTGATACACTTATGCACGTCATTTTTTTGGTATAACGTATTAAGTGACCACACTGTTTTTTTGTCAATTCTTTAGTCGATAAATAGTCGTGTATTAAACGAGAATACATTAAAATATATTGATGGCTATTTCATAAAATTCTCGGCCATGATCAAATCCTGTTTTCTTTCTATCTTTTCAAGCACTGAACCCCTCAAATTAAAGGGAACAATAAAAATAGACAAACAAGTTTTAGTTCCGAATAACGCGCAGGGGTCAAGCTTTGCTGGTTGTTTAGCGTATTGCAACACTTATGTGTAATTATGCTGATTTGAACGATACCTGGTGAAATTGTTGATAATTATTAGAAGGGTTCAGGGTCCCTGTTTTGGGTGATAGTAATCGGTTACTCATTGGGAAAAACCGAGTTTTTTTTTGCTTAATTAAGTACCACCTGGGTTTAGGTTTCCAGTTAAATATTATAGGTACTTTAAAAGTTTAATATCGCTTACCCAGTAAAACAACGGCACATCTACGTTTGTCATATTTTACAGAAATGAATTTCAAAAATTTTATAAAAATGTTTAAAATTAATTTATGGGTTCTGTTTGCGTTTTTTACAGATTGTATGGGTTTGGTTACTAGTATAGACATTAATACATATTTACCACTATGTAGATTAGGCACTTTTAAACACGTATACCATATAAACTCAATTTCGCATTTTTGATATGTTTCAATGACAAAGGCTAGGTATCCCATGGCGCAGTTTGAGCGTATGTGTTTTTATTTATGACTTCTAATCCTATTTTATAATTATAATTCTTATTATTTCAGAAATATATCTCCTTTCCTCCCCTTTCCTTGATAATCGGTTAGAACTAGGCTCGTAGCCGACAGAGGGGTGGCGTTTAATACATCCCCTGCGCAGCCATTTTTCATTTCGCTCATTACTTGCAACCCTTTGCGATTCCACCCTCGTAAGGTTTGCAAATATATTTTATTTTTAATATATTTTTTACGTAACTTTACCACGTTATTTTTCGTGTGAGATAGCCGTCAAAGATGTGTTAAACCAATCGGTATAATGATAAACTTGGTACACTATTTTCTTCTTACTCTAGTCTTACTTGACAAGCCCTATTGGGAGTGAGCGGTCCCGAGTTCCAATCCCGGACGGGGTAGATATCTATAACAGACTATAGCACTCTGCGCAAGGCTTTGCCCACGTTTTGCGAGATAATAAGTACCCTAAATCTCTTCAGTAGTTTTTGGGTTAAAAGAAACAAACATCGATAAATCCTCACAAACTCACATTTTATATCAGTAGGATAAATGTTAGCCCATAACTGTATGTAACTGGGGGCCATTCATTTATTACGTAAGGACGATTTTTGCCTATTTTTGACCCCCCCCCCCCTAACCCCGTGTAAGGACACATAAGATTTCTCGGACTCCCCTCCCCCTTCTTGTGAATATGTAAAATAGGTAATTGAAGACTGAAAACATGTATCGATTTTTCTACTTATAAAATACATATTAGGTACGTAAGAATGTCTATAACACCCCCTCCCCCCGAAGTAAGGGCATGTAGAGATTCCCCCCCCTCGGGATCTTACGTAATTAATGAATGGCCCTTACTTTGTGAAGAACCGACAGACCATTGTCCAAATATGGATTAGAAGACACATTTACTGGATCGCTTTAAGTTGCTCAAAACTACCGATAAGTTCATACCTTAGTTGCTTGAAGTAAGTTCAAAATTACCCGTTTGCGTTGCTGACGGTACCAAGTTTCCAGCCGCCGGCAGTTTTCATTCCGACTTGATTAAATCCTGCACCGCTAATATATAACCCACACTATTCTCCATGTGCACGGTGAATTGAAAATATTCTACCTACCTACTTATTGGCCTTAGCCTGAAAAGAAAGAAAGAAAGATAGATAGAAATGTTTATTTCACCTTAATTATCTAAAAATTATACACGGAAACAATGCACTTAAATGTATGATAATAGGTGAAAAGGGTTTCACGCTCATTTATCGTTCTTTGTTCTTATTCTTTTTTCATTCATTTTGTCCACCATCCAATTTAAAATGTGAATCACACTATAAATATTGACATTACCACACATTCTTTCATTCGAGCCAAAATAAATATGTCGTCGTATTCCCAGTTTCGTAATCTAAAATACGTGTGACATATGACATATATCACGGCCGACATTAGTCACGGGGCCTATTTTAAAAGCAAATGACAAACGGAGACATTGTTTTTTTTTAAATCACTTAAAATGACAAAACGCTGTTTTTTAGGCTTCCGAACAGGAACATAGTGTGGGGTATTGTTGAATAGGTCTTCTAAAAATATTATGGGTCTTCTAAGACCATTTTTGGAATTAGGGGTCCATTTGCGAAATATTTGGCTTTAAAGTGCTAATTTAAGGTAGGTAGAGTCATGGGGGGGACCGCCTGCTGGCTAAAGCTGGCGGTTCGCGTCGCGACGGAGACAAGCGACCGAGACAAGAGACCGAGACGGGAGACCGCGACAAGTGTCTCGGTCTCTTCTGCATCTACTGTGTGGGTCGAGACCGAGACCGCGACCAAAGCTACAATTCATTCAATTTCAGAGTCTGTCGATGGAGTCACTTATGTTGTACTGTGCCATTAATTTACACTGTAATGGAAAGCTAATTAGAACTTCCATTGGAGGAAGAAGAAGGTTTTATTTATGGTTTCAGCTGTTTTTCCAAATATTTTTCTTTAAATTTTCGTCTCTGTAGGACTCCAGTTGAGTATTGTATATCGGAGGGTGCTGTCTGATCAGTTCAATCAGCTTTTCACAGTCTTACAGTACATAGAAGGCATTTTTGAAAACTTGTCCTATAAGAGGTTAAAATGTGAGATGAAAGTTTTATATTATAAAGACTAGGTCCTACTAATATGTGTATCCATATCCAATAATAAATACTATTCCATACTGGATACATCCAGTTTCCAGCTTTGAAATCCGCCAGGTAAACAAGTTTTAAACGTAAAATCGTTTATTACATATTTCAAGTTTATCGCTGAAAGATATTACTACTGAACATTTTTTCACATTCGGAGCAAGGTTTAGAGTTAAAAATATAAAAAGCGAGTGTCACATTTGGTACATAATAAACAGCGCAGTGTAAAGTGGTCACTAAAATACGCAATATGAAGTTACCGGCCGTATACTGCGCGCACTGCGGTTTGGTCCTTTGAAATAAGTAAAATTTCAAGTGTTTTTAGAGATGTTTTAGCTTTGGAACTATTCCTAAATACTAATATATTATATGATAAATTATACTTAGGTAAATCAAAGGTTTAAAAACAAAAAGATATAATAATAAAACAGAGATAAATTGTATTTTTGTTTGCCTTAACAACAATATATTGTGGGGAAAAAATACTCACAACAGTAATATTACAAAAGTAAAATTAAAGTTTAATGAACACAGTTCGCAAGACTTGAACAAAATAATAAAGCGATCGGAATACTGATTGGACTATACTTCTTCATATTAAAAAATGAGGCTGTCGAGCAGTGACTGTAGTCGATGCTATTGACTCTTATGGGCTAATCCAATGTTATTTTTTATGCACATAGCCGACAAATGATCAAACGAATCACCTGATGGTAATTGTTCATCATCGTCCATGAATATCACGAACACCTTAGGCAATACCAACGAAGAAAAGAGAACTAAGAACTGTATCGAGCCCCTATCCGGAACACGAAGAGTCGCTTGGCGGCTTACTAAAGTAAGAGCTAGCAAGAGTAGCTAACCAGATAGGCTTAGCAGATCTGTGAACAAATAACAAAATAAATAAATACTTTCGATAAAAAAATCCCATGCATTAGTCCAATCCGCAGCAACAGCAATCACATAAAATTATTTACGGGCTTACCTGTGCGTTTAACGAGCCGCCCTAAAGTGAAAAGTGTTTTTACGTTCAGCTGTTTACGATCGACGCCGATGGATGCGAATGATCGTACAGAGCCAGTGCGAAATGCGAACGATAGATCGTGCGACATCGGCTATCTTCGGGTATAGTACAACTGTTATAGATCGGTATAATTAGTAGAATTTTAGAAGATTTCAAGGTCGAGATTTGTAATAAATGAGTCAATGAATTAATAAAAATGACAATTTTTTGAGCCTTACAACTCAAGAACTAATTAAGTATTATTATGGGCTTCTTCATAAAGTTTTTTTAAACAAAAATTTAACTGCATTGATTTATTAATTTGGACTTCATAAGAAGGGATCTCGAGTGAAGGTGGAGCGTGGTGGAGTATGCTCTAGGTTCCTCAATAGAGAGGTTGAAGTCTAAGTAGGGATCTAATGTAGCTCGAAATAACACACATAATAGGTAGGTAGATCGCGTCATCCTTTTCTATTCCGAACTTGGGTCACACAGCACACTACTGTTTAAATGTGAAAGGAATAAGGATTAAAGGTCAATACAAAGTTAAACTTTATTGCTTTCAGTTTTATACTAAAACTTATCGCATTGAATACATCTGTTGATATTTATTTCTCTAGCAATGCCTTGCATACTTCACATTGTTCTTACCTCATGCCACTCACATTCTATAGAATGTAAGTAAGTATTCGTACCGGTCCATGTGAGCCACTGTGCGTTGGTATCGCTGCATCTAAAGTAAAGCGAGCAATCTTGATCTGTCGACATTGATCGGACATAGCGATCTCGGGAGCCGACTGGATGCTAGTGTTGCCAGTTGAAGTTTCTTTGGAAAATAGGGAGAACATGTCTTGTTTGGAACTTTTCGAACAGTGAAGGTAATTGCTAATTTTTACGAAATAGTTTAAGTCAATGATATTATATATTAAAAAGAGGCAGATACCTACGTCATAAGCGCGCGCGTTGTGTGACTCAAAAAGTTCTCAATTGGGAACTCTTAGGTATTCAGGTGAAGAAAGAGATAGCGATGTAGTTTTGACGCGCGAGCGATAAAGACGTGCGATAAAGCAATAAAGCGTGCCTTGCGGACATCGGAACAGATTTTTCGGTTGATTTGTAAGGGCATAACGTATCTATATTTATTTAAACATCATTGGTTTAAGTGGTTTACTAACGTCCCAACGCAGAGTCACTAACGGTTAGGTACTTTAATCGCTCCTTAGTAAAGAATCACCATACAAATTCTGTATTAAGGAGCGATTTAAGTAACCGTTAGTGACTCTGAGTTGGGGCGTAAATATCACTTAGCATCAGGTGGAACGTCAGCTCGTTTGTCGGCTATTTCCATAAAAAAGGAATAATGATTTTCTTGGATATTGTCTATTTGCTTTAGCGTTTGTTTCCGCATATCTTATAGGGGTTAACCAATGATATTATAACTAAAGATACGTTATGCCCTTATAAATCAACCAAAAAATCTGTTCCGATCGAGCTTCAACACACACACGTTTATCTTTTGTTTCATTAAACCGATCACACATTGATAAATTATGTAAAAGGGATGGCACTACTAAAACCATAATAATAGTGAAAAAGACAGCTAGTGTTTGTCGCTCGAGGTCGCTCGCGTCACAGCGCGTCACGAGATCTATGACCAAATGGCACACATTTGCACACTTAGCACACCAACAAATTCAGTACGGAACAGTCAGTAAAAGTTAAAAGAAATATTCGAAATTAGTACCAATATTTAACATAACGTTTTATGTAAGTACTTACCTGTGGTATGTAATCCATCATTTTTATGCAATTTGGAGATATGATTTTTTCGAAATCTCAAAACAACTCGGCATTTTGGTGAAACTATAGACGGCCCAAAGACGGCCTCACTCACGGCAGCTATCAACTGTATGAATTGAAATCGCTATACTTATGCACATTCGACTGGCGTACTTCTAGCGCCGTGTTGGCATGTCTTGTATATAATGTCATTGGGGTTAACCGATTTGCATGGCATTTACACTGACTTATTGTAGCAACATAGCAAATTAAAAATTAAAAAAAAATTATAGCTTTTAATTTTGTTCATTCAAATCGGTTCACCAATAAAAAATAAAAGTAATTCTTTATACTTTTTCGAGTGTACTGAAATAAATTTCCAGAAACGAAGCGAGTGAGGTTACTAGTTACCTACTACTGAAAAATTAAAGATACAAGCAAGATAATAGGGATGTTGACACTAACTGTAAATTAATATAAATTTATGTTTAAAGTATCTTATTAATGGTAACATTTAAACACCTAAAATATTATTCTTTAATCGAAATTAATCACATTAAATTAGATATCATTAATTTAAACCGTTAAAAATAGTACCTACTCACTGTCACGTGACCGCAAATGCCATTTTGAAAATATGACGTCATCGTGATTTTATAAGCAAATTTAACGAACTTCAATAGACCGCTAGTATTGAATACCAGTTAGTGACGTCACGTGACGTTTTTGGTGGGAAATGCTATTGATTTTTGTTTATCAATTTTTGATTTTAAATTGAACATTATTATTTTTATATTTTTTCGTGAACATTAAGGTTCTATCTATAAAATAAAATTGAATCCTAAAATTAGTCAATATCCCCATTATGGCGTACAACCTGGCAACACAGTATCCCTTAGATGACAAGTAGCTTCCCGCTTCACGATTGGTCAAGCGACGTAATCTCGATCTGTCTGAGCAAGTGCTGTCTCAAAGGAGCCGCGCTTGTGTAAATAGGGATGGAGCGGTTGACTTGCAGTAGATAAAATATTCGTATATACTGTATCCTTGAGTGATAATATCCGACATAATTGTGGAGCAGTCATAACCTTTTAGGGATAAGGAACCATGTGAAAAAAATCTGTTTTTCTAGGGACCATCATCTGTCTTTCTTCAATATTAATATGCATAGGTGGACAAAAAAGACATTATTTGGAGGAAAAGTACCCCGAATACTGATGATGACAAATTGTACTGAAAGGAAACATCGCTTTGTTTTCAACATTCAGTAAAACTACATTCAAAGATTTTTGAAAATTCAGCTGCTTGAGCCGGGTATCGAACCGGTAAAATGTAAAAAAATCTGAATTTTTATGATGCTAAGCTAACCGAAAGGGTCATTCATAAGAATCAATTTCTGTTGAACAACATAGTATCTTTATTTAAGAGAATATCACGAATAAGTTGAATCCTAAAAATTTTTTTTTTTTTAAACGCTTTTATTTCAATAATGTTTAGTTTATAAAATTAGCTACAAGTTGTGAAAATTTCAAGTCTCTACGTAAAATAGAACATAGAGAATTATGCGTCTAAAGTCTGAAAATCGTTTTTTTTAATTTAACAACAAATAAACAATGAAAATTAGTTTAAAATATGATTTTCGTGTATTGTCATCGGAAATACACATGTCTGCCAAATTTCATCAATTTTCATTAAAGGGAAGTCATTCAAATTAACGTTACAAGATTTGATGCTTTGAAGATTTGATGCTTTGATGCTTTGATGCTCCGAAGTGAAGCTAAATAAAAGCGTTTAAAAAGCGAAAAATGAGTACCTAAATTGAAAAATTTTTCGTGTATATTTCCTATTTACCATCAAAAGAAAAAAGTCCACTTACTCATATTTAACCTATGAATTGCTCAAAATGAGACATGCTGGTTATAAAATCTCCAATTTCATAGGTAAAGATCTATTATAAATGAGATAAATTATGCGGTAGTATGCTCTGCTGGGAAATATGAACTTAACGTTAGGAAAACTGGTACAGTACTTAGTTTGGGTTATCGTATTCACTCTATCAGAAACCTTGTTAAATTATGTATTGATAAATAGCCTCCTATATTATTGAGAATTTCTCTAATAACAGTCAGAGTCCAAAGTATCACACCCACTACAATATAAGTTGATTTACCTACTTTCACTGTAAACTTTACCAGAGATTACAGATAGAGAGAATAAAATTGTAAACAGCCAAAGTATGTCCGAAAGAAAATTAAATAAAATGCCAAAATTCTTTTCACATTCTTTATATACATTAATACATCGATACACGACTTAAAAATAATTAACATTTAGCACTATATTTACACATTTTAACATTTAAGTCAGAGAATAAATAAGAAAGTTGATAAGCCGCTTCGCATGACAGCTGTCACATGTGACAGTTGGCGCCATAGTTTACCATCAAGTCGTTTGACATGATCCAATTACGTTCGTGCTTAAGTAATGAGCAATATTTAGAGTTAAAAAAGGTTTTATCACAACAACTAGGTTATTACTAACAATGGAGTTATTATGGCATAATTTAAATTCACCATTGATGTTGGACAAATTCCACAATATTTATGGTTTTAGCCTACAAACGTCAAAATTGATAGATCGTTAGACGCGACTTAAGTGACGGGCAAAAATTACAAAGTACAAAGGTTTATTACGAAATACTGTATAAAAATATCATGCGTATCTAAAAGGTTATTCATTTGTTACATGGTTTTAAACATTTATTATTTACTACAAAGAATTCAACACACAACACACACATCGATATCACTATGAATTTGCAGTCTTTATTTTACCACACAAAAATATATTACTGTAAATTATTTTATATGCATTTCTGATCATACGAGTATAACCGGACTGTGCGATCTGAGTTAAAATTCAGAATAGTAACCAAATTTCCGATTATAATTAGGATATATCACGGCTAAATCAAATTCGATACAAATCTTATTTTGATCAACAGAATCTAATTATGTTAAAATATCTGACTTTAATTCAAATTTAATTAAGATCCATAAACAGATTTGACTACAATCAATTGATTTCGATTAATAAATCGAACTATGATCAACCTATCTGACTATGATAAAATGATGACTATGACAAAGGTAACTCAAATTCTATAAAAATAATTTACGGTAATACCTTTTGCTTGACAATATTTATCTGATTTAATAAAAGACTGAAAAGGTACGCAATTGACATAACTGTTGACATAACTGGCCAAATTTTAAATTGTGCTGTGAATTAAAAATAAAACTGTCGTGTTGAAAACTTTCGGCTTCAAGTCCGTAGACAGAAAATAAATACAGACAGACGATGCAATCACGTGCCTTCGAAAAAATACATTTATTACAATAAAAATAATCATCTTGTGATTTATACGCGAATCCCTATTAGTTTAACTTATTATCTTACTTTGTTAAAAGAAACATTTGCTATTGAGATGTTTAAAAGGAAAAGTTTTGAAAAAATCGACAGCTAGACCCTTTTTAATAAAAAAACCTGTTTACTCTTTAACTTCATTCGAGTATTTTTGTCATTCGAGTACGATTAAGGAGCATTAGAATTAGAAATTATTATCTCTTGAACAATTGCACGGACTAATGTGTAACAATTTTCAACTAAGAAAGTTGTTAATGATACATTTGGAAACTATAAACTGCTTTAATTATTAGAATTTTTCTAAATAAGGCTATCTACACACCTGCAACAACAAAGACATGAAAAAATAACAGTCTTTTGAATTGTGTCGCCGCGACATTTTGACGCAACGACATAAACATGAACACAGCTATCTCACATAATATACTTGCGACTCGGCGACGTCACAAGTGGACTGCGACATTTCATCGCGGCGCTGTCGCACGTGTGAAAATTTAAATCATCAACAAGTTGTTAAGCCCTGATATGTGAAAATGTGTCAAATATTAGATTTTCAACGGTAACAATAAACGGACAGCTATGTGTCAGAACTGTCAGAATTAAAAATGTTTCACACTTTTATCGGCAACTAAACCTGTCAGTGAACAAATGAAACCGCGGAAACATTCTCACATATCAGCACAAACACTTTTTGATTATTCTAAACAATTTATTGGCGAATGAATTTGACTACAATTACAAACATTTGGCATGGATTCGGTTATACCGCGTTAGTGTTGACAAGTGCAGTAATAAAACGTAATTGACGACAACAGGAACATCCTGTTTACGATCGGTTAAACAGGGTGTATTTTAAAATCTTTTATAAGGATTGCACAGTACATACAGATATTTTGAAAATATCTTTATGGTATAATCTATTGCATTGTTTTCCTAAATGCTGTGTAAAGATAAAAAATTGTACGTATTTATAGAAAACAAAGTAGAAACAGTGACTGATACTCAGAAGTTGTTAAAAATAGATCATTATTTAATCGTTTTATCATTGAAACATTAAGTCCAGCACAAATAAGTTACAACGTAACGTTTAAATTCATTTAATCCTTATTTAAGTTAAACTTAAAGCTAGAATAAATACTTAAGTCGATGCATGGAACACAAAAATGTGGCCGATAGTGATTTGGTAACTTAGAATCTACCAAAGAAATAAAACACCGGGTAAGGCCGTAGATTTTGCCACTTTTTGAAGTGAAAAAAAATCTTCAATTTTGTTTGCTTATAAAAAACAGTGTATTAGGTGGATTTTACTGAAGGTATTTTTACCAGGTTAACATCTCGTACACTCTTACACCATATTTTTAAAATGAATGTAAGTTGTACAATAAAAAAAATACAACGAGTTAGATTCGTCCATACTCCTAAATTTAACGAAAAACGTGATGTCTTTTGGCAAATCGCACCTCAAAAACTTATATTTTTTCTAATGTACATTTAATTAATTATGATATCTGAAATGTGTCAAAGTTAAGCTGCTACATCGTGCTTTTCGTGTCTTAAAAAACGTGTCCTTTATAGTTTTATTACTATTAAAACTTATGCTCCATATTTTTGCTTTTATGTTACTATTTTCTATGTTACCAAAAATTTCCCCTAAAAAGCATTGAAAATAGTTTGGTAGTATGTTGTGATTGCAATGGCAACACCAAACACTCAGGCAGCGCAATAAAAAAAAAAAGACGCCATCTTTTCGTCTCTGGAGTCTGTCAAAGGTGCACGTGTGTGTTTCGTCAGTGAATTTTAATAGTGAATTTTGGCGATTTCTGAGGTAAATAACAGTTTTTATTGTATACTTCTCATATAGTATTATGCATTATGTATCTAATAAGAGCGTGATGATATGTCTTTGTTTAAAATTTACCTCGATGTCGAGTTATGGCTACTTATAACCTTGAAAAATCACGCTTTTACGTTACTTCTATGTAGCTTTGATGTCACTGGTAACGTTGGTTGTATGTTACGTAACGTTTTACTGTTGTAAAGGTTTGTGCATAAAGTATTTGATTATTCTTTTTATTTGCGAAGAGGAACTTTGTTAAAAATATCAACTTTTTTATTCAAAGTTTTGACTGTGTAGCTGTAGACTATGGAGTACCTAACGAATATTCTGCCATGCTATTCTGTACATAGCCGCCCCTTTTAGTGGAAATTAAAAGTAACTCTAAAAGAGGAAAAAACTACCTCAAAAAGAATGAACCTGAATCTTTCGTGCGAAACAGTTAAGAAAATCGATGCAATTTCTTAATTAAACCGAATCTAACTGTTGTGTACCACTTTTTTAAAATCTGTTTTTACTTTTTTAATGTTTAATTAATAGTATTCAGAGATTGTGTCTGCATTAAAAGTAAACTACGCGCACCTGTCCGTATTCTTCGACATTCGCGAGGATGGTCTTCTCTTTTCAGCAAATGACACACATACCTACGAAAAAATGTATTGCGACGCGGGTAGTGTGACCCTCAGCCACTATTTTAAATATTACTGTATGTGCGAATTAAAGCCCTTAAAACACATACTATCCCTATAGTTTTCTGATTAACTATAAAACAATTTAAACATTGTCACAGATGCCGCCGATGACTGCAGCTGAAAAACAAAAAAAATATCGAGATAAATTAAAAAACCAAAACCCCCAAAAATATAAAGAAATTCAAAAGAAGGCTAAAGAAAGAGCTGCACGTTATTATGCGAAAAAAAAGAGTACCTATACTGAAGAGCAAAAACAAGAATTAAGGCAAAAATGGAAGGAAGATCGGAACAAAGCAAAATATGCAAAAATGGCATCGCAAAATGAATCGGCACAAACATCAAATTCCAAGCAAGATAATAACCAATTAACCTGCCGTAATTTGCAACGCCGAATTGAATACAGGCTGAAACAAGAAACTGAACCACTGAAATTACAATTAAACAAGTTAAGTAAAGGATTCAAAGGTCTTCAGAAAAAAATAATTAGACAACAAAACAAAATAGACAAGATGCAGGCAGATTATGAAAATGTATTAACTAGATTAGTCACGGCAGAGGAAACAAAGGACTCACGACAATTAGAAGAGAAAACTCCGAGGAAAGAAGTGACAGAATTCATAAATAATACCATACCTAACAGTGAAACGGCAAAAAAAGAAGAAGTTAAGAAGAAACTATTTGAATACAATGTACTAACGAAGTCACTAAAATTAGAATTCGAAACTGCTAATAACACTGAAAAGAATTTTTTGAGAAAAGTTCTGGATACCAATATTGTCAAAAAATATAAACTGAAAACAAGGCTAAGAACCTCTCTGGGATTCAAGAGTAATTTCAAAAACTGCCGTCAGCGGAAGACAAAAACCTCTGCATTGCAAAAGAAAATTGAATGTTTTTTTAATAGAGATGATGTTAGCCGCGCCACGGCAGGCAAAAAAGAATACAGAACCTTCAAAAAAGTTACACGCCAAAAGAGGTATTTGCTAGACAAGCTAATCGTACTTCATAGAAAGTTTATCGCAGAAGTAGGCCAAATAAGTTTCAGTACTTTTAAAAAGTACCGCCCATTTTACGTACTTTCTCCAAAAATCAAGGATTGTGAGAGCTGCGCATGCAAAAAACATTCTAATATGCAATTTCTGGTGGATGAACTGAAATCCCTTAACATACTTAAAACTGACAATCTAAATGAGGTAACAACAGATTTAGTATGTGATTTTTACTCAAAAGATTGCATGTATAATAACTGTAATAAGTGTTCAGAAAATAAATTAAAAGTTGAAAACGAAGAACTGTCGGCTAAAGCAAGCTGGTTTACTTGGGTTTTAAAAGACCACGAATATGAAAAGGCAGGGGAAAAGAAGACAACTAAACTGATGATAAAAATTAAGAAAGAGGGTACTTTACAAGACTTACTTAACATATTTAATGCAGAAATGAAACAATTTAAAACACATATTTTTAATTTTTATCACCAATATAATAAATACAAAGATTGCATTAATAATTTAAAAAGTGATGAAGCATGCATCCATATAGATTTCTCAGAAAATTTCACCTGCAAATACCATAAAGAAATACAGGCAATGCATTTTATAAAAGAACAGATTACCCTTCATACGGGAGTTATTTACATTAAAGGAGGGAAGAAACCTATTTCTTTCTGTTCTATATCCGCCGATAACCAACACAATCCGGAGGCAATATGGGCCCACCTCGATCCCGTTTTTCAACACATAAAGATTAACTATCCAAACATTTTTACCATTCACTTTTTCTCTGACGGCCCAACGACCCAATACAGACAGAAAAAAAACTTTTACTTATTCAGTGAAAAAGTCTATGAATATGGGTTTAGTTACTGTACTTGGTCGTTTTTTGAGGCTGCCCATGGAAAAGGTGCCGCTGATGGTATCGGAGGGGTCATTAAACGAACTCTAGATGCCAAAATCGCTCAAGGAAAAGACATCCCAAATGCAGAAACAGCATTTGATATTTTGAAATCAGAGGACACAAGTATCAAATTATTCTATATTTCTTCTTCTAACATCAAGCCTTTAAACACAAAGCTTAGTCCTTTGCCACGAACAATGAAAATTCATCAGCTGATAACAATGGAAAAGTTAAAACTCAAATACAGAGATCTCAGCTGTTTCTGTGGGGATCCTAGAGGCAGCTGTGAATGTCATTCACCTGTATCTCATAGCTTTCTGTGTACTATTAACACAAGCGAAAAACAGCCGAATAAACAAAGCAATTTTGAACAGGAAAATGAAGCAAAAAAATCAAAAAATAGCAAGAAAACTAGACGTAGGTATATCAGCTCATCAACCGAAGAAGACGAATGTGATGATAACATTGAGTATGCGGAAAGCGATGCTTCGGTGTTTTTTTCTGATGGTTCAATAAGTCCAGATTTTAACGACGATGAAAACAATTTAACTATTGAACTTGACGAAAAAACTGGTGTTCTGAGGCCAAAAATTGATCCAAACAAGAAAGTGACTGTACTATCGACAATAATTTTAAAGAAACCTAGTGGTGAAAATGATACAAAACAAGAAAGGAAAAGAAAAATAATTTGTGAAAATAAAGATTTAATGCCTAAAAGATTTTGCGAAACTACGAAACATGTTATTGGGAAAGATGATGTGACAATTTTGTCACAAATAAGAAAAAAACCGGAAAATATTGCGAGTCATGATTTAAGAGAGAGCAATTTATTTGGAAAAGAAGTCCCCGTAATGAAAATAAGAAGTAATGACAGTAACAAAATAAAGACTGATAATAGAAAAATAGATGAGAACAAGGAAAACAAAAACGATACCAAAAAAGAGATCGAAAAGACTTTGATAGAGAAGTTCGTAATGGCAGAAAAACACAAAGTTGAGACTGAATGTACTAAGAAAGATGAAAGCATTGAAATTCTAAATGTTATCGGAGAAGAAGAGATAAAAGTACCTGAAGAAAATAAAAACAATGATACAATTAAGACTGAATATAAGAAACAACATGAAAGCATGAGAGGACAAAATAATACTGGTGATGATCTACAAGACGCAGATAAATATAAAGAAACTGATAAAACAGAATCAGATGAAATAAACAAATCTGAGAATTTAAAAGAAGATCAAAGTGACAAGGAATCGAATCTAAATAAAGAAGAAAGAAAAATGACAATTGAGAGTGAAGAAAATACGCAGAACTTTATTTTAAACATAAATGATAGTATTATAGTTAGATATTTTCAACGAAACACGTGGAAATATTTTGTAGGATTTGTTGAGAATATAGAATTTAAGGACGGAGAAAATTATTATAAGGTAAAATTTTTGAAAACTGTCAAGGATATCAAATCTGATTCTGTAAAGTTTGTAGTCCAAAGAAAAGTAGATGTTGATATAGTGACCAATATTTCTATCGTCAAAAAGGTAAATTTGTTTCAACGGGAGGAAGCCTCAAAAGAATATTACCTGAGTACTGATTTCGATATGGTTTATTTTAGTTGAATATTATTTTATAAGGTAAGGTAAGGTAAGGACCTCTTAAGTAGCTAGGTTAGAGAGAATGATGTAGCTTTTTTATTTTATATGTTATTTTATTTTACTACGAGTTTTTGTTAATCCTGCGATTTAACAAAATAATTACCTACTCATATTTCTTTTAAAGTAAAAATGTTTTAATGGCTATATTTCTTATGATCAGTTTTTTGTTAAGGATTACTTCATGTGAATTTTAAAAGAAAAATTCATACCAATATTAATTCGATTCCTAGTAATGTACCTACTGTTTAAAAAAATAGATAACGCGAATGTTTCTAAAAACTTAGAGAAAGACTAGGTATAGTGTTCATATACCTAAGTATGTACTTATATTGTTCTAATAATTGTGAATAAAAATTAGCTGATCTCATTAAGTGCTTATTTTCTATATTAATAATAATGTTATTTAGTTTTTTTTTTTGTCTTTGATAAAAGAGTTTTTGTATGTCAAAGATGTTGTTCTAATTTTTGTGATTTAAAATTTGCTGATCTCATTGATAACTTATTTTTAGGTTTAAACATAATAATGTATGTTATTTTTTTGTTTTGTTAGAAGAGTTTTTGTATGTCTAAGATATTGTTCTAATTTTTGTGATTTAAAATTTGCTGATCTCATTGTGTAGCTTATTTTCTAGGTTTAAACATATTATAATGTGCCTCCTTAATTTTTTGTTTTTGATAGAAGAATGTTTGAGAAACTATAGAGTGTCATAGGACATTAAATAATTTTGTTATTTCACTTTTAACGTAGTATTATTTTCCTGATAATATTGCTTTATTTGGTTAACTTTGCTGGATTTTATGGTTGTGTAATATTTCTAAACTAAACTAAAAATTCTAAACTGTTGATATTTTTAAACATTTTTAGCCTCATCTTCTTGCAATTAACAACTTTTTTATGTGCTTTGCTTAAATGCGTTGAAACTTCTTCCTTTATGAAGTCGGCTAAAATAGCGCATTATGTTATCGCCCTTAGAAACATTATGCGTTATTTTCGCGTTACTTATACGTTACCGTAACATAGAAGTGTCTTGTTACTCTATGTTACAAAGTGGCAAAATCTACGGCCTTACCCCACTACACCATAAAAAGGGAATTTACACTCGAACGCTTTGCGATTATCATGCGATCTTCCAACTTATATGAGGTTGAAAAATAATGAAAATCGCAAAACGTTTGCTTAGATAGCATTAAGAATTATAATTGAATTAAGCTATACCTTTATAAAACTGATAAATAAATAAATAAATAAGAAATTAATTGTGGAATTAAAATTATTATGTGTTTAAAGATTAAATTAAATTAATATTGTGACTTACGAGCTAGGATACAATTTTATCTCACGTTGCAGTCAGGTAAAAAAATCCCTTACCTATAATTACACACACTTCTTACACAAGCAAAAATAAATTAAAAATATTATAATCATGACACGATACCACATCGTAAATTGTGTATATGTTTTAGCTTTTACATGGACGTATAATTAATGAGTAATTCCTACTTTTGGCTATACTCAAGTCTAACTGTGGCTACTAGATATTATGCATTATATTATATTTCTCCCACAAATTAATAACTATTGTAATTATGTTAAATCAGGATAAGGAGGCACATTTTTTAAATATTTCGATATATTCAGTATCATCGCAGATTCTTTTACTTTTTTAATGAAGCACAGATATGGACTATTACTATTCTATTTTTTCAAAATTACTACAATTTTTTTCCTAGCCTGACATAATTATGTGTACATTTTATAAAAGTAAAAATATATAGGCATATAATAATACATTTAAAAACATCTCAATATTCATCCTGGATGCAAAGATGTCAAATTGTCATGTGAAAATTTTATCACAGACTGTTTGCTTTCGCAAACTAAGGGATATTGTAAAATTGTGATACATATATATATCACATAATATCATTTGTGATACTCATACCAATGGGAAATTCATAACTCACTGCGACCAATAGAAATTATTTAATCAGTTGTTATTAGCGCTATGCGATATTTGTTATTTATTGGTATACATTTTGCTATTTTTTTCAACTTGAACTGTTATATAAAACTTAGTAATGTCAGAGTTTTTATAGGAGTTATGATCAGGTAAATACCAATCAATTGTTATCTATCTATCATAAGGTCTATATACAAAGTGCTCCTGAGGTTGTGCAGTAACTTTGCCAAATGATTCTATAGTTGTTACTAAACATTATATTATACAGGAACTAGTGCATTATAAAGCTTAATTTTTAAGTCATTTGTAATATGATTTAACTCCATTTAATTTTGGTTGTACGTTGTAAAAGTGTATTTATTTGTACCATGGTGCCGCTCAGTGCAGTTATAATTATTCAAATAGTACCTATTTCACTTTAAATGTCACGTCATTATTGTCCCGACTCGTCAATAAAGTCCCATTTAAATAAAAATAATTTCTCGTCTCGAAGATACCATTATAGAAAGATCATAAAAAAATCTTTCTTACATTTACACCTTTCGCTTTTTGGCGGCAATTGCCTCGCAATGTAATACTGATCGTAAACTAAACTCTACTCAAAACGGTTTCAACCGATTTTTACGATACTCGTATGAATTTGAAAAAATGACAGTCAAATACAAGTCGAGATTGTCGTAAGTAGTAATCATGTTACTGTAATTTCGCTGTGTAAATAGACGTAGGAAATTATCACCAATCGGTAAGTTACTTACGAATCTCGTATGACATAATCGTAGATGAGAATGTACGTAAACATTTTGATACGATAATGTTATGGCAATTATTGCTCGTGATAGCAGCGTACAAATTCTCGAACTGAAACATGTCAGAAACTTCCGTCTAAATGGGCTTTAAAGTAAACAAACATCATAAAACTATTTGAATCAGAATCATAACCTATTTGGTTTTGTTATTGTCCCTGGTCGCACAGCCAATAAAATCGATGAGAAATAAATCGTTAACGTCAAGAAAAGTTTAGTCATGTCAAAGTTTCATATCAATCATAATGTGAAGTTCCCAGCTTGCGTAAAGATATTACACATTATGTTATTAACATTCAAGTGTTTAGTTTGTATGTATCAATTTAATGATCTGAATAACAGGCCGAAGTTATGCAGTCATAACCTCAGGAGCACGTTGTATTATACGATATGATATCGATATACTATACGATATCGCTCACGTCAAATTTTAGCTGTTAATATTAGTTATTATAGTTGGCCTGCAAGAACACATTTTCTCGATTAGTAAATAACTAAACGGAGTCCTCTACATTTTTTATGTAATTGGTCTAAATAAATCTAAATGCCTATTCTTCTAAAACAATTCCCAATATACCTACTGATTACAATACAAGCACATATAAAATTAAAAAAAATACTTGGTTTATGAATGTCCCAACCTATTTACAGTTCTTTTACTGGCAGTGACCTGCTGGTCCGCTTCCCTATGTACATTGAAAGAAAGAAAGAACATTTATTTATTGCATGCCGATCAATTCTTAAATAAAATAATAATAAATATTACAAAAACATAATAATAATGTAACATCATACATGGCAGCTTGCTTTAACGCCCAAATATACAATTTTATCATCAAATTAATCTACCCATACTTTAAAATAATAAATAATGCGACAAAATGCGCATAGGCGCATTTTACTATAGAGTACTAATATTTATGTAATAACTAGTTATCGGTTATTCGGATGCATTTTCACCTTAAGTTAAATAAAAACTGTAACTATAAAATGATGGAAGCGGCTTTAAAAATTCATTGCATAACGATTCGGATGTATGTTTCAGTAATTTTTAACCTCTGATTCAAATATTACATAAGTAGATAACGTCTACCTAAGATGCTCAAAATCGTAAATCAACTGAATTTTAATAAGCAGATTCCTATTTCAAAAATTAACTTGAAGTAAATATGGATCAAAATATCCGATATCTATTTACTATAACCCAAGAGTCTTCATTGAAATTAATCATTTTATTAAGTCGGAACGTGTGTAGGTGCCCTAATATATACAATATGTTTTGAATTACCTACAATGCGTACGCTAGATACGATTTATTTTTGCTTTTCTTAATAAATTAAATTAAAATCTAATTTGAATTTTAAGTGATGTGTAAGGTGATGGTATTTTCGTTTTTAAACCATTGTTTTACTACGTGAGTTTTAAAGCTTACAATCCAATCAAGACTTTTCTTTCCTAGAGAAATTCTCTGAGTAAGAATGAGAAAGATTTTTACGCATTTTAGATTTTTATCTGTTCTCAACTATGGTCATATTTAAATTCAAAAGCCCATTAGAAACATCAAACATTAGCTCATGGTTGGACAACCCATTTTTTTTTACAATTTTTTATCAAATGATTATCATATAAATTTCGAGCAGTGAAATGTATAGTAATTTTCTTTCGTTTTTTTAAACATCCGTTCTGATACGACATTATTATCGGACGCCACACCAGCCTTATGTAGTAGGCCTAAGATGCCGGGTATAAATAAACAAGTTATCCAGCTATCTTTAAAATTTGCAATAAAGGATTGAATGCAAGAGATTGCGTATAACAAGAAACTTAACATATCGTGGGAAAATTACATTAAATTGCGAAATAACTCTTGTCATAGAAAGAATGTTGTTTGCTGGATAATTAAAATGTTTCTACCTACAGCCTACAGACAATGTATCTGCTTATGATAACATAGTTTGGAAACTCTGAAACCGATAACTCTTTTGACGACAATGTATTACTTAAAAATTAAATGGTTTAAATAAATTTACTTTCGTGTAAACAAGTTTAACGTAAGAAATTCTCAGAAATTGTTTTGAATTTAGAATTCATTAATCTGTGCGATACAATGCCATCTTTTGTCGAACATTAGAACTATTTGTAAGTTGACGAAAAACTACTATCTGATGATAATTGATAAGTGATCACTGCTATAGATGGACAACAAATAGAAAAGTCGCTAATGCAATTCCAGCCTTAAGCAATACTGAAATAAGGCTTAATAAAACAGTAAAAACCTTTAACATTTGCTGGAAACTTAATTCCACGACAAATATGACTTCAGCATTACTTAATTAAGAACGTCCTCGCAGACTAAATAGCACTTGTCTACAGACGTATGATGTCATACCCAGTGGCGACTCCAAGCGGCGGTGCGACGTACTATTTAACTGGACTATTTATTTTAGTTCTGTCCAGCCCACTTATCTAGACTAGACTATTGATCGGGCTACACCAACATGGCGCGTCCTACCACTCTTTATGCACTCAAATAGCCCCACTAATATAATTATCATCAGAGTATTTTATAGCGTATGGTCTCTTCAAAGTCATAAGTGCATTGGTCTTAACTTTTGAACGGAATTATTTGAAGTGCGTAACGGAATTTTTGTTGAGTTATTTGTAATGTACTCACATAATTATTTATTTAACATTTTTTTCGATGGAATACTCATTAATTAACCTTTACTTTGAGATTGTAGATTTTCTTTTTCGCTTGTTAGTCCTTCAATAGCGATTATTTTCACATTAGCACTAAGACGCAGCTGTTAACTTTTTGCATAAGATGAGCTTGGATGGTAAAAATGTTAACAGGCATTCTATGCTAGCGATGACTTTTGTTGTCATAAGTCATTTATAAAGTGACATTAATCAAAATGTTGTAGGTGAAGAGTGAGCGCGCGCATCGCCGGCTAACTCGAAGGAGTTTTTGTGTTTGCTAATCAATGATCTTCTATATTGTTAATTGTTTACATTCTGCAAGGATTTTCATTATTATATTATATAGTTACTGAGTTGTGGGACATTGTACGTGAATAAATAGATGTAAAAATGAGTACTAACTTTAACATTGACTTTATTAAGAGTAACAACAAAACATTTGAACAAAAATTAGAAATAAAATTGGCAGGACCGCCCAGGCCATTTCTTAATTTGAAACAAGAGTGTAAATCGAAAAATATTTTTTTTCTTTATTGGCAGTCGTTAAAAATACGCTTATACAGTGCACCACCACTTCTAGGATCCACCAGCCGCCACTGATGAAGAATTAAATAAGTCATTGGTTTTTCGTCCAAGCACTATTATTTCTTCTGTGGTCTAAGTTAGGTTTACAATTTTGAAGTTTACGAATTTCGTCACAAATATCGGTAGGTTTAAACTTCTGAATCCGATTAAAAAATAAAATTAAAGTGGCCATAAGAATGGAGAACGTTTTAGTTTCACTTAATATACAGAGATAATTTTTCAAGTTGTCGTTCATGGCCAAATAAGAAACTATGAGGAATAGCGAAAAGTGGTCTAATAACCCTGTTTTCAAAGTAATTATATTCCGAGGTTTAGCCCTTTTAATAGCATTCTAATAGGTAACAAACTGAAACTTTTCCAAAACGCCGCCATGCATGAACTTATTTTAATGAATAAAATGAGTTTGAATGCGTGTAATGAGCTTGGTCTTTAATGTGTGTCCTTGGTCTTAAGTCAGTCAGAGTGACATAAATCATCTATACGTATTTAGCATCTCTCATTTATTATTCTCATTTATTATTTTCGTCATCGTTAAAAAATCTAATATTATTCAAGCCCCCTTACAATAATTCCGTTTTAATAAAATAAAGATAGTATAGTACACAATAAAAATAATATAAATTTCATTAAATTAAGCCAATAATAAATATTATGTTTCAATTATTATGACCCATTCTGTCCATAATATGTATTGAATGGTTTCCACCTTTCAACCACATATGATACATGAATGGAAAATTGCAAAATCTCGAATAATATTATATTAAAATTTTGTGTTAGATGTATGTTGCATTTACAATTTCAATATGAATTTAACTATGCTCCCGAAAGGTTTTGTATTGAGGCTTCCCAGACGTACTAGGTATATTGTAGTACAAAAAAATACTATATTTTCATTTCTAGATACCTTATTCAAATGTTTAACTTTTCTGGCATAAAAACAAAAGCTTGGAAAAATTAACAATTATCAAAAAAGGTTATTTATTCCTACAATACCCACGTGGAATTTATACGGAATTAAAAAAAACTATTTTCCTTACAAACGTGGTAAACCTATGCAACACCCATACAACATAATGTTGCATTTAAATACTACTAAATCCATTCAATCATTCATATCAAAGAACCGTAATGTTCCCAGTTTTGTATCAAGATCGGATGGTGTAAATCGTACCTAGCGACGTAACGTCGTCGCGTCGTATTCGTCGATCATGTTCGTGCGTCGTTCGACGACTCCACATCGCTGGAACTACTCGAGACTGACTTCTTGGGCTTGTATTCTGTTATGACCACTGTCACACCGCTCACTGTTACCTGGTGACAAGAGAGTCATTGTTAGCCGTATTGGGGCCGCTTAGAATACTAACCCCAATCCCACGCCGGATGGGTGTCGTAACAGGCGACTAAATCCGGCCCGCTGGTGGTAGGGCCCCTCGAGGGATTGGATTGGTAATATTGATTTTAATTGTTAATTAATACCATTATTACTATTATTATATCTTCATTGGGTTCGCCTGGATAGCTACCACCCTTGAGCATGAGTCAGCCTTGGTGATGCCTTTGGTATTGCTGATGTCCATGAGCGACGATAGCCACTTACCATCAGGTGGATCGTCAAGCTCGTTTGCCGGCTATTTCCATAAAAAAATGTGAACTCAAAGAACTGGAAGGTTCCACCTCGTTCGTACGAGTACAGAAGAAACTCTACTCTCTCTCTCTCTCTCTCTCTCACTCTCTCTATCTTTCTCGCCTGCCTGGTTAGCTACCACCCTCTTAGTTGAGTCAGCCACTAAATGTTCCATCGTGTTCCGGTTGGAGACTTGCGTTCGAGAGCCAGTTCTTTCTTTCTCTTTTGAGTCGGCAGCGTATTGGTGATGGATTAATTTGGTATTAATTATGTCCATGGGTGACGGTCCCCGCTTACCATAGTGACAAAATAAAATTCTACAAAAGAGGATCGTTTCTCTGAGCTGATAAGGCTGCCAAAACATGAATCAAACTTCATATCTTTACCCTAGAGACTATACTTACTAATCGTGTCTTTTCAGGCGAAGTTTATAATAGTTTTTTGAAAGAGCTGCTTTATGTAGATATCGTTTTGACAGATTGTTTTCTTTCGAAAGAAGATTTCTGTGAGGTGGTAAATTGCCTAAACCTCACTCAAACTGCATGTGTTTACCTTTTAAAGGGAGCATTCTGTCAATTAAAAGCCTAGTTGAAAGATTCTCTGAATTTCCTTAGAGTTCGTTTCGATATTAGCTTGTCCTAAGTCTCTGCTAAGCTCCTATCATGTCATTTTAAGTAAGGATCTTATCCATGATCCAAAAGACTGATGGCTATCGTCGCCCATGGACATCAGCAACACCAAAGGCATCACTGCTTCGTTGTCGGCCAAGAAAGAGAGAAGAAAAACAAAGTACGTAAAGTTGCTACAGTCTATATTTTCTCTACTTACCTCCCTAGTCTGTGCAGAGCTCCTATCCACGTTACTGAGACGTGGCTGCCTTCGTTTTTTCTTGAGCGAGTTGGCAGACCTGGGCCGTTTCTGTGAGCTGGTCGGGGCCGTGCCGGCTGCCTGCGCTGCCACCAGGGCTGGGTTGATGCGAGGTTTGCGGGTTGATGTACCTTGGGAGGAGATACTGGCATGAGACCATTGGCAACTTACAAAATTACGTTATTAATTGACGTCATCGCACACAAGATGTAACAGGTTCTATCAACACCACCTTGATACCAGGCGTTTGTTCACAGTACAGTTCTCCCATAATTTTCACGTATAAACTATGAAACGAACTTCCTGCATCGATGTTCCCAAAAAGATATGACATGGAGACCTACAAGAAGCGGCTGTATCGTTTCTTTCTAGGCCGGCAGCACATTGGTGACGCTCACGGTGTTGCTGATGTCCATGGGCGGCGGTGATCACTTACCATCAGATGATCCGTGAACTCGTTTTCCTGCACAAGGCATTAAAAATATCGTGTGTGAGCAGTCTCAAAAGAGCTACATGATGGTAAGTTATCACTATCATTGCTCTGGAATTCTATTAAAAGAGGAAGCGATGATTCAGTTACCAGGTACAGAACCATTTAACAAAAAGTTAAATGGTTCTGTACTGCACACTATTATGGTTCAATATTTAACAGCTGTTTCTAGCGGGGTGGTAATTAGCCAGACACTAAGCATTGGAATTAAAGCTCTGAAATTGTTGTGAATTGACTTCTAGACATTAGAACATAATTAAAAGCATTTGATTCGTTTTAGAACCTCATCATTTTCAAACCTATTCCATTCCAACGTCCTGTGTGATTAAACAATTTTTAATTTCACATAATTATGCCATCGTAATACTTACTTTAAAAAAAACGCCGATAAAAAATATGAATCAATTTCGTTGCGTTTCGTTCGTTTGCAATGGCAAAGGAGTACCAATTGTTTGGGCGCGGGTAGGTACTATATTTAGTAAATAGGTTTCCTAAAACTGGTTTTAAATAGTTGGTCCTTGACAAAATAAGCTATAACAGGTTATATTGGGTATATGTTCCTACTGCACTTCATGAGACCACTGCCAGTAAGTAAATTGAGTCGCGACCCAGTTTCCGTAAGCTGTGACGTCACGACGCCGTCTAGGTCTTGACTTGCTACTCGTTCTAGTACCAAATCTATAGTTTTCAAATACCGTGTTTCGCAATGGTTACCATGCTGGATCTCCGTGCAAAGGGTCCTGGGTTCGCTGGGTGCGAGGAGGTTTGAATGACGATTCTCGGTCTGAGTGTTCTTATCTTTGTGTGTTGTCTATGAATTGGCACAAACGACACCGGGAGTCCTAATGATGTATGTAAAAACATATTGATAACTTGGGAGTGTAAAGAGCTACATCCATCTCGTGCTCCAAGCTCCATGCTCCAAGGTCCAAACCTCCCCTGCTTATGATGCACTATGCAAAATGACGAGGCTATGGTAAACGGTACCTTTTCATGAATTAACCTTTCTCATGATGCTTCAACTTCGAGTGGGACAAATACTAACGATTACTAAATTACTAACACCCCAGCTCAGAGTCACTAACGGTTATTTTAATCGCTCCATCACCACCATACAAATTCTGTACTAAGGAGCGATTTAAGTAACCATTAGTGACTCTGAGTTGGGGCGTTAGAGGATTAACCTACACTAGCAGCCCTGATTTTTACAGTCCACATACCAACGAATAATAACCGACTGATATGCTAACACCTAAAATGCTGGCCATACAAGATCAAGTATACTTGTCAAGTTTGCAGGGGACTTGATGCGGCATCCAGTATTCTTGACGGTGTATCCAAACTTGTGTGAAGTGTCAGGTCAGGCCATGCTTATCACAAAAATACATTGTGATCAGAAATGAAGCAATATATAAATTTCAACTCCTTAGGTTAAGAAGAAGTAGTTCTAATTAAGCTTGCAAATTTGACCTACACAACCAGGGTAAGCTAAAGTTTATAATTCTTGACAAAAAATAACAGACTTCAAAATAAGGAAAACTCAAAAAATACTTATCAGATCTCACTCAAATTTAAATGGGACCACATGACAAGCACCAGCTTTCGATTACAAAAAAGAATCATCAAAATCGGTTCACCCAGTCGAAAGTTCTGAGGTAACAAACATAAAAAACCGTCGAATTGAATACATCCTCCTTTTTTGAAGTCAGCTAAAAATGGAGAGGTTACAAGCCCTAAACTGAAATTGCTTTTGGTGGGGACCAAACTTGGCTTTGCCATATTAACTCTTATCTTTCAATCATCTCTTACACAATCCATTCTTTTCTTGATCATCTGCGTCCCCTTCGTATATCCACATTGATATCCATCACTCTTCTCGTCACACACGTACCCTCTCGCCTCATCACAGTCATGCCCATACGACATCATTCGATTCCCTTTCAACTTTTCTATCATTTTTCCACTTTCAAACTTCCTCCGATAAAACTAGATACCACTCTATATTTTAATAAATTAAATTCAAATAGATAACTCAGGAAATTAGTTCGCGACCCAGTTTTCTCGAGTGACGTCATTATCGAGCCTGCTCTACTACAGAGCTAGTTACTCGCACAAGTACTTTTTTATGTGCAAAAATTAATTAGCTTTAACATAATCTGGCTCCAACATTGAAGTATTATTTCTAGCGTATAGAAACGACACCGCGAACACCATGTATGTCCCAATGCATTGGCGCCACGTGGCTTCAATCTTCCAAGTAGTGTCCAAGTATGAATGTGTAGCCTTATTTGTTATCAGTATTTATAATTACAATGTTACACAGACCAATAATAGCAAGGAACAACGCATCAGCCTGCAGCTATAGTCCGAGAACCGAGGCTTTCCATTACCTAATTAAGTTATTTGTATATAATTTAAATTCAAATAACTAAGCAAATTGGATCGCGACCTAGTTCTCGCAAGCTGTGACGTTACTTGCGACTGTTCTACTCGCTGCTAGCCACTCGTACAAGTTTATAAACAAGTATAAACTGTACCCAGACTACCCAGGAGTATCGAGTTCGAATTCGGGCTGAAGCGGACGTTTATGACCATGCTGGTAGATCAGGTTATCGTAAAAGGTGACAAAATCTCATTTCTGCTTAATAATCAGTATGATTTTTGATTTATTAATATTGATACTGGTAATACAAGATAAGCAGCTAAAAGACGCCAATTTAGCGGCCAGCGCCCCTTTATCAATGTACTCGCTACATTTTTACAAGTGGCGCCCTTTAAATAACTAGCAGCCGCCCTGCTGCTAACGCCCCTTTGTATGCGCAACAAATAATTTCATGCCCCTTTTTAACTTCGCGCCGAAATGCCCTGGTATTTAACAAGTTCTCTCCGGCGACGTTGATTTAGACGATGGTCTAAGTCTGGCAACTCATCAGAGATGCCTTTAGTGTTGCTGATGTCCATGGGAAACGATAGCCACTTACCATTAGGTGGATCGTCACCTGGTTTGTCGCGATTTGTCAGCTATTTTCCTATAACTACAACTCAATTTTCATGCATGTTTATGTATAGGTGTGGTTGCATTTACCGTTGCTAAAACAAGCTTAAAGGCACAAAAAGCAGCACTGTTCCACTCCACCCCCTGCCTCCATATCACAGTTCCCACTATCATCACTAAAATCGATCTCATTAAAATACCGCAAGCAATTGGCTTACGACCTACTTTCCGGAAGCCTGCTGCGTTGTATTATACGGCCAATATTTTGTACATCGTATTATTATCGATGACATAATAACATGATAGTATAAATTGTATATTAAATATTACATAAATAATGTATTAAATATTATTTATACTAGGGAGAAAAGATCTCAAAAAGCCCTACCTATTAAAGCCTAACCTATTTTTTTGATTAAAAAAATATAAATCCCTACCTTAATAAAATAAGATAAATAATAACAAACATAAAGAAAATACAGTCAAATTGAGAACCTCCTACTTTTTTGAAGTCGGTTAAAAAAGGTATTATAGATAATGCATTTCTAACAAAAAAGTGGAACCAATTTTGAAAGTACCAGCGCCTTGTACAATTTATTTTACGTATTTTTAAAATACTTCCCTTTATACTCTATCGTCTCTATCAATGCAAAGTTTCATTCGTCCAAAATCTAAGCAACCAACTTTTAAGACACTCTTGTCAGTCCTTTTATACTACTGACACTTAGTTTGATAACTCAATAGGAAAAACCTGTGGTCCTCAACTTTATTTAAACTATTATTACTTTGTCTTCTGGGGCATAGAATTAATTTCTGGACATCTAATAATTTCTAATAGCTTTTCAAAGCGCGCTGATTTTCATTTCGAAGATATATTGTGGTGGAACAACTAGTCTTACATTTAATTTGTAGTTGCCTTAACACAATTTTATTATTTATTGAAGTGTTTCATCAATTTAAATTTATTTCCGATCTCCTATACGGGGAATAAGTTTTCTACCCATTTTTCCAACCCTCACTCACTAGTAGAATTTTTTTCCAGTTGTATTAACTTCACGAACCTCAAGTTGAGAACCGCTTTGTAGCCTAGAGGTACTCCGCGAAATTTCTAGAAAGGATTTCTCGGTAACCTCCTCAATCGAAGCAAGACACAGTTTTCGCATTAACTCCTTCGCTTCTGTTATGCTTTAGGCAATAGGATGTAAGGGGCTCTATCTGTCATGAGTTGGACCAAGAACTTTATTTTACACTAGCTGAACCGGCGAACTTCGTATCGCCTAAGAATGTAACAAATCAGTGTAATCTATTTTACCCTCTTAGAGGTTGAATTTTAGAAAACGCTGAAATACGTAATTCATTATTTTTGCCGTACTCAATTCATACGAAATTTCATGCAAATATGTCCAAGGAATAAAAAGTTTCATATAAACTTTTATCCCCTATTTCACCCCTTTGGGGGTTGAATTTTGAAAAATCCTTCCTTATTGGATGCCTACGTCATAAGAGGAATATGTGTGCGAATTTTTAAGTTTCTAGCCTTAAGGGTTTGGTCTGTGCGTTGATACATCAGTCAATCACTTTTGCCTTTTATATTATGTATATGTACAGACAGATATAACTGGACGGTAAGCTTCAAAGACATACCCAAAGACGGATCACGTGACAGTGGTTACTGGCACCCATGGACATAACTAACACCAAAGGCTATAATCACAAAATTAAAAACTTAGAAAAAACCCACACCGGATGTAGACAAAAAAAAGAGAAAGGATGAAATCCCTACCGTAGCTAACAAAAATCCGGCTACTGCACCGCCCCCTGGTGGTCTACCGCCATAAAACATATCTATGAACCTGCTCTAAAATTATATCTTTTGAATGCGAAAAACCACAATGAAATCGGCCCAGTAGTTTTCATAAAAAACGGTAACAGACATACAAACTAACAAACAACCTCTAACCCCAAACACATATACCGTCTCCGTTCCGTCCATCATGGGTAAAAAGTGTTGATCTGGGTCATATTTTAGACTATTTTTCATCCCGGAATATTAAAAGGTTTCCCGGGAAAGATTACATAATTTCCAAATGTAAAGCTGCGGGCAACAGCTAGTCAGAACTAAAGCTTAATGTATAATTTCAACTCCTTAGGATAAGAGGACATTGGCATAGGCTTGCTAGATTTGACCCACACAAACAGGGAAAGCTAAATAAAAGTGTTCAAAAACTATTCTTATGAGTATGTTTTATAATAACGTAACAAATTCACAAGCAATGATTTCTAGAATTTTTATCTGTTTGTCTTTGCATTTGTTCCTACTAATCTTAGAAATGGGATAACTAATTCAGACTCGTATTTCACTGATATAGAAAGTTTGGGGCAATATTTAGTCTCTCTCTCTGCAGGTCGGTTTCCTCAGTGCTGAGGATTGTGACCACCACTAAGTACTTTCCTTGTTACATCTCTCCACTTGTTTCGGTTTTCGGCGCCTTTTAGAGCTTTTACAACATTTAGCCAAATGAAGTTAAAGACCTAAATATTTATAATATTTGAGTGGTACATCATTTTCCCAAGTGAAATGAAGGCAGTTACTAGTTAATAATTATGTTTATTAAAATAACTAGAATTTATCAATTGCATTTATTAGGCTAGCTAGCCATCTTCAAGTGATATGTCAATCTACCTACGTGCAGTGTTAACAATATCTTGTTTTTAATAAGGCAAAGAAGTTCATTCTTCCAATATACAACACTAGTACCCAATAATTTCATGCCCACATCTTTTTATAATAAGATGGAAGAAACTAAGATGTTGCATTTTACCATGTCAACCAGAGGCTATCTCAGCCTCCAGCCAGATACTAGAACTAACCAACAAATGAACTGGCAAGCCACCTGATGGTAAGTGACCACTGTCACCCATGGACATCAGTAACAACAAAGGCATCACAGACGCTTTTCATACCAAGAACAATGAGAGAGAGAACTGGCTGCCAAGCCCCCAGCCGGAACATATTGAGGTGTTTGACACCTGACAATGCAGTGATGCTACCTATTATACTAAGAATATCTTTGGGAGAAGGGTAATAACAATTTGATAATCCAAATTCACTTCACTCATTTAAATAAACATTGTATACAAAGACTCATCAAGACAATCAAAATTTAAACAATTTTTTTAAGGTCTTATTCACTGAATCAT
Source organism: Thymelicus lineola (assembly GCA_963932265.1). NCBI lineage: Eukaryota > Metazoa > Arthropoda > Insecta > Lepidoptera > Hesperiidae > Thymelicus > Thymelicus lineola. Next base: position 8,210,810 of record OZ010704.1, read on the forward strand.
ATGTAAATAGTTACCAAAATGTAATAAGGCATACTAACAGAAAAGGTGAATGTATTTTTAATTAATCTACATACAACGAAGTATGTGTAGAATACATACGAAAAGGTCAATGATTGCTAACCGAATCAATTGAAAAGTCGCTTGAACAAGAATTTGTCAGGTAATAGTAAGTTACTTTTTGAATCGGTCGGATTATACGCGAATCCCATTCCTGACGTTTGCAAGGGGGGTTTTATGAGCTAAACTTAAGTAACAATTAAATGTAATCTTTCAAGTAATTTATATGCAACTAAATTCACTGACACTTATTGCAAAAAAAATCGAAATAATGCCAATTCAGAGCGTGGAAATGTCAAAATTTCTAAGATTGAGATTATCTAGCTATTTACATTTATTCGGATTATTGAACCTACCTGATAATAATAGCTCCTAACAATAATGTTTCGGTTTATACCGTACAATAATTGGTTGAGCTTATAATTAAGTCTAAGTGCAAGTGTTCAATTATAGGTAACTACAGCTAGAGAATATTTAATTTGCTTAGGTCTCATAAATTACGAAGGCACCAAGTTTTCATTTCAATTATAGACATTATTTACCTGCATGACTTCTTATATTTCATAATGCAAATATACAAAGAGTGAAATGCAAATTTCAGCAGAGTGATTACAAAGTAACTGTATGATATTAAGTACTGCAGAAAAAAAATGTTATTTCAGTGACTACAACATAATATTACAGTAAATACCTTTTCTGACGTCGCACATTGAACATTTGAATGCTTCCGCATTATTTCGGTACGTACAAACGCTGCAGTCCCAATAATTTTCTTCGAGCACCTTTGATGGCCTTTTGGCTCTTCTAATTGCATTCTTCTTGTCCATTTTACTCGCTCACACAACACTATATCAATGAATACACATATATCATGATATTTTCAAGTAACCACACAAGTTTTTCACGTTTGTAACTAAAATATTCCACCTCAAAATCATTATTTATGTTTTACTGTGCACAGAATGTGTACAGGTATCGCGATTTGCGATACGCCATGACAGTTTTTGTCATGTCGAAAAGCCGTAATGTAAATGTCATGTCCTAGCGCTATAAGTCTTTTTAAGGAAATAGCAAAAAGGTTAGTCGACATCACAGGAGACCGAAGAGCTGGCAGCTACCTTGGACAAAGAATTAGTCTAGCGATTCAAAGGGGGAACGCTGCCAGTATCTTCGGAACCTTGCAAGGGACTCCTTTTAATAATATATTTTAGTTCTAATATTAATTAATAATTTAATTCATATGTTTATGTGTGCAAAAGCATCCAATTATACAATGTCATGTCAATGTAGAATCGGTAAAACAGACCGGCGCCATTCAATGTCTGTGAAGGACTGTTTTACCGACTATACCATAGGTTAAAAAACTATATCGATGGTAGCTTATACAGATAATTAAATCTTAGTTCGGTTTGCGCATTCCACCAGTTTCACAAGTGTCTTGATAAGATTGTGTTGTGTTGTATTGTGAAACTTATAAAATACAACGCGCTCTTTGTACTAATGGAGACGATATTTTTTATATTACGGGTAAAACACAACGTTACATTGGCAATTATTGTATTTGGAAATTACTTGGAACTTATTAAGAGCCATTTCGCAAAACTCGGTTGATAAACTATAGGTATTTGAAGCGGCTCCGCGGCGTGATATCGCCTCGCGCGGCTCGCGTCGCGCTTGACCTCAGTTCTGTGCGAGTAATCTTCTTGATACTTTCAAACGTAAAAATTTTAAAATTATGAACATATAATTTTAATTATACACTTTGTGACCACATACATGTATCTGGTTTGTGACAATATAAGTTTATATAACAATTAAGAGTACAATGTAGTAGTACCATTATCGGTAACTTATTTACATAATACAGTTTAGGTACCTACTTAGGTACATCACAATAAAGATGTCCAATAGATGCATATTGCAAAAATCAATATTTTGGCAAATCAACGTGAAAAATTAAAAATCACGTTTTTTGAAGGTGATCTATAAAATGCAATATGCGTCCATTTTGCCTGCGATATTCGCAGCGCGTCGAAATACATAGGTATACCTAAATTCAAATCAATCGGAGGGTATAGAACCGGGAAATCCCGGAACCGAAAATCCCGGGATTTACAAAGGAATACGGTACTTTTCAAAAGAACCAGGAAACAAAATAAAAGAACCGGGAAACAAAATAAAAGAACCGGGATTTTCTGAACTTTTGGGAAATAAAAATATGTCGCGTCGTGATACAAAAGATAACGTAAAAATAAAGGTAAATACAATCCATACACAAAAATGATTACAGCTTTAAAAAGAAGATATTCAGAACGTCGGCTACATGAAGCAGCTTTACTAATATAATATTATTTACACAACCCAGATCGATATTTTTCTAATATAAATGAAGATGATTTAATAACTCTTTTTTCTCGTCCAAGCAGTGCTGAATTGTGCAATACAATTGTGTTGCTTTCATACAATTAATACGAAACTTATGTTTGCATGTAAGGTATAATAGTATGATGGTTACTCAATCACGGCAAACGACTATACGGATTTGGGTAGAAAACAGTTTTTCCCTATTTAATGCTCCTGAGAGATAAAATAGGAAACGCGATACTAACTATTTTCACGCGGGGAAAGCCGTGGTAAAATAATCCCGAAAGAACTGAAAATCCCGGGAATCCCGGTTCCAGCATAGGCGAGTACCGAAAATCCCGGTAATTTAAAACAGGATCGGTTTTCGATACCCTAATCATTACCGTGATACAAAAGATAACGTAAAAATAAAGGTAAATACAATCCATACACAAAAATGATTACAGCTTTAAAAAGAAGATATTCAGAACACTATTCTTTGAATGTTAAAAACGAATTCTTTATTGTTTTCTGTTGGTTTACAAAACAAAATATTGACAATAGTCTAGTATAATAAATTATGAGAAACGAAATTCGCACTTTCCACCCAAACCACTTGCTCTACAAGAAAAATGTATGGCACATAAAATGTCAATCTTTTTATGGGCTACAACTTTTACTCGATCCTTTCGGAAATCGTCTAGGACGCACCGTTAAGGAGATATAAGGAGTTTTCGGAAAATTTGGGAGGGGGGGGGGGGTTAAGGTTGGGCCCAATAAGATTGGGTAATGTTGCAAGTATGAGTTCCACAGGGCGGATGGAAATTCAGTCGGAAATCGTCTAGGACGTACCGTTTAGGAGATATATGGTATTTTAGGAAAATTTGGGGAGGGGGGGGGGGGGTAAAAGTGGGTTCAGTAAGATTTAGCAATAAGGTTTGGGGGTTTACTAAAGGGGGTTGAAATTTCCGTCTAAACTTGTCTAGGACGCACCGTCTCCGAGATATCCGGGATTTCCGGTTTTCCAAAAATCTATATCCCGATATCCTGATCTGCCGATCTGCGCCTACCTGATGAGTGCGGTATTTGCCCGGATGCCTCCCAGATTATCACGACGCAAAATTCCACTTTTGGGTGAAGAACTGAGGGGGGGGGGTATAGGGGGAGGCGAGGGGTTGTGAAGGGAAAAAATGAGAGGGTGATTTGTATTTGTGTTGTGTATTTGAGATACGTGAGTTTTGGGGAGTTGACGGAACTTGGGTGCACGAGAGTTTCCAAACAACGAATGTATTATCTTTGACTAATAATAAGTGACTATAGCTGACTAATGTCGGAGCTTCTATCATTCCAACATTTTGGCTTAGCAATAGGGTCCCGTTGACACCGTTTGGGTACGGAACTCTATAAAGTACAGATTGATCTAAAAGTTGTATAAATAAAGGGTATGTGTATACAAGTTATAATTATTTATTATTTTTTTTCTATGTAAATATGTAATTTACACATATAACAAAAAACCTAAATACTGTAAACAGTAACTAATGTCTAAAAACGGACAATGTTTTATTTCAAATTACAGCAGTGACTTCCAACCCAATAGGGGTTGAATTTCCAAAAATCCGATAGCCTAAAGCCTTCTTCGATAAATGAACTATCCAATACAAAAAGAATTTTTCAATTCAAACCAGTAGTTCCTGAGATTAGCGCGTTCAACCAAACAAACAAACTTTTCAGCTTTATAATATTACAATAGTAATAGTATAGATTAGTATAGATATAGTTATATTTTGTACATATGTATGTTCGTGATTTTCTCCGTTACTACTTACACTACATAAATTGGAAAGAAATAGTTACTTAATTTCTATTGTTTTCTTCAAACCAAAGATGTTTAAAGCAGAATATTACGCAAACGGACCCCTGAATTGAAAAATGGTCTTTTGAAACCTATAATATTTTTGAAAGACCTTTTCAACGATACCCCACATTAAGGGGTAGACGAAGAAAAAATCATACGGAACGGACAGACGGACGGACGGAAGGACGGACGGCCGGACGGGCTAGCCGGCCGGTTGAAATAACGAACGGACTAGACATGATTCCGATTTGACTACAAAACCCTGAAAATTATAGAAAACTAAAAATAATACAATTGACTGTAACTAAAAATTCTCACGTGATCAAGACTGTTCAATGGCAATATAATTACGTTACTTTTACGAAATCTATTCCTTAGATGGCTAAAGCAAAAATTGACATAGGTCCGACGTCCAAGAGTGCTGCCGCACGACTGATTTGATTTCGCGCCAGTGCGTATCTTTATATGGTAAAGTAAATTCGTTTTAATAAATTATTTTTTGCAGTAAGATAAAAAAAAATTACGTGTCATATTCGACAAAGACCATATTTTATTACTACATAAATTTTTGATGGGAAATACGCTTTATTGAATACAAAAATCGATGGTAAAGTCATGGCATAAACCATGAAAATTGGTAATGTTATTGAATTAATTTTGAAACGAATATTATAGTAATCGTATATCCCTTGTAATAAATGCAAAATATAATATATGAGTGTTCTCTAGACATTTTTTTTTACTCAATTTAATAAAACTTAATAAAGAAAATCAGTGTATGAAATTGACTCTGTCGTCCTTTTGCTGAAAAATAGTTATGCTAGATTGACAGTTACGCAGAAACAAATTAATATTTTCAAAATTCCGGTAAATGAAGATCCAAGATGAAGGATTGATCTATTTTATGAGTTCATTTGCCAGCATTAATATCTTTCTTATGATACTAATTTTTGACATCAAATTCTTCATTCCGCGCGTCTAACCGCGAAATGGCTCTTAATAACAGATTAAGACGATTGGTATTCTGTTTCCGTTAACATTATTTAGACCCCATTTAATATGGTTTTATTGAAATCTTGTGGGAATCAAAGCCTTTTTTAAGGGAAAAGCCGATAAACCAGCTAACGATACACCTGATGGTAAATGCCTATCGTCACCCATTTACATCAACAACACGAAAGATATCACAGATGCGTTGCCGCTCAACAAAAATAGAGAAAAAAAAGTAAGAACTGGCTCTGCCGCTCTCAAGCCCCCAGCCGGAACACGACGAGTCGTTTCGCGGCTGACTCAAGCTAGAGGGTGGAAGTGAAAACCCATGGAGTAATAATAATAGTACCTAAATAAATAATAATAAATAACGTTTCACACTCATAGCCCCACACTAGGATTCCCTGTGTCGTGGGTGCCATGGATAACACACAAGATAAGGACACTCACACCCAGACCGAGAACAGAAATTCAAACTCATCCTTCTCCACCTCAATGGGAATCGAACCCAGGACAGGCACTTTTAAGTTAAAATTAAGTAAAATGCATAAGTAACTAAGTAGGTTGTGAAGAATTGTATGAAATAAAGAGCTTTACTAAATTATTAGGTCAATGATGTTTAAATAAATATAGATACGTTATGCCCTTACAAATCAACCGAAAAATCTGTTCCGATGTCCGCAAGGCACGCTTTATTGCTTTGTCACACGTCTTTATCGCTCTCGCGTCAAAACTACATCGCTATCTCTTTCTTCACCTGAATAAGAGTTCCCAATTGGGAACTTTTTGAGTCACACATCGCGCGCGCTTATGACATATCTGCCTCTTTTTAATATATAATATCATTGTATTAGGTACGTTTGGACGCGCACTAAAAATTATTCAGTATATACAATTCGAAGCATGGTCTACTCTCAGCATTACAATAAAATTCTCCACAAAACTGTTACGAGACAAGTTACAATTTTATTTGTCTGAGGTTTGCAAATTAATTCTACCATTAACCTTCAAAACGGCTTGATCGATTTAGACACGGTTTTCTATAGTGTATTCATCGGCGGTAGTTTTTAGAGTGTGTTACGGTGATAACTAGCTAAAGGACGCTGCAGTTGTTTGCAAATCAATTTTCGAATTTATCTCCAAAACGGTCTCACCTATTTAGATACGGTTTTCTGTATACGATGTCATTCGATTCATTGACGATTATTTTTAGTTAATAAGTATTATGGTTGCTATGGTTAACTTGCTGGGGGGGCGCTGCATTTATCATGTATCTCCAAAATGGTTGGAGTGATCTAGAAAAATGTTTTAGGGGTTTTGAAATTGTCCTTAGTCCATGCAATGTAAAAATAGGAAATATGAAATTATATCAACTAATCGATAAATAATTTGATCGTTATACTAAAAAAAGTATATCAAGTTGCATATGGTCAAATGATCGTCAGTACTTACATTATTCAACCACCTGTTTTGGGTTTTGTGGGATGTGTTTTGTAAGGTGTGTTTTTTTGAGAGGGAGGTGTGTTTTGAGGGATAAGTTCTGTGGGATGTGTTTAGTGGTGTGGTTTGGGTTTTGTGGGATGTGAGACAAATAGAGAAATTCTGCAACTGACCAAAATGCAGCTAAGAAAATAAAGTTACCTTTCTTTCATTACAGTTTGACCGTTTACGTCAATAGTTCGTTTAGTTACGAAGCTATGTAATTTAAGAAAAAGTGTGACCCACTGTTCCCACAATGACCCTACATCTTTTCTTTACTTTGAAAGCTTTTATAATATTATATTCGTGCGTTGGAGAAACCTATTGAAACAGTACGTTAGGATAAAATTGAAGAAAACAAAAAAAAATTATAAGTAGATATAAAACTTTTCAATTTGACGTTGAAAAACGATATAAGGACAATATAATTATATAATGGAGTGAATGCTACGTACTTATTGGTAAATCTCACGATTCTCACGAACAACAAAGTATCTGAGTACTTACTTACAAAACATTTACAACCTAATCAATTTCTTATGGTTTGATATTCACGATTGACTTTGTCTCAATGATATTATATATTAAAAAGAGGCAGAAATGTCATAAGCGCGCGCGTTGTGTGACTCAAAAAGTTCCCAATTGGACTCTTATTCAAGTGAAGAAAGAGATAGCGATGTAGTTTTGACGCGAGAGCGATAAAGACGTGCGATAAAGCAGTAAAGCGTGCCTTGCGGACATCGGAACAGATTTTTCGGTTGATTTGTAAGGGCATAACGAATCTATATTTATTTAAACATCATTGGTTTGTCTGTATATTGGAGTTAAAAATAATAAACAAAATGTGAGATACATTGATGAAGTATTATTTTATAATTCTTGACAAAAACTAACCGACTTCAAAATTAGGCATAACTCAAAAACTACTCGTCAGATCTCGCTCAAATAGTGGGACAGTTTTCGATTAAAAAAGCATCATCAAAATCGGTTCACCCAGTCGAAAGTTCTGAGGTATCAAACAAAAAAATACAGTCGAATTGAGAACCTCCTCCTTTTTTAAATTCGGTTAAAAACAAGTTCTGTCTCTCAGCCGCGGATCTACGATTTTTTCGAACCGGGGCAGAACTTGATAGTGGCGCCCCTCTCTCCAGCGTTTTTTTTATGTTAACGACGGTCGACGGGCAAACAGGCATACGGCCCACCTGATGGTAAGTGGTCATAGTCGTCTATGGACACGTGCAGCATCGAAGGAGCTGCAAAAGTGCGTTGTCAGCCTTGAAGGATACGATAAACACTCTTCTTAAATAACCCCATATCATAGCGCACAGGGAATGGCTCAGAGGGAAGTTGGTTCCAAAGCTCGCAAGTTCGTGGCAGTAACGAGCGGGAGAAACGAGCAGTTGATGACTACCATGAGTCAAGGTGATGCGGGTGGAACCGCAACCTTTTGCGGGTGGTGCGATAAAGGAAGGTGGATGGGGGCACCAGGTTAAAAAGTTCTTCGGAACATTCACCATATGTGGTCGAACTTGGGCCTTGTAGAGCAGCAGGCGCTGCTTCGGTGTGAAGTACTGCTTCGCCCTGTTCAGTACATCCAGTTTTCTGGAGGCAAGTTTGGCTTTCTTCTCCAGATGGCTCCGATATTGCACTTCATTCGAAATGTCGACCCCCAAGATCCCAATGCTTTTACTTATGGTGGGAGGCGTGTTTTGGAGTTTCGGTGCCATGACAAATGGGGTTCTTTTTGCGGAGAACGCACAGACTTGTGTCTTCGAAGGGTTGAATAGAACCAGATTTAGCCGACCCCAGTCAGAGACCCGCTCCAAAGAGAGCTCGATTTCGGACACAAGTCTAGTTCTATTCTCCTCTAGATAGGACCGAGAGGAGTTTGTGCGGCCCGAATAATGCGCATCTCCCGTACTGTCATCTGCATAGCAATGCATGCTGGGGATTTGTTCCAGCATATCATTGATATGCATAATAAACAGCGTGTGAGAAAGCACCGAACCTTGAGGAACGCCAGCGTTAGTAAATTTAGTGTCAGAGCGTTGACCGTCGACAACTACGGAAATGGAACGCTCGGACAAAAAGCTGGCTACCCACGTGCACAACTTCCGCGGCAGGCCGTGTGAAGGTAGCTTCGATAGAAGGGCTCTGTGCCAAACCCCATCAAACGCCTTGGCAATGTCTAGGCTTACAGCCAACGCCTCTCCGCGACTCTCAATGGCTTGGGCCCAGTTATGGGTGAGATACCAGGTCACCAGCCGAACGACCATGACGAAAACCATACTGCCTGTCACAGACCAGCTGATGTTCCTCTAGGTATTCTAGGAGCTGCGTGTTTATAACACGTTCCATGGTTTTTTAGAGAAGGGAGGTTATTGCGATGGGTCTATAGTTTGATGGGTCGGCACTGTCACCTTTTTTGGGGATTGGATGTACGAGACCAACCTTCCACGAAGACGGCACTTTACCTACACTGTAGGATAAGGAGAAATTACGTTTCAACTGCGGAGTCAGCTCGGGAGCGCACATCTTTAATACCATAGATTAAAGTAAATGTTTAATACCATTGCTGGAATTCCGTCTGGGCCACTCGACTTCTTAACGTCGAGAGATAAAAGAGGTCGTTTTACAGCTTTGTGCGTGAACCTTATATCAAGCATGGAGCTCTCACACCGCGGGATAGTAGGCAGTGTAGCCCCACGATCATCAAGAGTCGAGTTAGCTGCAAAGAGAGTACCCAAAACATCGGCTTTCTCCTTTTCAGTTAGAGCCAGATCGTTATCTGGTCTTCGCAATGGTGGAAACGACGACCGACGGAAGTTACCCACAACGGCCTTGGCCAGCGACCAGAAAGCGGGACTCTCTGAAGGGTAACTGATTAGGCGCTCACCGATACTGGCGATATGCTCGCACCTTGCCCTGGCTATTGTTTTCTTTGTTTGAGATAAATTACTTCAAAAATTCATACTAGTCTTTAGTTGTGTAAAAGACGTCAAGTTGTTGACACGGCAAATGTGTGGCGAATTTTTCTTACAAGTTACGGTGAGCCAACCAGGCTTCCGTATGCTAAGCGCTTTGTAGAGCAAGTCATACTATAAGATGATTTTGGCGCCCCTTGAAACTGCCGCCCGGGGCGGGTGCCCCGGTTTGCCCCCCCTTAGATCCGGGGCTGCTGTCTCTTATACCCAATATTGATATACATCAATCATACCTAAATATGCAAAAATCCAAAATGTGAGAATAAAAAATTTCTTGTCAAATTAATTTCTGGTCCGCCGGGAACCGTACCTATAACCCTTCGGTATGCATCAAATCAAACTGTCACTAAACTATAGAGTCGTTGTACTAGTAACTACGCCGCTTTCTACAAACCATTCCCGTTTCAAAAGTATTTTTGAGAATCGAGCAGGATAACGTATCACAAAAGGATAAACCCGTTAATTTTTAAGTCTAGACGTTAGCGTCTATACTTTAGAATCTAAATTCGAATAAATAAAACATCAAAAGGAATGCTGGAGAAAAGTTGCCCGTATAAAAAAGCCCATTCTAAGATCGTAGGAGCAAAATTCTTAGAAATTGACCTTTTTTTCATTGGAGCGGCACTATGTGAATTTTGTTTTTACCTGCGGCAATTTGGTTTTAGAACGCAGACTTAAATTATACGTTGCGTTCAGTTTATGCGTGTGTGCGAACTTTTTAAATTTTGAATATAAAGCTTCCCACTCATATAAACGGCTGGGACCATATGAGATTATTTCGGGATAAATCAAAGATATTTATTTTACTTCAGATAATAGGTATGTTATGTTCATCTTTATACAACAGGAGCATCAGTTTTTGATCCGCTACATGTCATAATTGTCTAATATTATAACTAATGATTTTATTAATTAGCAAGTTTAAATCTATATTCTATTAAGGTTTTGAAACTTTTTTATGTATGTAAATAGCCGACAAATGAGCTGACCAGCTACGAGCCTTGGATCTAGGGGGGGCGAACCGGGGCACCTGCAGTTTAAGGGAGCGCCAAAATTATAACATAGTATGATTAAAAATAAAAAACTTGCTCCACAAAGCGCCTAGCATACAAATTTATTAGTCTGAGCGCTGAACCAATTTTGCTTTCTATACGTATAAGTTTTTTTAGTCTGAACGCATGTTTATGTACGGGTAGACGCCCGTTAACCTTTTTTTAGTAAGCGCCTGAACCGATATTGCTTTGACATGAAACAAAAATGCCACTATAAAAAAAAAATCCAGCCAAGTTCCAGTGTAAACGCCAAATTCGTGTTACGAAAGCGGTCACGTGACACTTTTTAGCCAATCATACGTCGTTAAAAGTCCGATAAATGAATTGCCTGGAATATGAATGGTTTTAAAAATGTCGAAAAAATCGTAAATCTGGGGCTTCCAGCCACTCAATGGTAAGTGATCTCTGTATACGCATACCAACACCAAACATTTAGGTTGACCATCCATCCTTCAAACAACATATCGATCATCCATCCATCCAGCGACAAATATGGATGTATAAAGTAAATCGAACCGAGGTTATTTAACCTCTTACTCTTTAACTTCTTACTTGAAGAAACATGGTAAAAACCAGACATGTCCAAGTTAGCATTTACAAGGTTTTCTATCTAATTAAATATTGTATTTAAATCTATTTGCATATCATTTTAGAGTGTTTGTCCTGTTGGTTTATTGTTCACGTATATTATTATACAAACCGGTCCTGCGCTTTTTAAGTAGCCCTTTAATTACCTAGTAGAAATTAGTTTTTATAAACACTTATAAAAATTAACCTACGTCCGCGTCATTGCCTCAGGAAATTCTACTTTAAAGAGATCCAAGGACTTCCTCCAACTTTCTTTCTATAAACTATTCTTTCTTGCTTGTTTTTTTTTTTGGCCAACCCTGTGCCTAAGAGGTTATCAGTGATGACCACTAACCTCAGATGGCACGTTCGCTGACTTTTTATATAAAAATAGTTTTTCCATAGGACTTTGTTACGAACAGCACTTGCTGCTTGCATTGTCATGGCTGCCACGGCTCACGGTATATAGTACATAAATTGACAAAATTTTATATTCCAGTTTGTCAGTTTAAAAACTACTAATATTTTTTTAGTTTCATGTTGCAAGAATTATATAGGTCCAAAGTTTTTTATTAGAAATAAAATTGATCTGTTGTGTACAGTATAACAAGGCCATAACAGAAACCATAAACCATCGCTCCGTGACCACAGACCCATTAATAATCAAATTGTTTCTGAACTTGACCCACATTGTGAATGGAGGCTTTTACCTTATTTTAAAAGACACAATATAACTGCTTAACATGCTACATTAATTAAGAAAAATACTTAATAGATTTATAGAAAAAAGCTTGTATTTGAATGCGCTGTAAAGAAAATTACATTTTAATGTAAGCGAGGGACCAATATTACCAATATGGCGCTTATGCAAGAGTGGCGAATATTCAAATGGCAATACGAGTTAAATCGAGACAGTAACTCCGCAAAAAATCTCGAGCTCAACGGCGCGCCATGAATCATATTTCCGAACGCAACTTGTTGCGCGGGAAAAAGAATCAAAACTCGTCCAATAGCCTGGATGCGAGACCACCAAACAACTGAAAAAAGATACCTTGCGAGCCGCGTGTCTCATCGCCGGAGCTGAGGCTGCGGAGATTATGGAGCGAATTGGAATATTTTGGTTTTCCAAACACAATTTGATTTTAAACTTACTCAACTTCAAAATAAACTTTTTGAAGTAAAACTTATTTAGGCGCGACTTGAGTATCTTGAGTATCTCTTCTTGTGTATATATATATTTTTTCTGAATCTCGGAAACGTCTCCAACGATTTTCATGAAATTTAGTATGCAGGGGGTTTCGGGGGCAATAAATCGATCTAGCTAGGATTCATTTTTAAAAAATGTCGTTTTATCCGCAATGAAAAACGGCTACAATAGGCTCTTCCTGACATCTATTGGCGAGTAACTAAACTAAAGCTAAAGCAGATGGCGTTGTTAAGCAATACTAAACTGAGCTAAACTCGGTCATCCGGGTACTTATATTAGTAATAGTTAGCATAGCTTACATGCTTTTAGTCGTACAGTAGCCGACTGATACTGATTTATCGTCGTATACGATGCCAGATTAAAAAGAAAACGCCTGTCACTCGTAACCCCAGTTCACTACTTTTCTCTGGCAACACTGGCACAAATCGCTTCTTTTTTATTCTTTTTGCAAATCCATTCACGTTGCACAGATAGGATAGGAAACTTAATTTTTGCTTTTGGCGGGAACTCGTATGGAGAACAGTTCGCTTTTAAACATGTCGAGTCGAATTTTAGTGATATCAGGGACAGAAGCGATTTGTTGTTAGACTTTTCTAACTTTTTTACTGTTTATAAATACATAGATAAAAGAGAGTAAGGAACTACTATCAAAACTATTATCATAGTAGGTATTGTTGAAGGGATTAAAATATGTTACCCTCACTCTTGACGTCAATACGGGCTTCTTATTTTTTTATTGTGTACCTATTGAAACAAAAACATACGTCAAAAATATTACTACAAGCTTCCTACAATACATCAGAATCGCATCCAAATTGATAAAGCAATTTAATTTGTCTCTCCTTGGACAATCAGGATTCCGACAATCAGTTGCGGTTCGACGCTGAAAGGAAAAATTTTTACAGGAGAGCAGTTTGAAATTGGAATACATTTAGAAAAAAATCATATTTTTTTTTTGTAATCCTCCTACCGACGTTATTCTTACTGTTTTGGAATCCTTATTTTATCATCTATAATGTGGCATATACAACAACTTTTCTAAAAATTCAACTACTGCTCTCCTGTAAAGTTAGCTCAATGTCGATTAGTCAATTTTTCCTTTCAAGCGTCGATATGTTGGTATTTTATAAAAAAAATAAAAAATAAAAATAAAATATTCTTTATTGCCACACAACTAAATAAAACTTAAATCTAAGATACATAAGTTAACTTAGCTATCTATTGTGGGCAAAGGAAGAGTCTCAGCTTCTGCTAGCACGAGAAACCTCGTGCAGCGCTGTTTTTCAGACTCTCCCTCTCCCTTAGGTGCCATTTGGGAGTTATCAGGCAATCCCCGATCGCTGCGCGCCGCTAGGCATTTTTCTTTAATCGCGGGTGTGTGCGTGTATGTGTGTGTGTTTGTCCGTGCATGTGTGTGTGTGTGTGTGTGTGTGTGTGTGTGTGCGTGCGTGTATGCGTGCCTGTATGTGTGTATGTGCGTGTTTGTGTAGCGTGTGTGCGAATACTTGTTTTAGGTGTGAATATGATAAGTACTGGGATTATTACATCATTTGAAAAACTGTTTCAGATCTAAGCACTTCCAGTAGGCACGTTTCAGGTTTTCTGCAGCAAGTTGCTTTCTAAGTAAGGCGGACTTATATTTTGATTTAAAAGTATCCAGGCTTATTTTCTTTCTCAAGGGTGGGGGTAGGTCGTTCCATATGCTGAGTCTATATGAGTTTATGAGTACAAAACCTAATATTGTATGTCAATATGTTTAACTTGGTCATACACAATGATGTTTAAATAAATATAAATACGTTATGCCCTTACAAATCAACCGAAAAATCTGTTCCGATGTCCGCAAGGCACGCTTTATCGCTTTATCGCACGTCTTTATCGCTCTCGCGTCAAAACTACATCGCTATCTCTTTCTTCACCTGAATATGAGTTCCCAATAGGGAACTTTTTGAGTCATCACAACGCGCGCGCTTATGACATATCTGCCTCTTTTTAATATATAATATCATTGGTCATACATATCTGTGGCCTGTGGGTGTATAATGTACACTAGAGATAGGTGTGGGTACATTTCTAAAGGCAATAGCGAAGCGCGAAGGAGCCAAGGTCAGAAATTGAACAAAGCATTCTCTTACACAATACAACAGATTGAGGAACATGCCCTGAGGTACCCACGGGTAGATTTGTAGCTTGAGTAGGCTTTAAGCTAGACATGTTTTCAATAATCTATCTAGGTATCATTGAAGTATTATTACTAGCGTATAGAACCGACACCGCGAACACCATGTATGTACCTACTATGTCCCAATGCATTGGCACCACGTGGCTTCAATCTTCAGGTGACGTCCGGAGTTATTTTCACGTCCGTGGACTGTGCCTGCCTAATACAAACAGTAAACCAATGATATTAAATATTAACAGTATCCCTTTCTTTTTTTTCTCAGACAGGATTCGTCTCTCGTTTTTATAGGATGTCTGGAAGAAATCGCTTGTAAGCGATAAGTCCGCCCATTGTATTGTACTTACCTTATCAGTGTACTCTTTTGTAAATGTTTTTAGTATATACAATGAATAAAGCGTTTAAATAAAGAAATATACTTCATAAATTATGCATCGTCAACAGTATGCAAATAAAACTCCAATATAAAATCAAGCAACATTTTTATTCATTATTAAAATTGTATGCTAAGTTCATGCAACATTCGTATATCACGTGCTACCAACATTCTCGAGTAGACCATTTCAAAATGAATTCGAATTAAAAACCCGTTACTAATCGAATTCTTTTGAATAAAAACTATATAATTTTATGTCGATGTGTGTGTGTGTATGTGTGTGTGTGTGTGTGTGAGAGAGAGAGAGAGAGCGAGAGAGCGAGTGAGAGAGACAGAGAGAGAGTGTGTGTGATCACGCTGATCAAGTGCCTAAACTGCTGTCATTAGGAAAATTATGTAACATTTAATAAATTGCGAGAAAATATAATTATTACTTGATTATTAGTTGTATAAAATAATTTCGATGTTTCACATCTGCCAGCCGTCCCATGACGGCTCACGTTTTTTTGGACGAGTGTTATTATATTTATTAAATAATGTAACAATTAATAGTTATTTGACATTTTAATAAACCAGACAGAAAATTAAAAGAATTTAAGAATAAATATCGTTTAAATCTAATTTCTATTCAATAATACATTTTAGAGAGTAATAATATTGCTAAATCTAATTTCTGTTTACTATTACTTAATTTTTTTAAACAAACATTTCAATAAAAAGTAGTGGATATATTATTTATAAAATATTTACTCACTCGTCTAAAAAATTTACTAACACTTGTAATGAATAACAGTAATACTGACTTCATTATATCAGGGAATTAAAAATACTAGAAAGTGCCCCCTATAACTATTCGTAATCCAAACCAAAGCTCCAAGTGCTTCAACTGGTTGAACGATCGCCTCCGGTCAAGGAATGAGAACTAGAGACGGATTATTACGTGTATTCAGTGGAATTAAAACGTCACAGCAATATAAAGAAGAACGTAAATAAACATAAGATTTGAGACTGAAGTAATTTGTTAAATGCATAGTGCGTGATGAAAAATGCTCGTCTAAGGCAGTGTTTCCCAACGTGGGGCTCACGCCCCACAGGGGGGCAATTTGATAGTTAAGGGGGGCAATGTAAACATGGACTCGACACGACTTTAACCTTTGGGTTATTTAAATGCAATGCTAGATATCGGTGACAAAATTATGTGTGGGGGGCATAAAAATTTTAGAAATGTTACGGTGGGGCATGGCCTAAAAAGGTTGGGAAACACTGGTCTAAGGTTTCAACCTATTAATGACCAACTACTGGGCACGGGTCTCTCCTCTTGAGGAGGCCTAGAGAATACTTTCCAGCACGCTGCTCCACTGCGGTCAGACAGCCCCGGATTTACGATATTTTAGAACTGGGGCAGAAACTTGATACTAAAAGGTCATCGGGTGTCTGCTGTACATAAAGGTATAGAAAGCAAAACGGTTCAGCGTTCAGACAGAGCAAGTACTTTTATTTTTAATATATACTAATAATATGTATAAAGCTGAAAAGTTTGTTTGGTTCAACGCGCTAATCTCAGGAACTACTGGTTCGAATTGAAAAATTATTTTTGTGTTTGATAGGTCATTTATCGAGGAAGGCTATATAACATCATATATTTTAGTAGTTAGTTTTTTCCATAAATTAACAATAATTTTCCAAAAAAAATCTCGGGGCATAGCTTATCATACTATATTATGATTTTGGCGCGCCCCCCCAAAACTGCCGCCCTGGGCAGGTGCCCTGGTTCGCCCCCCTCCCCTTCCCCCCCTAGATCCGGGCCTGAGATAGGTGGAGTGAGGATTATACTAGGCAGATTCGAATGAGCTATGAATTGTCTATGATATTGCGAGTCTATTATTATTAGTCATCTATTCTAAATCATCCATTGCTAAGTTAAGAGCTTGATACGTCACCACGCTCTCTACCCACCTGGCTACAAAAAAAAGGTTTTTTTTTCTTAAAAAAAAGTATTTGTTTTATTTTTCTTTCTTTTCCTGAAGTTTTCCCTCGAAGTTTTTTTTATTATTTTAAGACGCATTCCCGTAGTTTTTAAGTGGTTCTAATTGTTACGACCTGGCGGAACTATACATCGTCTTCAGCAGCGCGAAGTAAGACCATGAACTGCTTAAAATCTGAAAGGAATAGGTACAATTGATTTGCTTATAATGTATGTCAAAAAGTCATAGGTACTCCGCGTTTTAAGACGAGTATTTTTATTGAAACTAATAAAAAAAAATAGTTTTATAATTAAATGATAATTTACCCTTAAATTATTTACATTTTATGCCAGCCTTTTTATTAAATTACAAATTAAATAAAAAAATGTAGTTTGTTTACTAAAAGACTCGTCTAAAAAATTGAATATAGTCTATAATGTAATCTAGCAGTGACAGTAATACAGAACTAATTATCCTTAGAGTGCTGTTATATGTTAAGCCAACCTAGATACTTTAGGAGGTTTTTTGTTTTAGTATAAATTTTATACAATGCTAGTTTCTATCATGTGTACATGAGGCCTTAAGGGTACTAAATATATCTTATTCTTTTTTTAACTATCTTCAAAAATGGAGGAGGTATTCAATTCGACTGCATTTTTTATTTTATTTTTATGTTTGTTGTCTCAAAACTTTCGATTGAGGGAACTGACTTTGATTATTCTTTCTTTAATCGAAAGCTGGTACCTACATGTCATGTAGTCTCACTTAAATATGAGCGAGATCCGACGAATAGTTTTTGAATTATCCCTAATTTTGTAGTCGGTTATTTTTTGTCAAGAATCATTTTATAATAATTCTGTCTTAAAAGGAGTTAAATCTGAAGACACAGCCATATTCCCCTTACCTTCGTGAACGCTGACAGATTGACGTCAGCAAACCCCATGGCGGTTAACTTGCAAGGCTTGTGCGTTCTGAAAATAGACCATTGTTGCTAATTAAGGCGGTTTCTTATATAAACCGAAAGTTTAGTATAGGGGTCGGTTGGTAATTACGGACGGGACTTCGGAGTAATATTTGTAAATTAAGAGTCTCAGAAGGACACATGAGTAGTAACACCAAAACTATCACTGATGCGTTGCCGACCAAGAAAGAACAGTTGGAATATTAGTCGAATGGCGGCTAACTCAAGCATCAGGGTGGTGTAGTGTAGGTAACCAGGCAGGCTAAACGAAAAGTATTAATATTACAATTGTCATCCTATGAGTGAATTGTGACATAAATAAAAACATGTGTGCGTGTAATCTTTACGCGTGATTGAAGTAAAACTTCTTTGACGTTGTTGACACGTAGGTATTACCAAAAAAATTAAACTCATTTTAAAATAAATATCATATTACAGTTGAGTCATATTTATTAACAATATATTTTACAAAAACGAATAATTAGCTGTAATTACCGTTAATTATAGCTAATTACTTTAAGACCTAAAGAAGGTAGAATAATACCATTGAAGTATAATGACAGAGAACAGACATCTCGAACAAAATGTGTGTCTCGAAACCGCGATGACGCGTTCTTTTTTCAAACTCTAGAAGGCGATTTACACACTTGCCATAGAGTAACTTTGTATAAGACACTTGCCGAACCACGACAAATATTAAACGACTCCAAATCTTTGGCTCTTCCAAATGTTTGATTTAATTTAAATTGAATTCACTGAGTAATGTAATACACATAATTTATTATTTACCAAAGAGTATGTACTATAATCATTCTTATCGGGCTTATTTATTTGTCCATTAACACGCTTACGGCTTGCCAAGTGTGTAAGCCCGCCTCATGATTTTTTCAATTCAATTCCATTCAAGTCAATTTATTTGTATTTCATTCAAAAATGGCGGGAACATTACACAATAATTGAAATAAATTCGTTTTAGTTGATTTATGTTAATATTTTGTTTTCTTACTGATGATAAGTAATACCATTTTCTTTTTTGTTTTTTTTTACGTGCAATTGTGACAGGTTCTTATCACGCAAGATGGCATTTTTTCAGTTTGTTATTAAACAATTTTGGCATGCGGCCGCAATGAGCGCAGGCGAGTGACAAACGAGTGAGTGAATGAAGTAAGCCACCCTGGCTGCAATGCATTCCCCTGACTCGATGTTCGGGGTGTCTGTTCTATACGAAGTAATAGTACTTCAATGAATAATACTAACTTAATAACAATGGATTTCCGCAAAGTAACTGATGGTAGTATAGTCTGTATCAAAATGTTTTACGTTATCTGTCTGTAATTAAAAAATAAAGAGTTAGTCTGTGGCAAGATCGTGTTTTAATGGTAACGCCTGATACTATAAACGATTATTTACATAAAAAAATCCTATGACTTTTACATTTACCTCTACAAAATATAAGAACGTCGAATATATTTTTGTGTGTGTGATAACTGTAACACTGATAGCATAAAATTTATTTATGCAATTTATTCGATAAAAGCAACCTTAATTCAAAGCAACCTCCTGTACTATCTGTATAATGTTTTCTCTAAGGCTCTGACGTCAGTTCTATCTGGGGGAGAAATTGTTACTGATGTGGAAATAATTTATCTTCATATAGAACACTCGGGACTTAATTAGAACGAAGACTTATTGATCGTGCACAAATTAATTCTAATTTTAGATATTTCATTTTTAGGGCACAAAATGAAAGTAACTTTTTAATATAAAAAAGCTTTCAATGATTAACTGTTTAAGGTTTCATATTTTTTCCAGAAAATGAACGCCTTTTGAAATTGGCCAATGGGTATCTAATTTCAAATCCTTTCCACTTGAAACTTTACAAGTGCTTAAATGACTTTTATATGATAAGGGAACATACCAAAACCACGTGACACATTTTTTCCAACTTTTTACCCCCCTCCCCCCCCCTTCGTGACCATCCGTAGTATATGAGAAGACCCCCCCCTCCCCCGTAGTTTGCACGTGGTAATTCATAAATACGGTTTTCAATACTTTTTTGCAAAAACAGAGATAAAAAATAATAATTTTGCTTATATTTGACTTGTGTGGCGCAATATTGACTACGTGACAAAAACCTAAACCCCCCCCCCCACCCCTCTGTGACCAATCGTGGTGTTTTGAAGACCCCCCTCCCCCCTCTAAATGGGTCACGTGGTTTTGGTATGTTTCCTAAAGTCAAAGTCAAATGATTTATTTCGTCATAGGAACAAATGGTTCACTTTACGAAAGACATAATTTACAAAGCAATAACTAAGGATAGTACTAAAGACTCATCAAGGCTAAATACAATGAAATCGAGAAGTTAATGAATGTACCTAATTAGCTCTCAACTCAACACAAGCTTGAAATTATGCTTGAATCCTGAACGTTGATAAAGAATGAAGGAAAATAACCAAAACACCCATCGAAGTATTATTACTAGCGTATAGAACAGACCACCATGTATGTCCCAAAGCATTTGAACCCGGGCCCCCGCGTTCGGGAGACCAACGTTCTAACCACTAGGCTATCACTGCTGCTCTACTGAACGTATTGTTATGTTTAGTACACAGGTAGACTAGGACCTGGAATTACATATAGGAGATTTATTATCTCAGAAAACGCGGGGAAAGCTGCGAGATAAGCGCTAGTATAAACTGGGAGAAAATAACTATAGGAGAGCATCAAAGGCATAGCCACAAAAATGTACCGAGCTTCTTGGAATCCGGCCCGTTACAAAGTAGACGAGACTTCGTGACGGGGCAGGATAAACTGAGATAACAGTACACCACGGTTACCAAGATTAGCGGTTGCATTAATTATATTACTTTGACATCATTTAGAAGATATTTTCTGTAGGGGCACTGTACTGCCGCGGTCATGTTTTTGCCGGTTTGTATCCTATCTGTCAGTCTTTTGAAGTCCTCAACTGAACAGAGGTCTCCCCTAATTGGTTTTCTTCATGGGAGAAGGGAAAAGGTACAGACCGAAATATCAGCTTCATTAGTTAGCTTAAATTTCATGACTTATGTTGTGCAGCACGGCTTATGCTGAGTCTGGGCCTGTTCGCCCTGTTCGGGGGGCACAGGCACCTATAAAATGTATTATTTAATGTTTACCTATTAATGTTAGATATAATTTCTGTTAAGTAAGTATGTATCTTTTATTTTCATTTCTTTTTTTCTTACATGTATCTCATTTCTTTGTTACGTGCTGTAATTGGTACCCTCGAATACATGTATTTTTATTTCATTAATTGGCGCTACTTGGACCGTTCCTGGGCCTTCTGAATCCAGCGGTTTCCCGTCTTCCTCATCAGTCTCTGTAGTCGGGAGGTAACTAGTGATTTTTAATGTGTAGCCGCCATTCGAAGACTTTTGTAATTTTCTCCAGATTTTCCGAAGCGAATACCTTGCTTACTAGTCGTTAAGATAAGTGAGGAGAATTAAGGTTTAATCCTGAAGGATCGGTGGAGAGACCTGTGTCCCTTGGGGCACTCAATTAATTCAGTGTTCCTCAACACACACTTTATATGAGTACATCACTTACCTACCTCGTTATCATGAGAAGCAGATTCTTGCTGATAGCTCGGTTTGCTTGATACCATTTACTTTTGTAGACCGCGTCTCCGACTTCCATACTCTAAAAATAAAGTTTTTAATCTGTTAAACTAAAAGAGCTTTTAAGTAAAAGACATACACGTAATCTAAATTTGTTTTATTTGCCCCTTTCATTTTATTTATTACTAGCTGTGTTGCCCGCAGCTTTGCATACGGAAATTATGTTTTAACTTATTCAAACTTTTATCCTGTTTTCCCGGGAAATCTTTTAATTTTCCGGGATGAAAAGTTATCTAAAATATGACCCAGAGTACCAGTAACAACTTTACCAATTTTAATCGAAATCCGTTCAAGGGTTTTTATGTGATGCCCGGACAGACAAACAGACACTTTGAGTTTTATTATAGTATAGATAACGCGTAAAAATTGGATTTCAGTGAAATTTTCTTAACTGGTAAAAAATATGGTTTCTGTAACATTATTATTATTTATGTTAGCACAAGAGTAGTTTCACAAAACGATATTACAAATATAATAAGCATCCCAATCATATGGGGAACTTTCAATAGGATTAAAATCTACCCTTTTTTCTACTCCTGGTGATGAAAAGTTACATCCAAAGTAATCCAAACAGCTTCATAATTGACATTCCGAACATTAATAGGAAGGATCAGTAGAATAGGTTACCAAACGCAATTTGGACTCTCCAAGTAGAGGTGTACATTTTAAACTAAAGTTATATTCACCGAACGCATGAGCATATCTCCAAATAAGCACAGCAGGAATATTTGCATTAAGTTAGACGACAGGAATATCAAAAACGTGATTCTGAATGTCAAATCTTCCGTTGCCTAGAAGGAAAGTTAAATCAGTAATCTTTAGTACACATTATTTTCACACTGAATTAATCATAACTGTCTGAACAAATATTTATCTTCATAACCCAGCTATATAAGCCCGACTAATTTAAGCCCTAGCTGAGGTCCGTAGTCGTAGTCAGCAAATAAAGTCTTGGAGCTCTCATAAGTGTCTAGTCGGAGAGGACTGAAATTAGTTGGGCTAACCCGAATACAATTAGTAGTCAGTATAGCCAAATTATTAAAATTAAATGTTAAATATACTTAGTTACAAATTCTCTAAATATCTTACTTTGAACAAATAAAAAATCCTAACAACTTAATGTTATCCTATGCATCAAAGTCAAGTATATACGCACAGTGTTTTTTTTGCCCTAAAAAAGTGACATCCATTACTAACTGCATATTCCTAATCAGTAGTTCATTACAAATGCTAGAGTAGAACACCCGCGTGTCAATTATGTATACTTTTTTTTTTAAAAATGTTTAAAGTTTTCAAAGGTCAAACGGTCAAAATACTAAAAATAATTCGTAAAAAAAAACTAAGCACAATAGAGATTCGCTTGTATTGCAGGTGTATGAAGCAATTTTAGATGCATACTTTTCCGTTTTTATTTTATCAATAATGATACTAGAAGCCGCAATAAAAAATATTTTACCGAAATCAGTATTTATTTTTTTATAATTTTTCTGTCTCGAAGTAGAACCTCTGTTTAGTATAAATAGATTCCTTATAGTAAGGTTTATCACTCACAAAAAAATTACTTTCAACTCAGGCCTACTTTTTGAGAAAACGATTTTAATGTACTGAGGTCAAAAATGTAAATTTAGGGTTGTCACAAAAAGGTCAAATCAGATTCACTTTAAGAAGCGACGGTAAATTCTTATTTAAACGTAACGTAATGCTGATGATGGATGGATTGAATATATATTTCCGAGACAAGCTTTTCAATGACTTTAAAAAAGGAGGTTACCAATTAGATACGTAATTCTTTTTTTAAAACCAAAAACCATAAAAAAACATTGATCCAAATCTTGAATAATCTTTCAATCTATTCCTTAAACATAATTTGGAATTTTAGATCAACACTATGTCCATATTTCTAAAAAACTTGAAGTGCGAGTTAATCTAGCTTGGAGAGTGTTCCGTACGTTGATTATTACCGTTATTTTTCTATTTTATTTACTTTTGCCGCTTGTTTAAGACCATAGACTTCTTATAGGTTTTCCTGTAATATTTAAGTAAACGTCTCCGTATTTAATTCAAAATTCTAGCTTTAGTCGTTTCAGAGGGGGGGGGGGGGGAATGGTCAATTTTTGGCTTTAATTTTCATTCTTTTTTGAATAATTTTAAAACTATTATTGTAGAACTATAACAAAAATATATTTGAGATCCTTACAAATAGCCCTTTCATTTGACATGGCACACAATACGGTTTGCAAAACAGTTCTTGATTAATTTTGATTTGGTTAAAAAAAACAAAATTCCGTTGTTTACTTTATACTTTTGTCTTTGGGTTACAGAAAAGTACATAAGTACCAAATTTCAACTCATTTATGCCCGGTTTCTGAGGTCTATTTGTCGAGAGATTATCTATTCAATAACGCTAACGGATCGATAACTTCCGAAAAAGCGTTTCCTAGCACTGCGATAATAGATAAACTCCGTTTAAACTAAGATTAACTTATCTAACCCAAGATGGCCGTTTATAGGTTCCATAACTTTATTTGACGTTTCATTTTAACATTTCGTGGACAGAATATGACAAATTACAAGTTACAACAATTTTGAGATCATTGATTGATTGAAAAGTACAATGATGACAAACAAAAAATTTCAAGCTATAGACCACACCCACAATGAGTATTGGACGTTTTAAGAGTCATTTTTGTGTCCCCCTACCCCCCGCAAATATTAAATGTTATTTTAATCGAATTTTTAGTTAATTTTGGTTTATTTTTATTCATTCATGTTAAACTATGGATATTTATGTAAATTAAACATAATAATTACGAAATAATGGTTGTTTCATTTCATTATGACGATTTTTTCTTTTTATTTATTTATTTATTTCGCATATTTTTTTCGAATTAAAATTATGAATACAATAAAAAACAATACGGGACTAATATTTGTTTTAATGATTAGCTTGTTTCATAATGATTCCAACGACATAAGTATTACATATAGCTCTCATACTATAATTTTGAGATAGTCATATTATAAAACGCTCCCGCGTACCGCTCCCCGCCCCCCGCCGCGGCGTCACAGGTCCGAGGCAAGCTTTAAAAGCGCGCGTCACAGTTGTCGTTTGCGACCTCTCTTCTGCTTCCTAATTCTTATCTGCATGCCAGATACTTTCTTCATTAACAGTGTTCAATAAGTCTCGGACAGAGGAAGAACTTTAGAAACTCATCGTGTGTTTCTGTTTGGCCTAATGGTTAGCTGGCAGAGAATGCATTAAGCATTAAACTCGCCATTTGTACCTTAATCCTGTATTGTGGTCAATAAAGATTAAATAAATAAATATACACAGTAGTCCCTGTATTTAACAATTTCAGCTAATAATGATTAAATATTAATCGTTAGTATTATTTGACATAAAAAGCTGCTTATTTTAGGTAATAAAAACTTAAGGTCAAAAAAGTGACAACCCTAATTGAAAGTTTTGAAAATCGTTTTCTCAAAAAGTAGGCCTAAGTTGAAAGTAATTTTTTTGTGAGTGATAAACCTTAGTATAAGGAATCTATTTGTACCAAACAGAGGTTCTACTTCGAGACAGAAAAATTATAAAAAAATAATTACTGATTTCGGTAAAACATTTTTTATTGCGGCTTCTATTATCATTATTGATAAAATAAAAACGGAAAAGTATGCATCTAAAATTGCTTCATACACCTGCAATACAAGCGAATCTCTATTGTGCTTAGTTTTTTTTTTACGAATTATTTTTAGTATTTTGACCGTTTGACCTTTGAAAACTTTAAACATTTTTTAAAAAAAAAGTATACATAATTGACACGCGGGTGTTCTACTCTAGCATTTGTAATGAACTACTGATTAGGAATATGCAGTTAGTAATAGATGTCACTTTTTTAGGGCAAAAAAAACACTGTGATACGGAGGGCTACGACAATCTACTAATCCTTGACCCTTCTCTTTTCTTTCAGCGCAGTTCAGAACAGTTTTAGCTAATTATGGACTATGGGACATCATTGACCCTTGCCCTGCTATATTTTGAACCTTAACATTATTAGGTACTTACTGTTTTATAAGTACTGACTCTTTATTTAAATAATCAATAAATGGTCACGGCACACGGACATCAATAATACGTAGGATATCATCAGCATGTTGCCGGCTAAGAAAAGAGAAGGAAGGAATAAAGTAACAAAATTGTTTCCCAACTATTAAAATTCTAAAGACATCGGTTACCATAACGCTAAATCCAGTGAGGCAAATCATCATGGAGCTACACAGAAAATTGCAGACAGTTGCTTCAGTATAAATGGTCTCCAGCACGCTGGATAATCTGTATAAAACCAAAATTATCTGCATTTTACACATGAAAAAGAAATTACGGACCCACGTCCTACATTGCAAATTGACTACCAAGTCTTCCAAAGTAAGGAGAATTAAATAGCAGTCGTTTTGTCAAGCCGAATATCAGGTGGCATAAGAACTTCCATCATTTAAATTTGATTCTGCAGACGTGATTTGGAACTTGCATGTCATTACTGTCTCAAGCATATAGACTGTTGGAACTTACCTAATCAGCTCCTGATGCCATTTGACGAATTGAACCAAATTCGCATGCATTTGTGGTAATGGAGTTTCTTTGCTGTCCTCAATAACAATGTTTTCCAACCTGAGCTGAAGAAGCCTAAACTGGATTTTTATAAACGTGCAGCAGATGTAGAAGAAGTAATCAGAAGCGCATACATTTAATACAACGACGCACTCTGGAAAGAAGAGAATATAATATATTTTGGGCAAGGGTACGTAGTTTTAAAAGTTCTTTAAGATTGTTTTACAACCAACGAGTTAAAACGTGAGAGCAAGGCATCTGATGAAGTTTTTATAGACGCCCGTGGACATTCGTAGAAACGAAAATATCACTATATTTAGGAGTCATATAAACTAAATAACTCATAAACTAAGGCCACCCTTTAAAAACGTAAAATAAAAAACATTACCGGACCATATCTGATGAAGGTACACAAATGGCCAAATCCTTAAGTCTTTCGAATCAAACGGATATAGAACCAGAAATGGCAGAATCAGATCTATCTCCTTCGTGTTCAAATATTTATACACAATTAGAATCAGCGGGTTCAGCGCAAACGTTGCCAGTAGGATCACATTTATAACATTTAGCATCTTGATTACTATCGCCAAAAACTTGGTTTCTTCCTTCAAAATTATTTCTTCATGTTTTTTCATAACGTTCACTTTCTCTAATTTCTTTAAGCCATCAATCATTTCGTTGACATCATCTTCATGCCGTGTGAAGAAATATCCCTTAACGTTTGCTACGAAGCTGAAAACTACACAGGGTGCGATGCGACTTAGAGCATCAATACTTTGGCCATTCATCAGACTATCTCCGAACCAGAATATAGATCCAGAAACATCAAAATCCAGCCAGAGAATATTCAGAATGTAAATGCTTCTATCTTTTACTTTGTCTTTAAGACTCCTACTTCTACTTTCAAGACACATGCCGCAATACCGAACTAGAAATTTCAGGGTTTTTAAATGATATTCAAGAAAAAAATATTCTTTAGACATCATGACTGTTCTACGCTTGATTCCGTTGTGTATTTTGATTTAACCGATGTAGGTAATTAAATACCATTTTATAGGCGTATCTATCATTTTGTAATTGTTACTTTCAAAAAATAAAGAGTAAGTTAATTATTAATGATATTAAAGGGTTTGAAAGGTTTAATGATTTGGTATCAAGTGGATTGTTTTAGAAACTGTAGGTCGATCACGAATATTTGCGAGAAAGTATTCGTATCGTTGACGTAAGCAATTTGTATGACATTTTGCAAAAGCGCCCCTATCGTGCGTAAATGGTACTAAAATCGGCATCACGAATATTTGCGTCACAACTTGCGTATCGCCGCGTAAGCTGCGTAACGCTACGTAACAATTTTGTATGGAAAACGGTGGAAAACGGCAGCACGAATATTTTTTTGACATACGGACGCTAGCTGGCTATCGTCATCTTACGAATGTTTTTTCACGGAGAATTGTTGCGTGAGAAAACTTTCGTATCACTTTATAGTAGTGAATTTTAGTGTTTTAATTGTTTTTAGATTATTGTTTCAAGTAAAAATGCAAGAAAAACGTATAATTGAACGTATCACATTTATTATTATTTTATTATCACGCAGCGGAGTAATGGAATATAGAGTAGTTTTAAGGAAAAAAATATTTGTTTATATGAAAATAAGCTTAACATTGTGTGACTAATCCAATAACTAAAATAATAATAATTTATTAATATGTTGTCATAATATGATGATTTTCTTATATAATTTGGTTCCAGCCAAATAAATTGCTAAGCAGAATAATCACTAATTTGCTAAGTGCAATGAAATAGTATTTAAAATTGATATCTTCTTAGCAAGGCAGGTTTTAAAATCTAGTGCAATTAACTTCATCGTCTTTAAAATCAAATCAAAGAATTATCCTCAAAGTCAAGCTTGTGTACCTACCTGCTACTTAAGTGAAGTGAGAAATAGGTTTATGCGAAATACAAATGCATTTCTTAATTAATTAATTATTCCATTAGTATCACAACACAATATTAGTTTTCCTTTATTAGTAAAATACCTAGAAGCGACTAAAATATACATCACCATATAGGTAATTAAATAACACATAACACTTGAGGCGCCAAATAAAAGAAGATAATAAATAATAATATCTTTATTTCAGGCAACGAGGTCATAAATAAATAAGTACCTTATAAAATGCAAACGAATATACTTAAACTACTATTACACGTCCTTTATAACTAAATCACTCATTTTATCACTATTATTATTATATCACTATAACTTCAGGAATGTAGACAAGAGCTCCGATGTAAAGCGCACAATAAGTACTATATAATAGGTTGAAGTTCACTGCATTACGCGAATTCAACTTATGGTGGAGGAACAACCGGTACTTCTTCTTCTTCACCAACTACTCCACGACATTGGAGACCTTCGCGATGTAATGGAGATGAAGTCGAGAAACTTTGTATATCTTATAGGTCATTGGGTCATTGTATAAATGTATATACAAATAAGTCCTCAATAATTGATTCCATAAACGCCGCAATCACTATTAAGTAAGTATTACATTGTTATTTACTTCAGTTTAAATAATTATAAAATTCACAAAATATTAGTTTGACAACAATTAACAAACGCAGTACGGCAGACCGCTAAGGGCGCCAAACCACAGGCTAGGTAGGGACACAGAGTACTTAAACGGTAGAGATTCACCTTGACAATGTACGCGTTCGAATACCAAGGTCAAAGAGACACGGAAATATTTTTATTTTTGTAAAATATATCATTAAGTACCTAAATGTTTCTTATTATAAGGTTTATTTTTATTGAAAAGTTAATACAAGCTGTATTAACTGTGTAAAAAGTGTGATTTCATAGTTTTAATGATTTTTTTTGCATAATTATTGTTTTTCAATTTATATGTAACTTTTGAACGCACCATTCATTCGTTCATTCATTCACTTGGACCCCTCTCTTATTTACGATGGGATGACGTCACTTGCGTTGAACTTGCGAGTTGACGCTAGCGTAACGCAAGTAACTCGTGCTGCCAACTAACGTCTACGTAAACTACGTATCGTCAATTCGATACGGTGACGCTACGAATGTTTTAAAAACTCGTGATCGAGGTACTGATTTCATTTTCGATTTCGAATGTCAATTTCAAATATTTTATTATTATTCCTTTACATGATTTTAGACTTAACTCATCGCGGACTGAATACATTTTAAGTATAATACGGGTACTCACGATATATATATTTTATATTATACGCCGATATTTCGACCCCGTTACAGGGATCGTGGTCACGGCTAGACTGCGGTGGCGCGGAGAAACTCTTGACAGGTAACGGGGTCGAAATATCGGCGTATAATATAAAATATATATATCGTGAGTACCCGTATTATACTTAAAAATATTATTCCTTTAGTAAATGTAACGCGAATATTTATTCAAATACATATTGGGTACGTGGGAATCTACTCTTACATGTAAAATTTTGCGTAGCTCTAACTGTGCGAAATCTCAGACGCCTACGTACGTATATTATTTGTAAAAGGGAAACTAAGTTTAGTTTAATTTTATAGATTATTAGGAAATCGCCCTTGCTTCGCTTCGGGAAAAATAGCAAAAAAATAAAATATAATATAGCCTATGTTACCCGGGGATAGTGTAGCTTCCCAACAGTAAAAAAATTTTTCAAATCGGTTCGGTAGTTTCGGAGCCTATTGAATAGCAAACAAACAATCAAATCTTTCCTCTTTATTATATGAGTATAGATATTGTATGGTATCGCCATATCGCCAAGTTTACCAAATCATACTATAAAATTTTTCGACTAGCACTGCCGCGGCTTTGCGCGCATTTTGCGGGATAATAAGTACCCTATATTTTATTCCAGATCATGGTCTATCTGTGTGCTAAATTTCATTAAAATCCGTTCAGTAAGTTTTGCGTGAAAGAGTAAGAATCATACATTCACATCACATCCTCATTACATTGCATCCTCACAAACTTTCGCATTTATAAAAAAGCAAAGCAACAACCCATAATTGTCCCACTGCTGGGCTCGGGGTCTCCTCTCACAATGTGAGGGGTACAGGCCATAGTCTACCACGCTGGCCAAGTGCGGATTGGTAGACTTCACACACCTTTGAGAACATTATGGAGAACTCTCAGGTGTGCAGGTTTCCTCACGATGTTTTCCTTCACCGAAGCAAGTGATAATTAAGCACATAATATTTGAAAATTAGAGGTGCGTGCCAGGATTTGAACTCAGACCCCTTGGTTCGGGAAACCAATGTTCTAACCGCTGTGATAGCATTTATTTATAATACTAGTAGGAAATATATAAAATCACCCCGAGAATTTTGTTTAAGTATAGGCACAGGTATTAATTAAGTAAGTAGGTCCATATTTTTTCATGAACACAAATCTGCTATTAGGTACAATAGATACATACATCACTACTGAACAGTACCACGCAATTAAATTTACATACAATAACAAAAAACACTATGTAGTAAGAGCATTGTCTTGTAGTGCGGGTTCCGGACAAAAAATATACATATTTAATACTTATAATAGCACCTATAACTACACGAAACGTGTTTACTAATTTCGTAGTTTATTAGCTTTGTAATGATTTGAGGTAAAGAACTACCTAACTAGTTTTTTACTTACAGACAGACAAAAATTGTAAAAAATGTTGTTTGGTATACCTATGTGCCATGTATACATCCAAATGCACTTAATAAAAAGCGGTTAAGTATTTTAATATTACAAACAGACACTAAATTTTTGGAACGAAGTTCCTTATCGCGCGTTGTGAAAGGAGGCTAGACGGAAAATTTCGACACTTTTTGATTTTGCGAATGACGACACTTTTTTTGAAGTGATTCAGTTAGTTTTACAGAGATGGCGCTGTACTGTACAACTTTCTGAATCACGCAATTTTTTTTGTGAAGAATTTTAACTTTACACAAATTTTTAATGAAGTACTAGGACATCATGAGCGACTAGGAGGTTCGACTGAACGTATTCACTGAACACAGTCGCATTTAGTCGAACCTCCTAGTCGCTCGTGATGTCCTAGTAACTTCATTAAAATTTTTGTGAAGAATTTTTACTTCACACAAATTTTTAATGAAGTACTAGGACATCATGAGCGACGAGGAGGTTCGACTGAATCACGCTAGCGTGATTCAGAGAGTTTTACAGTATAGCGCCATCTCTGTAAAACTCATGGCGCTGTACTGTATGCTCTGTATAATGTATACATGGCGCTAGCGTGATTCAGAAAGTTGTACAGAGATGGCGCTGTACAACAAAACTTAAATCGAAAGGAACTTCGTTCCATCCGGGTGTCTCTTGACACCTCTCATGTTTTTTTTTTATTTGTATAGATGTATAGATATCATTGCATGAAACATTACCACCAAGCTTCTTTCGCCTTTTACGATAACGTGGTTTGGCGCCATAGAATTTTAGTCAATATTCTAATTCGCCCCAATACCGCTAAAATATGCCTTCAGCGAACGCATTATATGATTATACACTGACTCGTCCAGCTATGGTCATAGTAGGCGTGGCCGCGTGGCCAATGTTATTCCAAATCATGTGCAAAGTTCATGAAAATCCGAACAGTCGTTTTTGTGTTTCTATTACACTTACAAACATCCGTACATACTCACAAACTGTCACATTTATATCAGTAGGGAGCATTGAAGTATTATTACTAGCGTATAGAACCGACACCACGAACACCATGTATTACCCAATGCATTGGCGCCACGTGGCTTCAATCTTCAATGGATTCGTTCGATTTTGAAAGGAGAACGGGGGCTCAATTTTGAAAATCGAACCTTCCGGGCGGGACACACATTTTGTTCGAAATGTCTGTTCTATGACATTATACTTCAATGATAGGGAGGATGTTTTTGGCTATCCTTAATTATGTTATAACCTGACTACAGAAACACATATAAGGCTAACACATTAATCCTCCGAAAGCCATCCCAAAATGCAGGCGATATAAATTATTTCCCTATCTGTTGCAGCTGGCGCGAGGGGAGCTGGAGGTGGAAAGAGGGAAAGGGGGAGTTTCCCCCCAGACTGTTGTGTCTAGAGATCAAAAGCCAGACACGAATGCCAGGAATAGTTTCTATTTACGAGCATAATTGATCTGTTTACGTAAAGGTCTGTATTGGTTTTCGATGTTAGCTTTTACTATGCTATTATTTATTAGGTATTTGTAGACGTAGTGTGAAGAGGAAAAGAGATGGAAAAGAAACTAAATATGAAAGGATTGTAGGGCATCACATACATCCATCCTAGTTATTGATTAAAGTTTCTCCTATTTGAGGTTTGTCGCAGATATCCGTGGGTGGTAGGGGATGGTAGAAATGAAAGCTCACTTGCTGTCTTATAAATCTTATAATCCTATCATCATTACATAAACCACTAACCAGCCAAGTGTGATTCTGAAGTCGAGACAGACGAATTTGTTAGCAGAAGACAGGACATACACAACGAGACAAGGGTGATCAATTACGAGGTTTTCACAGATAAATTCTTTCGTAAAGTTAGATCCCACCAAAAACATAAATGTAAAAAAGGAGAGCCAAGTTCAATACAAAAATTAGCTGTGGGCTTCGCCGCAAAAAGAATGGAGATCTAAATAAGTGCCAAGTTCTATGCAAAATCTAAATATGTATTTATAGGAAGAAAATAACATTATGAACAAGTATTAAACTCTATTTTTTTGCTTTATTGGATACCTATAACAATTGCTGTTATTTAAAAAAGTGAGATCTTAAAGTAGGTTAGATTTGACTTGGCCAGTTTTTATCAGACTGACTTTTATGACTGATGTAATGAAAACTGGCCAAGTCAAATCTAACCTACTTTAAGATCTCACTTTTTTAAATACCAGCAATTGTTATAGGTATCCAATAAAGCAAAAAAATAGAGTTTAATACTTGTTCATAATGTTATTTTGTTCCTATAAATACATATTTAGATTTTGCATAGAACTTGGCACTTATTTAGATCTCCATTCTTTTTGCGGCGAAGCCCACAGCTAATTTTTGTATTGAACTTGGCTCTCCTTTTTTACATTTATGTTTTTGGTGGGATATCATTACTTTTTGTAAAGAAAAATATACCCTGTTCACAAATCTTAGAGACTCAATTGACGTTTCATGGGTGGAAACGCGTAAAATTACGGGTGGGGCTGCGGTGCGGTCTACAACAGCTACGTTCGAATATCTATTTGGCGGACACTAGCGCCATTGATTAGGGTGGCATAACTCAGCAAACTTAACTCGGTTTACAACAACCATGTTCATATACACAATAAAGGTCGTACTGAAAATCAGTAGCCGTGGTCACCCTTTTTTTTCCCCGGGGGGGAAAATGCATTACGCATACCACCCAGGCGCAGGGGGTACCCGAGTGGTTATGTGGGACTCCCGTATAGACTAATGAGACCCACGGTATACCCACTAAAAACCCCCCCATCTTCCTTCGCGCCACCTTGTGACGGGGTACGGGAACGCTTTCGCACACATCCGCGACCCCGCCAGCAGCAGCCGCCCACAAGCGGCTCCATCGCGAAAGCCCTCCACGATGGGCGCACCAGATGGTAAGGTGCGCCTCCCCCCTCGGCCTCCACCAGTACTGTAGCAGACTCCCCCCGAGTCTGCTACTAGGAGGCCATGGATACTAGATAACTGGTACCCGGTGGAAGATTAGGTCTGTGGTTCTTCCACCGACCACACCTCGGCCGCAGAGGATAGGGCAAGCGGCGCACCGTAATACCGACATGCCTCTTCTTCTGCGACCCCATCAGTGCCGTTTCGGCGGAACGGCCCCGCCAGCTCGCAGGGGGTAGAGGGAGTGCCGCACCGTAATATCAACACGCCTCTCCCCCTGCGATCCCTCCACGGCCGCAGAAGATAGGGAGAACGGCGCACCGTAATACCGGCACTCCTCTTCTTCTGCGGTCCCACCTCCACGAGCTTCCGCAGCGAACTTGTTCAGCCCGCTGGGAGCGCCCTCCTCGGGCCAACCGGCGGCCCAAACTGGCCGGCCCTGGTAGCCTCTTAGCTTCACCGTGGGTGACCAGTCCACGGTTACTAAGTCCCCCCGCCACGACAAGGCGGGCAACCCCCGAGGGGGAGCCCGCGGCATATGCTGAGTGCGTACCTTTTTTGTTGAGCAGTGCTGCAGCAGGTTATGTCGATTTTATAACTTATAATATTTTGTAAATGATTTATTTAGTGTAAATTTTATAACTTGTTGCAGTGCTTAGCAAAATAAATAATTTCTTTCTTTTTTTCATATATCTATTTGTCACACACTAGCACCATTTAGAAATGATCATTATTGGAACCTCTATTTTTTGTAAACAGCTGGAAACTTTTTCAACTTTCCCTTCATATGAGATAGCCCTCGTTCTACCTCAATACTCCATGGGCTGAAGTATGTCATATTGAGCCCCGCGTGCACAGAGGCCTTAGTGCGAGTTTTACGTGACATAACGGGCTCACAATGTAAATGCAAGTTGGCTAAGATTTGTATGGGACCGAAGCTTTGCTTTTCACTGCCGCTAGATGGCTCTGCTTCGGTCCCATACAAATTTTGTATGGGGACACCACTTATTTTTAGACTTTTTTTAATTTTTTGATTTTTTCCTACGCTTACACACAATTACCGAGCTGGATTCCAAATTTCATCCTTCTAGGTTATCTAGAATTAGGTTAGATTTAGGTACTATATGTCAGTCAGTCAGTACTAAAATTTACGACTTTTTGACCTTCATATCTTTGTAACCGTTTGAGCTATCTTCATGAAATTTGGACATATAGAATGTCCATATGGATATAATTAAACACACGTAGTTTTATGTGTTTACGTCAAAGAGGTTTTGAGTTATAAAAGGGTCAAAAGTGGCACCAAGTGGTTCGTGTAATATTACACTCGGCGCTGGCTAGCCAGTTCCTTTGCTTGAACTTGGCTTGACACGCTGCCGCGTGTCTAGATTTTTCTAAGAAAATAAATAAAAATATAATAAACGCTTACACACTCCTAACCCCACAGTTTTGCGGGTGGCATGGACAATACAAATAAGATATCACTATGTCACCCATGACCCAAGTACAGTATTTATCTGTCACAATATCTGACCGATATTCGAACTGGGACCCCTCGCTTCACAGACAGGACCGCTACCAAGTAGGTTACAGGGTCATTGACCAATAAAAAGTATTAATTGGTCTGAGAGGCCGTCATCTCCTGACATCCATGGATAGGTATATATACATGATATGTGTCTTCAAAGGAAATTTCCCTGTATACTCCGTTTTTTACGAGTCCTATAATAAACAAACTTATATTGTAATATTTTTTTATCGTTATATGTAATTTAAAAATAAGGCAGTCACAAATAATAATAATTTAAAGATGAATAAACATTGAATGCTAAAACTGATTTCCCTTACATTTTTTAAATTAATTTAAATTAATCTAATATATAAAAATCTCGTGTCACGGTGTTTGTAGTTGCACTCCGAAACCGCTCGACCGATTTTTATGAATTTTTTTATGTATATTTGGTAGATATGAAAATAGGTCGTAAAGTATATTTCATATTGTATCCCTACCCAGGAAATTTTTAGCAACGTTTACCGAGTTAGCTAGTAATTCCATTAAAAGTGTGTTTATACCCTATCCACAAATCTCAGAGACTAAATTGACGTTTCATGGGTGACCAGTTTCGGGCGCAAATTAAATAGTGATGACCATAAACCGGAAAGTAAATCGGAAAAATATTCGCCACTTTTACGGTGTGTCGAATATTTGTATTAAAGAGTGCCTAAAACTGGTATAAAAATAAGTTTAAGCAACCATATCAAATATAATGATATCCATAATATATTTACCATAATTAACTGAACTTAAAAGTTATTTTACTTACAAGAACGAATATTATTATTATGGTTATGGCTACATTCAGTATACAGCTAATTTTATACTATATAGCCAAGTACTAAATATCTAGGTAGATATGACAAATAGGCGATTCTCACACTGCTCCGCGCTCCGCTACAGAGCGTAGATCTGCCTCACCACGCGTTTTTTTAACGTTATACCGAAGTATATCAGTTTCTATAGA
Source organism: Thymelicus lineola (assembly GCA_963932265.1). NCBI lineage: Eukaryota > Metazoa > Arthropoda > Insecta > Lepidoptera > Hesperiidae > Thymelicus > Thymelicus lineola. The sequence continues at coordinate 8,247,256 of OZ010704.1, forward strand.
AAACACGCGTGGTACATCAATCACATTACAACGACAGAAGTATAAAGTATGCCATATTGAGCCTAGCGCTCACAGACGCGGGGCGTGGAGCAGTGTTAGAATTGCCAAACTGAACACCGACCTATTACTCAAGATATTTTGGTTTAGTCGGATATCTTGAAATAAATTCGTAAAAGATTTACTACAAACGAATGCGTATATTTTGCATAATTATTTCGAGAATGGCTAAGTGTTATTGATACATTACTTCCGTACCAGCGGCCATTTGCTTCAAAACTGCATGAATATTAGTGGGATTGAATTAATTTAATTTAAACGATGAAGGATTTAGTAATAACTTAAACACATAAAGAATATTTATAACATAACTTTATTCAGAATCAGACCTAGTGTTATCACTGTAAAATGTATCATCTGAATCACTATCAACTTCTATAAAAAAATTGAGATATCCGAAATATCTCATATATCTCATCGACTATAAGCCCCAGGCAATAAGTTTTAAGTGAAAATAAGTTTTATCATTGTATGAATGATAATATTGTTACTAACTGAATGTTTTTTTTTTTTAATTAGTTCAAACTTCTCACTATTCTTATGACATGGTTTACGATTCAAAAAACCGGAAAAGTAGATCGCACAAATTTAGCTGGTAACATTATTTCGAACTTTGACATTAGCGACTGTCATTTTAGTCTCTAAGATTTGTGGACGGGGTATACCAAATATGTCGCGTCTAAAAAAATGGAGGATAGACTAGATGCAATGAACTAATATACTCGTAGTAGTATAGAACTAATATAGTAGTATTTGTTCACTGGCTGGTTATCACTGGGGGATCGGAGGATTGTAGGTTCGGAATATAAAATGAAAAGTACTAAATAATTGAAAGATTGAAATATTTTTTAGTGTTTTATGGAAACAATAATTAATTAATAAACAAAAGGATAAGTGAATGTACAAAGTGTTGACGTTTCGCTAATAATTAAAAATATGGAGTTAAAATTTGGTGAGTGTTTGTTGACGTATATGTTACTAGGTTTCGGGAAGAGACTGTAGCGTCGAACAGAAATAATGTTGAAAGTGTACTTGGTGCAGACGCTACTGTGTCTCCTGATTCAAAATTCATAGATAGATATCACTGATCCATACGTGCGAGCTTTTACCGGCCATTTTCAACTTTAGAAATACTAACAAATACGTATAATAATAAAGATCAAGTTAGATTTTGCGACTCAAAGAACCCGCTAAAATAGTACTTTTTCTGTTTCTCAGTATTTGGCCAAAACATAGTAGATATTATACTTTTCTTTTCATAATATAAGCTTGTACGAACAGAAAAACGTCCATAAACAGTTCTGTTTTCCCTTGGCCTCATTAAAACTTTGTTATACGGTATCGTGCCGAACCCTAATTATGCTAAGCAGTTGGCAATTTATAATAATTATAGTACTTTACATTTGCGGGTGTTTTTACTTTAGAAAATAACTAGTTTTAGAATTAAATGCGGTTCGAACTTAATTATATGGTTACATGTTCCAAAGGATATTCTTTTGTTATTTTTTATTAGCTGACCCGGCGAACTTCGTATCGCCTAAGAATGTAACAAATCAGTGTAATCTATTTTACCCTCTTAGAGGTTGAATTTTGGAAAACGCTGAAATACATAACTCATTATTTTTGCCGTACTGAATTCATACGAAATTTCACGCAATTATGTCCAAGGAAGAAAAAGTTTCATATTAAGTTTTATCCCCTGTTTTACCCCCTTGGGGGTTGGATTTTGAAAAATTATTTCTTAGTGGATACTTACGTCATAAAAGGAATAAGTATGCGAAATTTTAAAATTCTAGCCCTAATACATCAGCCAATCTTTTATATATACAGATGTACCTGAAGTACTATTATGTACTATTGTCTTCTGTGCCTAGAGTGATAAACGGGCAGACGAGTAAGTATTATAAGTTCAATAAATGGTCACCGCCGTCCATTGATATCGGTAATCAAAGGCATTAGCGACGCGTTGTGGCCATAAGGGACTTACCAACAGGATTTGAATTATGCAATTTTTTTACATCAGTGGCAAAACTAGGTTTTCGGTAATAAATTTTAAATGTGAAACAAAAAAAGTTCATGGTGGTTTCAAATATTTCCCACCACATAGAAACTTCAAAATCTTTCTCTACTAGATCTAGACTAGATTCCTCAGATTATAGAACAAAAGGTCTATAATGGTCGTAGCACACATATCAACTCGGAAAGGGATCGTCACCGGATCGCCTCGCCGTCAACCAAGCATCAACCTAACGTAAGCGTGTTACCAACCGACCAGCAGCTCCGAGTCGACTCGGCTACGGCTAGGCGACGCCGCGCTTACGACTCGCCGGCCGCCTCGTTGCCTCGTGAATGACAGCAGTTCGCTGACGCAGCGGTAGCCGCGGCGCCGCGGCGCGGGGCGTGCACGAGGAAACGGAAAGTCGAAGGATAGCGTACGGTAAGACGTAAGCGCGGTTACGGCAAGTCGTCCACGCACCGTACCGCGGTTCGTGAGCTTGTCTCGAGGCGAGGCGATTACGTTACGAATCCGATAAGTGTGCTTTACAGTAGGGAGTTTCATACAAAGAATACTGACATGCAAGAGTTGATACGTTTACGTTCCGTTTACGAGTTGATATGTGTGCTACGACCATTATTCTGAGCAAAATTCCTCAATTCATTGCAATGTCAAATAACGTGACAGTTGACAGCTCGTTGAAAATCATCTGAATTCGCATCTTTATTTCTTTTTCTGAGAACCTACTTGTAACATTTGTAATAGAACACCCATGTCCAACATTCCACTACAAATAAAACATACAGCTAAGCCAAAACCGAAAACTACAGTTATTATTCAATAACTAGAAATCTCATATTTCCGACCATTTTTTCACCAACACGTGTGTGATCTTAAGTCGAATTTATTTAAAAGAAAGCTGGACTATCCTACCAAATTAAGAATCCTCTGCTAAGATTCGTGATTGGCTGATTATAGTGGTTTTTAATTTGTCTGGGTTGTCGTTGAGCCCACAAATAAAATACATGACAAAAGCACCACCCCATGGAACAGGTTCCCTTAAATTTATGGGCCGTCAGTTTTTGTGCGTGCGCTCACTTGCCATACTCTGCAGGGGCCTACACGCAAGGGGTGTGATCCAGATAATTTTTAGGGTTGTCTCTATCATTACACATTTAATTTACTATTGGCATTTCATTTGAACAGGACATAATGTTTGATATGAGTTACTGCACCAGCGTCAATCTTTGTCATAAACCGATTTTATTCCATGTACGATTTGTTTTATTTTCGTATCATCTTTTCTGTTTAAATATTTCTTTTTGTTTATATTTCTTTTTATTTTTTTTCTCAAAAGTGTAATTTCTTATCTCTCTTCGCTTTGGAATTTTTTTACATTACCGCATGAAAAACCAAATTCACTCGTTTTAGGTAATTTAAGTTCATTTTTAAGTTTATTATTAGATACATCATTTGTTAATGATAAAGTAGTTTTTATTATAATACTTTCAGATACAGATTATGACTTTGTTTGCTAACTTTGATTTGACGTAGCAATTATACTGTTTTATTAAAAACATCTTTTAATGATGTCATGCCTTCACACTTTGTTTCTTTTTTCTCTTCTTTCTTGGTCGGAAACTTCTTCGAAAGTGAAAACGAAAGCAACTTCGATTGTCAGCTGGTAAGCCTGGTAAAATAAAAAAAACTTGCAAAACCATTTCATAACTGTGTTGATTTAAAATAAAAAGTTTGTAATAAAAATAAAAAAGTCTCCCGAGTCGCAACCCTATCTTTCGGATATCTACACATGACGTCAAGTCAGCCCTGTGAATGTCTGACTACAATGTTCGGAATGCCAAAATTATTTTTTATTTAATGCTGGCCATACACGATTTAGTACACTTGTCAAGTTTGCAGCAGACTTGACGCGGCATCCAGTAAACTTGACGTTGTATGGCCACGGTATGGCTATCTGGCCATATAGCTATCTCATGCAAACAAGATGCCGAATCAAGTCAAACTGCAAACTTGACAAGTATTGATCCTCTATGGCCATTTAAGCTTCCTCTGTACTTCATAATTTACAAAATCTGTGTTCAAACGGAAAAATGCACGTTTTTATTATTTTGAATTTATTTTTTAACTTTTTAACTTTACACGAAAAAATTAATTCTAAGCGTGGACGAAGCGCTATCCACGATTCGTATAGTTTTAACTACGACCCCACAGAAAATTCAGCTGTAACTTGCACTTAATAAAGCTCACATTTCAGTGTTCTCCTATGAGTCGAGAGAAGTTATGACGAGTAAAGTGCGTAGACCTTATTATCCTACAACCCCTACAACAACACCGGACAATCCTCGGCGTTCTTTTGTCTGTCCAACCACGAGGACATCGACGGACATCGATGGACATTGATGGACATTGACGGACATTGAAGGACATCAACGGACAGAACGATATTCTCATTGGAAGTGTGTGAAACACTATGCGTTGAGTCCCTTATAATTCCTCGTCTTTTTTACATTTCCGATAGTCCTCCACGGACTTAGGCACATCTACGCTGGCCAAACGGACCTCTTATTTTAAGGTCCGTGGCTGGCCATTAATATCAAAACATCTGTGAAGTAGAACAAACCCTTGATAAGGACCGCTGTTAAAATAAAAATCTAAACACTGCTACAAAATTAGAAATTTTCAACTTGAAGTATTGTTTAAGTAATTACATACGAGTACATTTTTGCGGTATTTTTTATAGACCTCTGTAAATAAGACAGTTCTTTCTCTGTTAGTGAGATTATTAAACTCTGTTATTAAACTCTGGTTAGTGAGAAGCCTTTATAAGAGAAAAAGATATCGCGGTCCCTTGAGCTCTCATTTTTCCAGGTTCGACTGTATTTTAAAGTGGTCTGTGGCATAACTAAGTCAGTACCACTACCAACCTTAACAATACACCTTATGTCAATAGCAATTAGGATGACTTTCTAATAACACGATATCGTTCTTGAGTTATTTTTAAAACTCTTATCGTAAACGAATAAAGTCTAATTTCGAACTATTGGAATTAGACGATATACTGCATAATTTTCGTGTAGACTGGGCATAACTACCTTAACAATAAGGTTTAATTTCCTTTGTTCTGGAAACGTAATAATTTTGCACGTTATGGCTGCGACCGAGTGGGACGGAATGCACTTCGCGTGAACGGCTACACATGCCCCGTATCTATAGTCGAACCTGTGCAATATAATACTGTTAAGAAAAACCACAGAGAAAAACCAAAAGGACAAAGGTACACGTAAAAAGACTCAATAACGACTTATCTTCCTTCATGTAGAATCACATAGGCCCGTATTAACCAACCGATCCTTAGATCTCAAGATTCGGTTTGAAATGCTGAAGCACTCATCTCTGTTCCATTTCAAATATTAACACAAATAAAGATACTAAATACTTCATAAATTCTACAATCTACAATATATTGAAAACTAAAGTATAATCCAAACTAGCACTCAACCCGCGGCATTGCAAATCATTTTATTCTAGTGACAGGTACCTACCTATTCATATGAACGGACGTGCGCTCTAGGATATGCGTTAGCTAGGTTTAAAGAATTTATTTCTCCTGTTTATTTATTACTAATTATTTATTACTAACAGCCTTTCTTATTCCACTACTGGACATAGAGCTCACCTAATTGGCGCCACTATCTTTAAGTTGTCAGTCCACCTGGTCAGAGGGCCTCTCAAGGACATTTCGACCCCATCTGTTGTCTCTGCGACCTATGTCGGTAACTTTTATTTAGTAACTTCATCGTTCCGAATCTTATCTTGACTACATCAATAACTCGACTATAAATACAGTTCACAGTTTTTGTCAGATAGGTATTCTGCTACGTGTAAAACGGAATTATTTTGTTTTTAATGAAGAAATCCTGCTATTGTCGGACTTGATCTCTCTGGGCTCGATAAATACCAAACATTCTTTGCTTTATAATATGGAAAACTGCAAACGAGTCTTATAAATACAACCCATATAGTGCCAATGATGGTCAATGACAGTGACTATTGGTTATTTGTAACCGACTTCAAAACAGAAGGAGATTCTCAATTCCAATGTATTTTTTTATGTTTGTTACCTCAGAACTTTCGACTGGGTGAACCGATTTTGATGATTCTTGTTTTAATCGAAAGCTGGTGCTTGTCGTATGGTCCCACCTCAATTTGAGCGAGATCCGACAATGGCATCCATGTCAAAAGCATATAAGTCTTTTTGCATTAAGTATGTGCGCGATAAATGGACGAATAATTCAATATCACGCCAACCGATTTCGATGATTATTTCTTTATTGGATGTACTTCATTTGAAGTCGGTTCTTTTTTTGTTAAAATTTTAGATTATTTAACTCCCATACAGAGGGGTGCACAGTGTTTTTTTTGCCCTAAAAAAGTGACATCTATTACTAACTGCATATTCCTAATCAGTAGTTCATTACAAATGCTAGAGTAGAACACCCGCGTGTCAATTATGTATACTTTTTTTTTAAAAAATGTTTAAAGTTTTCAAAGGTCAAACGGTCAAAATACTAAAAATAATTCGTAAAAAAAAAACTAAGCACAATAGAGATTCGCTTGTATTGCAGGTGTATGAAGCAATTTTAGATGCATACTTTTCCGTTTTTATTTTATCAATAATGATAATAGAAGCCGCAATAAAAAATGTTTTACCGAAATCAGTAATTATTTTTTTATAATTTTTCTGTCTCGAAGTAGAACCTCTGTTTGGTACAAATAGATTCCTTATACTAAGGTTTATCACTCACAAAAAAATTACTTTCAACTTAGGCCTACTTTTTGAGAAAACGATTTTCAAAACTTTCAATTAGGGTTGTCACTTTTTTGACCTTAAGTTTTTATTACCTAAAATAAGCAGCTTTTTATGTCAAATAATACTAACGATTAATATTTAATCATTATTAGCTGAAATTGTTAAATACAGGGACTACTGTGTATATTTATTTATTTAATCTTTATTGACCACAATACAGGATTAAGGTACAAATGGCGAGTTTAATGCTTAATGCATTCTCTGCCAGCTAACCATTAGGCCAAACAGAAACACACGATGAGTTTCTAAAGTTCTTCCTCTGTCCGAGACTTATTGAACACTGTTAATGAAGAAAGTATCTGGCATGCAGATAAGAATTAGGAAGCAGAAGAGAGGTCGCAAACGACAACTGTGACGCGCGCTTTTAAAGCTTGCCTCGGACCTGTGACGCCGCGGCGGGGGGCGGGGAGCGGTACGCGGGAGCGTTTTATAATATGACTATCTCAAAATTATAGTATGAGAGCTATATGTAATACTTATGTCGTTGGAATCATTATGAAACAAGCTAATCATTAAAACAAATATTAGTCCCGTATTGTTTTTTATTGTATTCATAATTTTAATTCGAAAAAAATATGCGAAATAAATAAATAAATAAAAAGAAAAAATCGTCATAATGAAATGAAACAACCATTATTTCGTAATTATTATGTTTAATTTACATAAATATCCATAGTTTAACATGAATGAATAAAAATAAACCAAAATTAACTAAAAATTCGATTAAAATAACATTTAATATTTGCGGGGGGTAGGGGGACACAAAAATGACTCTTAAAACGTCCAATACTCATTGTGGGTGTGGTCTATAGCTTGAAATTTTTTGTTTGTCATCATTGTACTTTTCAATCAATCAATGATCTCAAAATTGTTGTAACTTGTAATTTGTCATATTCTGTCCACGAAATGTTAAAATGAAACGTCAAATAAAGTTATGGAACCTATAAACGGCCATCTTGGGTTAGATAAGTTAATCTTAGTTTAAACGGAGTTTATCTATTATCGCAGTGCTAGGAAACGCTTTTTCGGAAGTTATCGATCCGTTAGCGTTATTGAATAGATAATCTCTCGACAAATAGACCTCAGAAACCGGGCATAAATGAGTTGAAATTTGGTACTTATGTACTTTTCTGTAACCCAAAGACAAAAGTATAAAGTAAACAACGGAATTTTGTTTTTTTTAACCAAATCAAAATTAATCAAGAACTGTTTTGCAAACCGTATTGTGTGCCATGTCAAATGAAAGGGCTATTTGTAAGGATCTCAAATATATTTTTGTTATAGTTCTACAATAATAGTTTTAAAATTATTCAAAAAAGAATGAAAATTAAAGCCAAAAATTGACCATTCCCCCCCCCCCCCCCCCTCTGAAACGACTAAAGCTAGAATTTTGAATTAAATACGGAGACGTTTACTTAAATATTACAGGAAAACCTATAAGAAGTCTATGGTCTTAAACAAGCGGCAAAAGTAAATAAAATAGAAAAATAACGGTAATAATCAACGTACGGAACACTCTCCAAGCTAGATTAACTCGCACTTCAAGTTTTTTAGAAATATGGACATAGTGTTGATCTAAAATTCCAAATTATGTTTAAGGAATAGATTGAAAGATTATTCAAGATTTGGATCAATGTTTTTTTATGGTTTTTGGTTTTAAAAAAAGAATTACGTATCTAATTGGTAACCTCCTTTTTTAAAGTCATTGAAAAGCTTGTCTCGGAAATATATATTCAATCCATCCATCATCAGCATTACGTTACGTTTAAATAAGAATTTACCGTCGCTTCTTAAAGTGAATCTGATTTGACCTTTTTGTGACAACCCTAAATTTACATTTTTGACCTCAGTACATTAAAATCGTTTTCTCAAAAAGTAGGCCTGAGTTGAAAGTAATTTTTTTGTGAGTGATAAACCTTACTATAAGGAATCTATTTATACTAAACAGAGGTTCTACTTCGAGACAGAAAAATTATAAAAAAATAAATACTGATTTCGGTAAAATATTTTTTATTGCGGCTTCTAGTATCATTATTGATAAAATAAAAACGGAAAAGTATGCATCTAAAATTGCTTCATACACCTGCAATACAAGCGAATCTCTATTGTGCTTAGTTTTTTTTTACGAATTATTTTTAGTATTTTGACCGTTTGACCTTTGAAAACTTTAAACATTTTTAAAAAAAAAAGTATACATAATTGACACGCGGGTGTTCTACTCTAGCATTTGTAATGAACTACTGATTAGGAATATGCAGTTAGTAATGGATGTCACTTTTTTAGGGCAAAAAAAACACTGTGGGGTGTTATAAGTTTCACATGTCGGATGAACCGATTTTGATATAGTTTTTTTTTTAATTCAAAGATGACTTAATCGAGAGTGTTCTTAGCTATGTTTAGTGTTAATAAAACTGTCGAGTTTTTTTTTAATTTTTAATTTAATATTATCTGTGGTACTAAATAAATACCACTCTGGTCAAGTGCATTGGCAAAGTTCACACGCGTTTGAAACTATAAAAACATCTTCATTGTGCCGGTTTTCTCATGATGTTTTCTTGCGCCGAACCAAGTGATTGTTTCTCATCTCTATATCGAACCTGGGAATTTTCAGCGGTCCAATAACTGTAGGCTATCGTGAAAAAAACCTAAGCCTAAACTTTCTTTGTAGCCATTGAAGTATAATGTCATAGAACAGACATCTCGAATAAAATGTGTGTCCCGCCCGGGAGGTTCGATTATCAAAATTGAGCCCCGATTCTCCTTTCAAAATCGAACGAATCCGTTAAAGATTGAAGCCACGTGGCGCCAATGCATTGGTACATACATGGTGTTCGCGGTGATGGTTCTACGCTAGTGATAATACTTCAATATTTGTAGCTCAGTAGTTTAACTGCGATGGATTTGATGTCCCAGGCTCGAAAGGAATTAAGATTTATTTAGCTGATAAATGTTTTTCGTTGTATATATACCATTACTATCTACAGTATTACCAAAGTAGTGTCCTAATTTTAAAAGTAATGTCCTAAAATTACAAAAAAAATTACAGAAATTATCATACACAATCTTTGAAAAAATTTTGTTTAACAAAAGCATAAAATTGTTCTTCCCATTGTTATATTAATCACCGGGCTATTCTCCTAGATAGTCACTCGCAATATATTTGATATAGATATTTGGGAAGGACCAATTTTGGAGACTTGGTCCTTCCCAAATATCCTTTCCTCAACTCCCCTCATCTCATCTCATCTCGCCTCGTCTCATCTCATCTTAACTCTTCTCAACTCACTTTACCTCTCGTCATCTCGCCTCTCTTCACCTCATCTCATCTCGTCTCATCACTTCATGCTCCGCACGTTTTTATTTGAGGCGTGAGACTTCCATTACAAAATGATTGTTCATGATCTAGACACGCGGCAGCGTGTCAAGCCAAGTTCAAGCAAAGGAACTGGCTAGCCAGCGCCGAGTGTAATATTACACGAACCACTTGGTGCCACTTTTGACCCTTTTATAACTCAAAACTTCTTTAACGTAAACACATAAAACTACGTGTGTTTAATTATATCCATATTGACATGTAGAAGACCAAATTTCATGAAGCTAGCTCAAACGGTTACAAAGATATGAAGGTCAAAAAGTCGTAAATTTTAGCACTGACTGACTGACATATAGTACCTAAATCTAACCTACTTCCAGATAACCTAGAAGGATGAAATTTGGAATCCAGGTCGGTAATTGTGTGTAAGCGTAGGAAAAAATCAAAAAATTAAAAAAAGTCGAAAAATAAGTGGTGTCCCCATACAAAATTTGTATGGGACCGAAGCAGAGCCATCTAGCGGCAGTGAAAAGAAAAGCTTCGGTCCCATACAAATCTTAGCCAACTCGCATTTACATTGTGAGCCCGTTATGTCACGTAAAACTCGCACTAAGGCCTCTGCGCACGCGGGGCTTAATATGGCATACTTCAGCGCATGTAGTGTTGAGGTAGAACGAGGGCCATCTCATATGAAGGGGAGTGAAGTTTGCTGAATTATGCCCCCCTAATCAATGGCGCTAGTGTCCGCCAAATAGATATTCGAACATAGCTGTTGCATACCGCACCGCAGGCCCACCCGTAATTTTACGCGTTTCCACCCATGAAACGTCAATTCAGTCTCTAAAATTTGTGAACAGGGTATATTTTTCTTTACAAAAAGTAATGATATCCCACCTAAAAACATGAATGTAAAAAAGGAGAGCCAAGTTCAATATAAAAATTATGCTTGGCTGTGGGCTTCGCCGCAAAAAGAATGGAGATCTAAATGGGTGCCAAGTTCTATGCAAAATCTAAATATGTATTTATAGGAACAAAATAACATTATGAAAAAGTATTAAACTCTATTTCTTTGCTTTATTGGATACCTATAACAATTGCTGTTATTTAAAAAAGTGAGATCTTAAAGTAGATTAGACTTGACTTGGCCAGTTTTCATTACATCAGTCATAACAGCCAGTCTAATAAAAACTGGCCAAGTCAAATCTAACCTACTTTAAGATCTCACTTTTTTAAATAACAGCAATTGTTATAGGTATCCAATAAAGCAAAGAAATAGAGTTTAATACTTTTTCATAATGTTATTTTGTTCCTATAAATACATATTTAGATTTTGCATAGAACTTGGCACCCATTTAGATCTCCATTCTTTTTGCGGCGAAGCCCACAGCCAAGCATAATTTTTATATTGAACTTGGCTCTCCTTTTTTACATTCATGTTTTTGGTGGGATTGTATTTATCCACAGCACTGACTTGTGAGTGTTTTATATCATTCATGGGTAAGGGTGTTAGCTATGGTTACACCCGAAAACCTCCCGATACCTCAAGTTCTCGGATTGCAGCAAAAAACTCACAGCGAACTAAGTGAAAGTATAACATAGTTGCATCGAAGCTGCTGGCAAAGAGTAATATAATACAGAACTTAATTTGAGCAACGGTGTCTTTAATGCCTTCTCGTGGTACGTCAAGAGGAGCAACGAATGAATTTGTATCGAAGTATCAAAGAATAATAATATCCAAGAATATGCACTTGACTCAATACTTTGGCTTAAATGTAAACAGTGTGAATGAAATCATACTTAGCAAAAAAGCCAATTTATGTTATTGTCCAAAGCAAAGCAAAGCCCATAATTATCCCACCGCTGAGCTCGGGATCTCCTTTCACAACGTGAGGGGTACCAGCCATAGTCTACCACGCTGGCCAAGTGCGGATTGGTAGACTTCACACACCTTTGAGAACTTAATGGAGAACTCTCCGGTGTGTAGGTTTCCTCACGATGTTTTCCATCACCGAAGCAAGTGATAATTAACTTGTAATATTTGAAAATTTGAGGTGGGTGCCAGGATTTGAACTGCCCTGCGTTCGGGAGACTAATGTTCTAACTGCTAGGCTGTTACTTATTGCCCAATTGTATCAATAGGGAACATGCATTAGCAGTAGATTTTGATAAATATGTAATAAGTAGTTCAGTAATTAACTGCAAAATACAGTGCAGCACAATTTTTTTTATTTTTGATTTGGAATCGATATTTTGGTCGGTAGGGCAAGTCCATTTTGAAAGTACGACAAAATTTGAAAAATAATAATACCATAAAATAATACTCAAAAATAAAAGAAACTTGCTATGAGGTCATTCCCATAAACGCAATATTTTACATCTTAAAAACCTTTTGGGTAAATGAGGTTATTTCTTCGCCATTATTTTCATCTTTGGGAGACCTTTCTAGAGAAATATAAATAATAATATGTGCATGTTCCCCATTAGCTTTGCAATTGAAATTACAATATTCAATATTAATTTTACCTTGTATTGTGTATGGGAATAGAAGGCGGAATTAATGCTAAAAAGGATTTTTGTTGTAAAACTATTGTAAAAGCCTTATAGCCAACGCTAAACTACAAGCGGAATGATCCCTACCTCGAAACCTTTAAAGTAGCCCCTCTGTACTCGTCAGGTAAATGCACCAATACGGAACCGGTTTCGGTTGACGTTGTTAGTTCGAACGTATTATTAATACGAGTATAAGTAGTCCAACGACTCGGCGAGCGAAGACTACTGGATTTTTAAATCAAATTCTCCTGCTTTGATAGCCATTGTTTATTAAATAGATGTGGACTTGGTCTTGCAAATGGCTGTTTTAGGAGATGGCTGCCTTATCAGTGACTGGTATTGATGTTTCAGGTCTGATTCTAGAATCTAGATTGATGCAGATATTATATTTATATTTGTATCGTGGTTGTTGGCTTGTATGTATGTCTTTAACGGCAACACATGGTATTATATTGCAGGTACCTATGGTGTGGGTGAGCGTTGTAACTGTGGTTTATACATATATACCTAAGTATTACGTATTTTTTTATTCTTTATTATTTGAGTGTATTAACACGAGTGTAAGTAGCCACTTAGGGAACATACCAAAACCACGTGCCTCATTTAGGGGGGGGGAGGGGGGTCTTCAAAACACCACGATTGGTCACAGAGGGGAGGGGGGGGTTTAGGTTTTTGTCACGTAGTCAAGTTTTTGCAACCATTGCGCCACAAAGTCGTCAAATATAAGCAAAATTATTATTTTTTAACTCTGTTTTTGCAAAAAAGCATTGAAAACCGTATTTATCAATTACCACGTGAAAACTAGGGGGAGGGGGGGGGGGTCTTCTCATATACTACGGATGGTCACGAAGGGGGGGGGAGGGGGGTAAAAAGTTGGAAAAAATGAGTTACGTGGTTTTGGTATGTTCCCTTACCTACCATTACCTCTGTCTAGATTACCTAATAATTGCCCCTAGTTAAGCCCCAATAATGGCAATTGGGGGTAATTTGTGCCATAATGTGTGACCAACGTACAGTCACCTGCAGAGAAAAGTAACCCATCTGTTAAACAGTTTTAATAGACAGATGGGTTACTTTTCTCTGCAGGGGACCGTACAAAACAAACTAGACTGTCACTGTAAATAGACTTTGTAACCAATCCTACATGAAGGTCATTCGAGGTCGATTTCATTCGCGACATTCACCCGTCAGTACACTCAGTACGGATCTGATTGCCACTTCCTCTGCACGATGAGGATGTAATGCTAGCCGTAGAAGTATTTCTTTACCCAGAGGCAGACCGGCGTTAGAGGGGGGTAAGGTTGAACGACGGCCTAGGGCGCCCTAGGAGGGGCGCATTTGGGGTGAGGAGCAAAAAAAAGGAATAAAAATTCTTAATAAACTTTCCCATTGGTTCAGCAAAAAATTTTTCGAGGAAAAAAGCTCAATTTTGATTTTCTTATGTAGGCGCCACAATATTCTTGCCTGGGGCGTCAGTAGTTCAAGTTGTTCCTGATACCCTGGGTCATATTTTAGACAACTTTTCATCCCGGAAAATTAAAAGGTTTCCAGGGAAAACAGGATAAAAGTTTGATTAAATTAAAACATAATTTCCGTATGCAAAGCTGCGGGCAACAGCTAGTATAAATATAAAGCTGTCAATGCACATGCAGACTGGACGAAACGCCAGCTGTTTTCGATGACACCTGTGCGCTATGCTGACGTCCGGTCCACTTCGAAGTAATCACTACTACACACGCAACTCCTTGGATATCCCGTTTCGTCGGATCGTATGACGTCGTTTATCATGAAAATGTTACTAAAGAATTCTACAGTTTTTACTATTTTTAACCGACTTCAAAAAAGGAGAAGATTCTCAATTTGACTGTATTTTTTATGTTTGTTACCTCAGACCTTTCTACTGGGTGAACCGATTTTGATGATTCTTTTTTTTTAATTAAAAGCTGGTGCTTGTCATGTGGTCCTACCGACAATGGCGTCCACGAGAAAATAATATAAGTCTTAAATTTTCATTATGTGCGCGACAAATGGACGAATAACTCAATATTACGCCAATCGATTTCGATGATAGTTTTTTTTAACACTCAATACTGAGTTGAATTTACATATTATTGGTTACATTTTTACAATTTATTACTGGTTAAATTACTTACACTGAAACCTAAGCACACGGAAGATTCGATGGTCTGACAAGTTCAGTGAGACTGCATTCTCCAGATGAAAAAATATAAAACAATAACAACATTTTTATGACAATAGACGACAAACGAGCTCGTCATCCCTCTGGTTTGTGGCTGTCGTCACCCATGGACATCAGCGACACCAAATGCACTGAGGAGAGCACAGGAGAGAAGAAAGAATTGGCTCTCAAGCCCCAAGCCTCAACACGACGCGGCGACGAGTCATTTTCCGTCGACGTCGAAATATATTAAGAAAAAGCAAAAAAACAACCCATAATTGTCCTACTGCTGGGCTCGGGGTCTCCTCTCACAATGTGAAGTGTACAGGCCATAGTCTACCACGCTGGCCAACTGCAGATTGGTAGACTTCACACACCTTTGACTTTTGAGAACTTTATGGAGAACTCTACGGTATGCAGGTTTCCCCATGATGCTTTCCTTCACCGAAGCAAGTGATAATTTTATTGTAATACGCACATATTTGAAAATTAGAGATGCGTGCTAGGATTTGAACTCGGGCCCCTGCGTTTGGGAGACCAATGTCCTAACCGCTAGGCTATCACTGCTTAAATAATTCTCATCTCATCAATGTTACACGAAACACGATAATTTCTCCAACGTAGTCTGTCGCCGGGCTTATGTTCATTCACTATTCAATGCACTCAATTGAGTTTCGTGTGTGAATATTAAAAAGAACGTAAAAAACTTGCTAACTCCGGAAGCGATGACATTCCTTCTCACATATTCACGTGGGATCGGTGGAAAAATGCGTATGCGCATTGCAAATTATTATTATTACTATTATGTTTAATAAAATTCTACTAATATTATAAATGTGAAGGTAAAGTTTGTATGGATGTTTTTACCCGACTAATAGGAAGGGTTTTGTTTTTTGCGTATCTTGTATGTATGTTTGTACGTATGCATGTAATATTCTTTATTACCTCGTATCTTCCAAACCGCTGAACGGATTTATATAATTAGGATATCGTTAGATTCGTCTTGATAACCCGAGTGTTCCTAGATAAGTGAAATAAAAAAAACAAATGCTGGCTGTGAGATGCCATTTGTTTGAAATATCATAAGGATTGCTTGTGTCGATTATAATAATTTATTAACGACCGTTTCCCGTTTTTTAATTACATCTATGGCCGTTTCCAATATTCTATCTATCCATCTTCAAGTCCGTTGCCTTGGACCTGTAAGAATGTCATCGTGTTTGTTATTATTTTACCTGATAACTTAACCAACGATTATGGAAAGATAGATTATTGAAAACGGTATTTAGATGGATGACCGCTAGTGGACTGTCTTTGATGCTTCAGGTACAGGTTATTACGTCAAACATCAGAGGGTTTTTATAGGTTATTTTTTTATTATATCCCGTAACATAATGCTTCACTACAATACCAGTTTAAACTTTTAATTTAGTTTTAGTTTTATAATCTGCTATTTTTAATATTGTGAACTAGTCTACAAAGACCTTAATCATACATTGTCTTCAATAAAGTGAAGTAAGACCAAGATGTCCTTAAGATCTGAAAAACAAAACAAATAAAATCGGTGTTAGTAAGTATAATATCTACTCCTCCACCAATCCGCACTGGAGAAGCGTGGTGAAGTATGCTCAAGGCCTCCTCAATAGGAGAGACCTATTCCCAGTAGTGGGCCATTAATGGGTTGAAGCCAGCTACCACCCTTGAGCATGAGTCAGCCGCCAAACGTCTCGTCGTGTTCCGGCTGGGGGCTTGAGAGCCAGTTCTTTCTTTCTTACTTTTTCTTCTTTCTTTCTTGGCCGGCAACGCATCAGTGATGCCTTTGATGTTGCTGATGTTCATGGGCGACGATAATCACTGTTTTGGAATCCTTATTTTATCATCTATATTGTAGCATAATTATACAACAACTTTTCTAAAAATTCCAACTTTAAACTGCTCTCCTGTAGTTAGCTCAATGTCGCTTGGTCAATTTTTCCTTTCAAGCGTCGATATAATCTAATGCGATCTACACATATAGCTATCCTACGCTACTCGCTAGGCGTCCTGCGTTGAGTCACATCTTAAAATAGCCTGTTCATACTTACTGCGCTCAGAGCGTTCAGATTGAGGTCCGCAAACTTCATCGCTGTTAGCTTGCATGGCTTTTGAGCTCTGTTGGTTACGGAAAAGGTTATCTCATCAAAAACTTAACTGTGAAATGTGAGCCATGTTAAAAAAAGAATTGAGATCTAAAAAGGTGCCAAGTTCTGTGTAGAAAAGCCTAAAATTATAGTCACAAGAACATGTAATTCAAGCTCCACATTTGACTTGGTTAGTTTTCACGTACCTTAATAGGCTATATATATTTGTATAATTATCTTCGTTAAGACTGTTAGGTTGATGTAATGTATGGATGTATGTTACTTTTCTAAAATTTGGTTCGTTGGTTGCTAACTAATGAAAACTAGCCAAGTCAACCAAGCTACATATTATGTATTTCGTAAGTCACAATAAATGAGCCAAGTTTGACAGGTTTATGTGGAATAGTTTTCGAGATAAGAGTGTCGCCCTATCTATCGGATTTTCCAATGTTTATTAAAATGTGACATGTCTTCATATTTATCTAATGCACTATAGTTTCATGGGCGTGCCAATTTAGACTGGGAATTTGTACGCTTATAGTGGCCAGGCCATACACGATCAAGTATACTTATCAAGTTTGCAGCGGACTTGACGCGGCATCCAGTAAACTTGACAGTGTATGGCCATGGTATAGCTATCTGGTCATATAGCTATCTCATGCAAACTGGATGCCGCGTCAAGTCAAACTGCAAACTTGATAAGTACCTACACTTGATCGTGTATGGCCAACATTATTAGTACGTGCTTGATTAAAAAAGTGCTTATTTATTTATGCATTAAAAATAAAAATGAATGATATTTTCTATTTCTTGTCGACTTTGTAGTCTTTATCAAAGGTTGATGATAACGCCCGGGACACCTCCTTTCGCCCATAACTCCCACAAAAGATTTTCTAGGAGGATGGTAGTTAGACAGGTAGATAGAAAATAATTACTTATTCGAAATTCTATCAAAAATCTCACCTAATAATGACAATAAAGACGCTCTTCTTGATTTCTAATCCAGCGTCGTACCATAAACTGTTGTAAACGGCTTGGAACACTCTAATGCTCTAGAAATATACAAAACCAAATAGGTCCAATCAATAATCGAGAAAAAATAAAATCATCAAAATCTAGAACAAAACTGGGACATGTATCTCCATTCGCCAGTGATAGAATAACATTTGCGTTAGTTACGCTAATTTAAAATAAGCATACCGGTACAGGTATATTAGCATATAGCAGGTATGCTTATTCATATCAATACCATTATTACAGACACTATTAATTTTATAGTGTAGGTCACAGACTTAAAAAAAGAACAGACGGATTGTCAGCAACAAATAGTGAAGCACCCATAGTAATACCAACTCCTCTATTCGTACAAGGGAAGTAAGCCCAAGACGGGTACCAAGGCAATGCGACATCGTCAGATTGAACGCTGGACTAGCTGCGAACAGTGCAACAGTCACTCCGCATCCCGCTCCATCTGAGGCAGTCACTAAAAAACGAAGCTAGTAGAAACACCTGCGCAGTGACCAAAAATATTTTTTCGTCTGTTTCGATAAAAAATTGCAAGGTAAATTCAGATTGATTTTTGCTTTGGCTTAAATGTCTGTCTAATAGTGTTGATTCAGTATCGAAATAAACTTATTCAAGTATATTTTCATACTCAACACACGGATTTAGAGTTAATATTTGAAGGTTATTTTTCGAATAACGCAAACTTCTAGCTAAAAGGCAAAATGGGTAGGGCAAAATGTGTACCTACTCGTTTTGCCCCTTTTTTACGTGGGGAAATCCACATGGATGCCATGAATACTATTGGCTATGCCGAACTCCTACTGGCTAACCACCACGGGTGTACTCCTCTACACCGTCGGTCAGGATCACGGGCACGCTCTCGCATTCTTCCGCGAGCCTGACAGCGCTGGTCCTTTTTGAGATCCCTTTCTCAGCATGGATCTGGAGTTTAACCATCCCTTTTTCACTACAAGGCACGCGGCTCATACACCGCGAGCACCTTCTCGAGGTTTTATTTTACTGACGGCTGACACCGAGTCCACCGTCAAGACATCAATTCATGGAGGACGGAGAAGGGCCTGGTAGGCCCTTTTCCGCTACTCTCCGGCTGTGGATTGGGAGGTTAGATGATATCTCCCTCTCCCTCTCCGCAGCTTCTTTCTGCGACATAACCTCCTCGCAGAAGGAAAGTCCCACGTCCCAAGACCTCTCGGTTCTGACCATTGCTCTTATTAAGGTCGAAAGCGAGAGATAGTCCCCCATTTCTGCGACGAGTTCACGGCGCTCGTCCTTCCAGGCTGGGCACACTAACAATGTGTGTTGCGCCATCCTCGACGCAGCTGCAATGGTGGCACCTGGTGGTCGGTTCCCTTCCAGCTATACGGCACAGGTACTTTCCGAAACAACCATGTCCGGTGAGCACCTGTATGAGCCGGAAGGTAAACAACACATGTTGCCTGTCCAACCAATCCTCCAGGATAAGACGGACAGCCTCGACAGTCCAGCATCCGGCTCTTGAGTTCAGCCAGCTGCTTTTTCCACCTTTCAGTCACCGACTGTTGAGCGTGGAACTTCCACTCTTCCATTTCTCTTAGCGAGGGTACAATACACCGGGCCCGGATCTGATCGCCAATCATAACGAAGTTAAAGCATCCCGCCAAGACGCACGCTGCCTCGAAGGAGATGGTGCGATATTCTCGAATGACTCCGATAGCCATCACCCTCTGAGGTTTTCTTAAAAGGGCGATGGTTCTATCAGTCAGCTCTTCTTCCCATACGGGAGCTCCGTATAAGGTCATAGACCGCAACACTCCTAAATAGAGGCGTCTGCTACTTTCTTTAGGACCCCCGAGGTTTGAATAGAAAAGATTAAAAATGGAAGCAAAGAAAATAAGTGGTACTGCCTCTTCTTCCAGGGCCCATATGTAGATCCTCCAAGTGAGGATTGCCAAATGTGGGCCTACGAACAATGTGCGTCATACACCGGATTCAGGTCATTTTTTGTGATGCATGTCAAAAGAATTGAGTCTGATAGATGATATTAAAGTAACAACTGTGATTATTAGTTGTTATTTAAGTTAGTATTTTTTTCATTAGTAGCAATGGTGCCTGGCTACTTACTACATAAAGACTAATTACTACTACTGACTTCAGTGTTACTGGACATTGTTATATTCTATTATGTTAAGTTTTTATGCAATTTAGAAGTACATTTAAGTTGTATATTTTTAGACTGATTATGATGTAGCTAACTTAGAAATGTTCGAGAGATTAATGTACTTTTAAAACATTTTGAGTAAGTCAATTTTGTAAAAGTCCTACACAATTTGAATTGATTAAATTTTTTGCAGATATTTATTGTTCTGTTTAATAGTATAAACACATAATCTTTCAATTCTACTAGCTTCTTTCAATTTCCTACCCATCTTAGGCCGGCCTTCCGTTTTGCCCGAGGCCAGTACCCATTTTAGGCCCCCCCTACGGGCAAAATGAGTTTTTTGAAGGTTTATGTAAATTGCTCATAATAATTTTGCTGGTGTAGTTTTAAGTAATATGACCTAATTTTATCAAACTATACTAAACTCCCTTACACGCATCAACTTAAGTCTTTAGAAATTATGTTATTAACATGCTCAAATTTTAATTTTGCCTTAAGGTACCCTTCTTGGGCTTACTTCCACGCACACATTGACATCATGATGTTATTAATCGGCCGCCATTACCGCGACGGATTGGTCGGACCGCGCTAAACATTACGCACACATGGTAAGCGGGCGACGTCACTATCGATAAGACAAGGTGACGTCTGGTTCTATTTTTAAGTCTGTAAGTGTAGGTATAAACTTCGATAGCTTGATCCAGGGTAACATCCACCGTGTGACGAGTAGTGCAATTTCACATCTTCGAAAGTGGAGAAGGTTCTTACCGCAGAGCTCAGCATATCTCCGAAGAAGCAGAGGAACGAGATCTGGGAGAGGTTCATCATCAGAAACGTCACGAAGGAGGATACGGCTACGACATCGTGGACGAACTGGTAAGGGAAAGAAAAAAAAGAAACAAATAAAATTCAAAGAAGAAGTATTAAAGAACTTTCGAAAAAAGTGAGAATTGATTGGTTAATTAACTAATTAGTTGATTTTTTTTGTCACGCCAACGTAGACCCCCGTCGAGTCTCCCGTGGACTCCTGGTAGTCTACCTGGACCACTTTGGGAACTAAGACTCAATGATTTTGTTAAAACCTTTTTGACACTGTACAAAAACTGCGAAAAAACAAAGAGTGACAGACAAACTTGAATCCAACTTTTTGTACATTAAACATTTTAAATACAGCGTCGTTTTAAATAGAAAATTCAATAAATTTAAGTATTTTGTGTAAAAAATTAATCGATTTACCGTCACAACAAAACCACTCAGACAGATCAGCAATGAACTCAACATTATATTGCATAATGTTGACTTTGAGTATAATAACTCAATTTGCTCCACAACTCTGAAAAATTCGAACAAAAGATATTCAATTGTGTTAGTTCCTTCAATAAATCGTAATTTGCACATTTTATTTATCTCTAATGTTATCGTTTTCATGAACTTGAGAGAAACAAGTACCGTATTTTAGATTTTTTTTAACATTGTAAGGTTTATTAGATTAGAACAAGTTAAAGGTTTGAAAAATTAAATACACGGTTTTATAGTGTCAGTATAGATACTAAAGAAAAACAATTGGGACTATGCTGTTAATCATTAAGGAGTACCCTCAACTGGAGCCAGACCTGAGTGTAGTATCGGGTCATTCTTATAACAAAAATACATTGTCATCAGAACTGAAGCAATATGTAAAATTTCTACATCTTAGGATAAGTGGAAGTAGGTCTAAAGCAAGATTTGAGCCAAACAAGGCAAGCTAAGCTAAATAAAACCGTTTAAAATATGTACTTACAGATAGAATAATTTACTCAATACTTACTCAATAAGCTCCTGATGTCTTCTCACGGCTTTGCTGAAATTCTCTTTCGTCTCAGCCTTGTTTTTAGATACGACATTCTCAAACTGAAGACATAGCAGTTGGAAATGCATTTGGAGATACGTACAGAAGGCGTAGAACAACATATCTCCACTTAATAGATCTATACAAACCATGAGCACTGAAAATATATGTTTTTATAGAAATAGCTGACAAATAATTAAACGAGCTTGATATATGGACTATGTGGTAACTTGTAGGGGTCACCAAAGGCACAAAACAAAGGCAGAGAATATAGTAAGAACAAAGAAAGTAACGGCTGACAAGCCCCCAGCCAGAACTCTCTCTCCCTCTCAGCTAATGTACCCTCGGGAGCACAAAAACGCTCAATATTTTAATGCTTCTAACAGTCACAGTAACAGATTAGGCCGACGCGAACCCACTTGATTACCACCAGGTAGACATAAAGTGTGCGATAAAGGTGAACTGAATTTAATGAAACAGAAAAATAACTTTGAAGTTTGATTTTCACATAATCACAGTTATACTAACTTGCCACGACTTGATAGATATATATCAGCAACCATCGGCTCAGAGACGATATCTCGAAGAAGTATTTAACTCGGAAAGGAAATTTAAACTCCGAGGTACCCGTAGTAACATAATCATATACCATAGACAATGCTGAAGTAGTTCCAAAAACGACCACTACAACAATGCTTGAATAACAGAAAAATATCATAACTCTATGGAAAAACTTCATGGAATTCTGTACAATTCTCCTTTCTTGGTTACCCAATTCTTCTTTAGTCGGATGCATGGTGCTTAACTTAAGGACGACGTTTTCGACAATATCTCTGTTGAAGTAGAGACAGTTAAACTTTACGATGGCCAGGATACAAATGGTAAAACATGGTGCATTGGTGCATATATACTCAAAATGCTGCCCCGTGGAAGCAGCGTCTATCATCCACCAAAGTTCTCCCAGTAATATCGGACCCAACCAGCCTGAATTGAAATAAAAAATCCAAGATTTTATCCAGTATGTAACGCCACGTTTCTTTGGGAATATCTGAAGTCCAGCCCATCCTAGAAGGATTCTTGGGACTTCTATGGATGTTTCGAAATTCTCTTTCTCCATTATAATTTTTCTTAATTTTCAAATGTCCAAAAATTTCATTAACAATAAAAAACACTGCTTTCCGTGTAAATAAGAAACGTTATGATGAAAATTCTGGCGTTAATTTACAAGCGGAATTAATTACAATGTTCGTGACTCGTGGGCTTCTCAAAAGGAATGACAAACTAACGGTTATTAATATTCTGTTTGACTCTCTCAGAAAAAATATATTTTACTTTTGAAATTTCCTTCAGACGTCAATCCAGTTTCTTCGTCTTGTAATTAAAGTTCTTCCCATTCCCATATTGACATGAAATAAATTAAATTTATGAGCCCATGGTATGGTTTTTAATACGGGTGCCTTTATAGAAAGGCTGATTCTTTATGAAATGAATTCATGTTTACAAGTGTTTTAATGTAGGTATATCTACTGGATAACAATTAATATAAAGTCTGGTGTGAATGCGATGCAGACTTTAAAGACTGCTGCTGGTTCATGCGGGCGTTTTATAAAGTGGACTGTAGTATGCGTTGGGAGGAAGAAAGTCAAGGGTAATTTGGAGGGTTGGCAAGCACACTAACCTGGTTGCAGGACTCGATTGGTACTCGTATTAGCACCGACGGCTAGGCGGCTGCCCCAATGTCTCCAATCTTCTTTCTTCTTGACTTCTTATTGGTTATTATGCCGTATTTGATTGGTTTACGTTTACTATTACACTTCACAGTAATATCACTTGCTTTATGAGTTATTTAGGGGGCGCGGCGATGCGGTTTTTAGATAATATGCGGATTAGTTCATTACATTTGATAATGAGCGCGAGTTGCATTCGATGTTGGCGGGAGACTTATTTGCGACTGTCTAAACCTCGGCGGTGTGCGAGTGAATCCGCTATATAAGAGTGCGCTTGCCAGAAAGAGAGGGAGGATAGGAAATTAAATAGAGAAGGAATGGATTGCCGCGCTTTCATAGAAGATATAATAATTTTGGCGGGAACAGCGGGAGCAGGCAAATGCATCCACAGAGTAATGCCATTATTGGCGCGAACATCCCCCCGGCCTTGAGGTCTCCTCAACCGGCAAATAAAGATGTATATAAACATAAATATATATAGCGGAGTCAATATCATGAAATAAGAATGATGCGATTGCGGAAAAGCGGTGCGATATAAATACTTTACTAAAAATAGCGTGATATTATAAACTTAAAAGTATCTAAAATAATATATAATATTTAAAATATATATAAGGTTAAGGTGCGAGTTATTGTGTGGGTAGAGGGCACATTTTAACGACTGGGCGTTGCAGAGTAGAACTCTTAGTTTTCACTAGTGCAACGCGCACCACACCGTCTCTACCGGGAAACAGTTCAGTGACAACACCTAGCGGCCACTGTAGCGGTGGAATGTTATCCATGTCAATGAGAACGATTGTTCCCACTGAAATAGGCGTGTAATGTTTGTTCCATTTTTCCCTCGTTTGAAGGGTGTGTAAATATTCAGATCTAAAACGTTTCCAGAACGACTGAATTAGAGAATCAAGTAAAGAAAAGCGTGATAATAGATGAGTGCGTTCTTTACTTAGATCCGCGGCGGGTACATGTTCAAGCGGTTTTAATGCAAGGAAATGTGCGGGTGTAAGTGCAGTAGGCTCCGATGGATCGCTACTTAACACATAGAGCGGACGTGAGTTTAAGATACACTCGAGCTGAATAGGGACAGTAAGCAGCTTCTCGTATGTAAGAATTTGCTTGCCTATTACGCGAAATAAGTGCCTTTTAACTATTTTTATATTGGACTCCCAAATTCCGCCCATATTATTATGAGGCGCATTTAGCGGATTGAGTTTCCAAGTAATGCGGTTATCAGTAAGGACCTGATTAAATAATTTAAAATAATCGTCAGATTGTAAAAATGTATGTAGTTCGTTTAAGTATGAACGCGAGGCAATAAAATTAGTTGCGTTGTTGCTATGCGTTTGTGCCGAAACAAACGTTGCACTTGTGAACGCGAGATCTGACTATGCGACGTGCGGAAAGTATCCAATATTTTTCGCGTAGAACAGCGAGTAAGAACTGCGGGCCAGCATGAAAGTTTTTATAATGCTAATGATCAATTAATAGGTCTATAATATGCCCATTCTTCGGTAATAATATTGGATGCTTGTGCGATTCTGACAATGACGAGTATTGTAGACGTCCACCCACGCGGAGTAGATCGTCCGCGACAAAAGGGTATAATTTACGTAATGCGGAAGAGCAAGGTAAGCCTTTCTGTATATTTTTGATGTCTTCAGAAAAAGCGATATTTTGTACGACTTTAATTATGGTAGTTTCAGCGTGTTCCAAGTCAGAAGCGGTTATCATTTTATTGCGTGGTAATTTATTTATAAATTTTAATACGTAAGCTACCGATCGGATATACTTACTCCATTTTGAAAATTTCAAACTGAGCGTGATAAAAGGATGTTCTTGAGTATTGCTAACGGTATGAGAAATAGTTTTTTGTTCTGGTATATTTGTAGAATGAGAAGATAACTGTTTTATTGGCCACTCACTACTAGGTAGTGTAATCCACGCGGGACCATTGAGCCAAAGATCACAATTTATTATTTGCGACGGTAATAGTCCGCGGGAAATATGGTCAGCGGAGTTTTCTGATCCTGCGATATGATAAAATTGATCAGATGATAAAGAAGACTGTATCTGCGAAATACGGTTAGCAACGAAGGTGTTAAATCGGTGCGGTGAAGAGCACGCCCAACAGAGTGCGACTTCAGAATCCGAGAACGCGTAAATTTTATCAATCGGATGTCTCGCGGATAGCGTATCATAAACGGTACTTACTAATTTAGCGAGTAACACTAAGGCGCATAACTCGAGTCTAGGCAGCGTAACCGTTTTTAAGGGAGACACCCTGGACTTGGAACAGAGCAGCGTGACTACCGGTGGGTCGTCACCATTAATTACATGCGAGTAAATCACGCAGCCGTATGCCTTTTCACTGGCATCAGCGAACGCGAGTAGCGAAACTTGCGAGTTTTTATCAATTCTCATATGACGTGAGAACTGTAAGCGCGATATCAGAGGTAACTCTGAAATATAGTGTTGCCACGTTTTGATTACATCTGCGGGCGGAGCCTGGTCCCAATCAAGTTTGAGAATCCATAAGGCTTATTTAAAAGTTTAGCGAAGAGAATAACTAGACCAACTAATCCTAAAACATCGTAGGTACAAGCGAGCGGTTGCGGATGAGATTGCACGTTTAGTGCATGCAAGCGGCGGCGGGGACACGAGAAAACAAAAGCTATCGTTAGCTTGTTGCTAACGAAGCCCTAATATTTTAAAAATATTATCGTCATCAAAGGAAACGGTTTCCAGTTGACGATGCGTTGCGGGAATATGTTGTAATAGTTCTGAACTATTACTTGTCCACTTAACTAACTCAAATCTACCACGATGGAAAATTTGAATCAGCTGAGTGGCCATGTCGACAGCGATGTCAACACAGGGTGCGGAGGATGCGAGGTCGTCCATATAAATGTCTCTCTCGACCACCGATGCGGCCAGAGTGGCTGTCAGTCTCCGCTTCTCCTAAAATAATATAACCGAGTGAGGTTTCAATGGCACTAGGAGATTGCGAACTAATTATTTTATCAGTTAATAAAATTTGTAAATAGGTGTTCACTCCTAATAAGACGTCAATATCACCAGACTGATGAAATGAATCGTCGGCTAAGCGTATTTTATTTATGAAATTTATTTTAGAAATATCTATGGTTGATTCGGGTAATTGACCCGTTAATGTGGGTACTACTAGCGGATTAATTTGATACATCTTGTTATCATCAAAGCGGGAAGTAAATTGTAAGGAAGTGACACCTAAAATCCTTTGCGATATTCCACCGATTCCTTGTACCTCGTTAAAGGGAGTTTTATTAGAAATCGGTAAAGATAAGCGTTTGCAACAATTCTTTGTTATATAATCACTTTGTGAGCCTGGGTCCACTAAA
This sequence comes from Thymelicus lineola, assembly GCA_963932265.1. Taxonomy (NCBI): domain Eukaryota; kingdom Metazoa; phylum Arthropoda; class Insecta; order Lepidoptera; family Hesperiidae; genus Thymelicus; species Thymelicus lineola. The sequence continues at coordinate 8,274,457 of OZ010704.1, forward strand.
CAGCGAAGAAAATGTTCGTGGCCATATTTATTTACCATTTTAATTTTCGCGGTTCCTAATAATGTCGTAAAACAATGAGGCTTATTTAATAATTCGCGCGACACATTACAAGACGAAGACGCGTTTTGTCCCTCTTGCTTGTCCGTCGAAGAAAAATCGACCTTATTGGTATCGCGTGAAGGCTTGCTAAAGAAATGCGGGCGAGTCGAAGTATTTCGTACCGTAGAATCTTCGACTTTATTAGTACTATGCGGAGCGTCGTCATCAGAACGAGAGCGGTTAAATGAATTTTGCGTATTTTTTGTGAGCGATGAATCGATTTTATTTGTATTATTATTATTACTGAAAATATGAAGTAAAGTATGATGCGAGCGGGAACAATGTTTACATTTGCGTTGCGATTTACACATTGATAATGCGTGTTTGTTACTTAAACAATTAGTACAACATTTATTTTGTTTTATAAAATTATATTTATCGTGAGTATAGAGATTTAAGAAATGCGGACAGACATATAAATGCTCATGCTCATTAGACTTGCATAGAATGCATGAACGCGATGAATCAGTATTAATAAATGTTTTACTAACTTTATAAGGAGCGGGACTAAATTTAATATTTGTTTTATTATTATCACCAGACGACGTATGCGGACTATGCGGTGAAGGAAATGTATGGCACAATGCCCTATTTTGCTCGAATAAAAATTGTATCAAATCAGAATATTTTGGTATATTAACTTTGCGGCACGACATTTCAAAGGCTTTTACAGTTTCGCTATCTAATTTTCTAAGCGCTATATTTAAAAAGAGAAAATCAGATATATCATCAATTTTAAGTTGTTTAAGAGCGTTAATAGAAGCGTCGAAATTGTCCATAAATTTATGATAACCAGCGGGCGTATTAGCGTTAACATTTTTTATTTCTAACAGCTGATTTATATAAGTAGTAGCGAGTGCACGCTCGTCATTGTATCTGTGGATAAGTGCGTTCCAGATCACTGAATAGTTTTCAGCTGTAGGCATAAGGCCTGCGCAGACAGATAATGCTTTGTCTGATAACTTACTGACTAAATAGTACACACGTTCAGCGTCTGTTAACTGGTGGTTTTCATGGACCAGCGTTTTAAATTGTTGGTAGAACATAGACCAGTGTCGTATGTCTCCATTAAAAGTTAATAATTCTATAGGCGGGAGCGAGGGCTTAAACTTAGCGGGTAAATTATTATCTAAATTCAAAGATGAATGCGGAGCGGATAATTTTGAAACTTTACTTTTAACGCGGCTGTACAAATCATGAAAAGAATTTAAAGGTTGGAAATCTACTTCCGCGTCTGGATTTACCCTTAAATTCTTATTATTATATTCTTCCAAAGTGTCCTTGAACTCATCGCGTAAGTATTCAAGGTCAGCCGCGGTATCAAGCAAAGAACTCTGCGAGTCAGCGTCCAATGCACTGATAGATAAATCATAGATTGATTGTATGCGTGAAAATATTGAATTACGTTTAGCGATTAATATTTTTAAACTAATTTCGTCGTCTGAAATCGTCTTAGCGTCATGATATTTGGCTTTAGTAGTCATTTTGTAAATAAAGTTACGCGTTGATAAAAATTATGCGAGGATAAGTACAAAATATTATGCGAGCAATAAACGAGTTATAATACAATTTGTAGTAAATACAAAAATGGCGTATTACTAAATGCGGAATATGGAATGCGTTTAAGTATAATTTTTCGTTAATAGATATAGAAAGTTACACAATAATGAAATGCAATAGTAAAAGCGGTGCGGTGCGTTTTGCAAATGAAATTAAATAAATATGTATAGTAAGCCGTGAAGGTGGTATATTATGTAATGCGAGCGGAATATACTACACACATAAATTTATTTGCAAAAAGGTAATAGAAATATAATAGGATATGAATCCGGTTGGTGACCAATTTTATACGGCTCGAAGTGACCAAAACTTTTGGTGTGAATGCGATGCAGACTTTAAAGACTGCTGCTGGTTCATGCGGGCGTTTTATAAAGTGGACTGTAGTATGCGTTGGGAGGAAGAAAGTCAAGGGTAATTTGGAGGGTTGGCAAGCACACTAACCTGGTTGCAGGACTCGATTGGTACTCGTATTAGCACCGACGGCTAGGCGGCTGCCCCAATGTCTCCAATCTTCTTTCTTCTTGACTTCTTATTGGTTATTATGCCGTATTTGATTGGTTTACGTTTACTATTACACTTCACAGTAATATCACTTGCTTTATGAGTTATTTAGGGGGCGCGGCGATGCGGTTTTTAGATAATATGCGGATTAGTTCATTACATTTGATAATGAGCGCGAGTTGCATTCGATGTTGGCGGGAGACTTATTTGCGACTGTCTAAACCTCGGCGGTGTGCGAGTGAATCCGCTATATAAGAGTGCGCTTGCCAGAAAGAGAGGGAGGATAGGAAATTAAATAGAGAAGGAATGGATTGCCGCGCTTTCATAGAAGATATAATAATTTTGGCGGGAACAGCGGGAGCAGGCAAATGCATCCACAGAGTAATGCCATTATTGGCGCGAACAAAGTCGTTAATTTAATGAAGCATTAATTACGAAACTGTAATATTATGTTTTAAGAGAAGAGTAAGTAAAGATTAAGTAATAGATTGAAAATACCTTATCAAAGTTTTAATATCAAAAGACAAATGGTTAAAAGAAACTTTGAAAAATATTATGAAACTAAAGATTAAATGATTAACGGTAAAAAAAGATTAAAAGGGGAAAGTTTATAAAAGAAAGACTAAATGAAATGTAAGAAAAGATTAAGTAAATGACGTCATTTACTTATTACGTATTATTTAAGAAAGATTAAATAATGAACGGTAAGAACATAATATTAAAATACGGAAGATTAAGTTCAGAAAGATAACACTTTCACTTACAGTTACTAACGATTTCTGAGAAGTAACTTAGTATTTTTTGTATACGAAGGAAATCTTACACAATAACTACAATGATAGACAATTTGCACAAAGGAACTTCTTAATGGATGGATCATTTCATTCATTGTTAATATTCAATATTGTGCTTTAAAATTGTCATTTTATTATTTTATTGTTTTTAAAAATCCGTCGGCAATTTCCTTTAGTTTTATGAGTGTTTTTCATCTTACATTTATGATCTTGTCGGCACCTTAGAAGAAACAAGTTATCATTAAAAGCTTTAGAACTTCAAAAAGCATAGCATTTTCGATACCAGAATGGTGCGCCGTGCGACCCTTTGATCCGACCGGTCCCCGAAATTGGGATAGGGAACAAAAAATAATTTCTGCCTTATTTTCATATTTGTGGCGATTTTATATTGAAGCCGGTTTAAAAACGCCGCGACAAAAGACCCTTCGGTTTGGTGAGAAATAGGGTTAGCAATATTGGCACCATCGCGTATAGTGGAAAAAGTTACCATACATACATTTTAGGTGGTTAGTAGTTCAAGTTACTAGATAACTTTCATTGTAACTGAGTCACTAAATTCTAACGGCCCTTTAAGAATACCTAAGCTTAATAAACCTATTTTAGCTATTACACTGTTACTTATAATATGTTTTATCTTTACCGTAAAATCGATAAAAACATATTATACAACTATGAAAACATAAGAGAGAAAAAAACAAAACACTATAACTTCTATAAATTTGCTTGTAAAGGGGGATAGTTTCTGACGGTGACACTGTGTCACTTCAAGATTTCTGTGTAATAGTAAGTGTACTGTATTGTATCCTGTAATTCAAATTTTAATCGACTATATGCAGTTCGCTTCGCTATTAATAGATAGTTAATACTCTTTATTGTATGCCAAAAGTAAACATAAAAAAACAAATACATGAAGATAGGAAATACATAATGTGAAGCTAGGGAGGGCAAGATAAGCCCTCTGGGAAAAGCCGTAACCAAGAAGATAGAGAGAGAGAGAGAGCGAGAGAGAGACTGCTCTCTCCAATACTTCAATAACGGTTTGAAAGTTGAAACAAGACGTTATACCTAAGTAAAAATTTTAACAACGCAATACTACCTACTCGATCTTTTTACTGGCTTATTCAATACAAGTATTTCTTACAAAAGTACCAAAGAATATCTGTAAATTAACAAATAACACCAACGCTATGCACTCCGAGAAAGACCTTTTCTCAACACTTCTCACTTTCTTACTCGTACCAAAAGGAATGGGTTTAGCAAAATTAGAATTAACTTCTATGGCAAGCGTTCCATGAAGTATATGGTGCCACTTATCTGTAACAGTCTTCCCTTTTGTGCGACAGAAGTCTCTTCGTATCGAATATTAAAGAAAAAACTTGAGCAGTATTTTTGGAGTCCATAACCTAGATTCGGTATCTTGTGTCAGGTGTAGATTAGGTTAATTTAATCATTTGTTAGTTCTTTGTTGTCAAAATTATAAATAATTTCAGTATCTTATAACATTAGCGACGCATGGCAATTACAAGGTCTGCTATGGATAAGATGAAGAGAGTATGGGGAAACCGTAATATTACAAAAAACACCAAAACCCGCCTAGTCAAGGCACTGATATTCCCCATATTTCTCTATGCGGCAGAAACGTGGACCCTGCGAGAGAGTGAGAGGCGGAAGATAGACGCTCTAGAAATGTGGTGCTTTAGAAGAATGTTGCGAGTTTCCTGGACTTCTTTTCGCACAAATATATCTATTCTCAAGGAGATAGGTGTAAAACAGCGTCTGTCTTCCACAATAGGAGCTCGCATTCTGTCGTTCTTTGGACATGTTTCACGGCGTGGACATGGTTCCATTGAAAAACTTGTAGTGCAAGGTAAAGTTGAGGGGACAAGACCTCGTGGCAGATCACCGATGCGCTGGACAGACCAGGTTAAAGCTGCTGTGGATGCCCCCGTCCACGAATGCACACGAAGAGCAGCGATTCGTGAAGAATGGCGGCGAGTTGTGAGGCGTGCCACAAATACCGAATGACCACGACCACTCTGCCAAGAGTGCAGCGACTTAGAAGAAGAAGATCTTATAACATATCACATAACATATAACATATCTATTTTATAAGACCTAAGTACTTGCAATTATTGTTTGTAAAATAAGAGCGAACACTCACCGCCTACAAACTACTCAATAGTTTGTCGGGATGTTGTAGGTATTAGTTTTAGGGATGTTATTTTGTTTATCAACGGTTAAAAACATCTCCTAAAACTGCGTCATACACCAATCTCACCTGTGACTTGTTCGTACATCTGACATTTTCGTACAAAAAAAAATTAAAATGTGTGCAATTCACACGTGGTAGAAGTGAAACTTTCCAAAATTTTGGTTTCAAGATAATGAGATGAAAAAGCAATAAATCGAATCTTCTACCTTGTTCCTCGCGCCATCTATGAATACAACTTAGCATTTTTACTGTCGCAACGTCGTTTTCATTTATTTTAACTGACGAATATTTCTGTCTCATTCTTTCTTGGCTTCATCCTACACATTTTTGTATTTGTGTCTCTTACCTGTCGTTTTTTCCGTTGCATTCAGTTTGAAATCACGATTCTAAAGAAGTTTCACTTCAAAAATACCAAGCTATTAGTGGCAGCCCTATTCAGAAGGGACAGTCGTGAATATGTATGATACCGTTAGACGGACAGACACGCGGTATCGTTGTTATCGACGGAATCGTCGAATGAACCACGTCAGTCGCCTCAAATACTGTATAAAACTATAAACGTTTCAGATGTTATGTTGTTAGTTTTATGCTGGACATACACGATCAAGTATACTTGTCAAGTTTGTAGCGGACTTGACGTGGCATCCAGTAAAATTGACGGTGTATGGACACAGTATGGCTATCTTGCTATGTAATTATCTCATGCAGACTGGATGCCGCATCGAATCAAACTGCAAACTTGACAAGTAGGCTTGATCGTACATGGCCAGCATTAGACAGAGTTTAAAAGGAACTTTGATCAAACTAGAGGACTACCTAGACCCATATTACAAAATACCCGTATTTATTAGTAACTTGGTTTGGGTTTGAGTAACCAATTTTCAGTGTAAGTAATGTGTATTTGAAAATCTCATTAAAACCATAAATGTGAAATGAGAGTCAAGCTCAAAAAAAAAGAATTGAAATCTAAATGGGTGCCAAGTTCTGTGTAGAAATTCCTTAAATTTTAGTCACATGTAATTCAAGCTCTCGATTTAACTTGGCTAGTTTTCACATACCTACAGGCTGTATTCATCAACTTAATGTATATGTATTTACATGTTCATGGGAAAACCAATCAGACTTCATCGACGTATTAGTCGGCTTGTAAAAAACGCTACGAAATTCGTATTCCCAAAGTTACGAAATAACTACTAAAAACCTGCTACATCCTTTGTCAGCCGCCTCACACGTATTTTCGAGGGAAAATAAATATTTTCTCATTGCACACGGTTCATTGGCCACCGTCAATGGGCATGCAAAACAATGGTGATCCACATGAGAACTGGATAGGATAAAAACATACAAACATTCCTCAGTAGGTGTGCGCTTATACAGGGTGTTCCAAAAGTATGGAAACCCCTGAATAATTCCTCAGGAATGCATTTTGGAGGAAAATGTTTCGTACAAAAGTTTTCTGATTTTTCCTCGACTAAATGATCGTAATATAATGACCTTGAATTTGACCTTGATCATGGCTTTTAAGGTCAAATCAAGGTCAATTTAATTTTCTCAAATATAAAGTTACATTACTTCGCACCCTCAGTGGAAACAAGTATAAGTCATCTTACGTTGAATTTTAGTTATTAATACGATTGGAAAGAGGGACAGAAGCTGCATGCTCATTTTTTTTTTAATTTTTATCATTAATCTTCACGGTTTTATGCAAGAAATCGTAATGTAAATTCCTTTCACTACTTGCTGATATTTTAACAGTTTTTTTGCTCTCCTGTAAAATTCCAATTTTCATCTTATGCCTTTTTTCCACTGAGCGTGCGACTTGCTATGCGATCGACATAGATTTAAACACTAATCGCACCTGTATCAATAGATTTAAGGATATTATAGTATCAAAATTAACTAAATGAGGTGAAACTATATTTTTTTAACCTAGTCGTGAATAGTAAGTAAGTAATTAACTGGTGATTTACATATAAAAATCTGCATTGTTATTATTTTCTTAAACATTATTAAAATTAAGTCGGTAAATCAATAACTGAATTTACAATTATTGTGTTAGCAAGGACCTACCCATAAAATTGTAATTTTAGCAATTTTACCAGATAATTTTCTTCTCCGATTTATTTTTACTTACCATCAGGGTGACGTCACTCTAAATTGAAAATAGCAGCATCTAGGTAATACACAAACCACATTCCCTTATGACCTGTGAGAGAACACATATTTAAATTCATACATTACGCACAGACCGAAAAAAGAACCAGAACAGACGTCACCTTGTCTTATCGAGAGTGACGCCGCCCGCTTACCATGTGTGCGTAATTTTTAGCGCAGTCCGACCAATCCAACGCGGTAATGGCGGCCGATTATAACAGCATGGTGTCAATGTGTGCGTGTGATACTTGTACGAATAGAGGAGTTGGTATTACTATGTGTGCTTCACTGAATTTGTTGCTGACAATCCGTCTGGTTCTTTTTTTATGTCTGTGACATTACGTTATTTTTTTAATTATGCAGGATCCAAAAGTTACAGCAAAAGTTTACAGACGTAATAATATGTATAATTATGTTTGTGGATAATATAATATTACATTATGTAAAAATTGCCTTATTATTTGTTAGAGTTGAAAATATGTTTATATCGTGAAACGCACTATGTTTCACGATATAATCATAATTCGAAACGAAAACGAAATCGAAACATAGTTGGGTTTCAGTTTTTAACGTTTTTCTCGTATTTTGTTATATCTCATGATTCATAATATAGCAAATAATAATTCAGAATGAATAAGATTTTAAAATACGAAGACTTTATTCACGTAACGATAGATTTTAAAGCTAAGCTTGTTCTAGTGTTCTAGTCGAATATTATAATAATCGGGTTTTAATTTTCAACCGGTTTGACTGTTTCTCGTATTTTGTTATATTATAATTATTATGAATCATACATATTCAAAATAGCAAATAATAATTATGAATTTGAATTTTATAATACTCGACTGGCTTATCCATTTAGCTATACTTACAATTAGCTAAAAATCTGTTATAAAGTCGTGAATAGTCTTCGCATTTTGTTTCTAGCAAGGTACTTGTAAATAGACACTTCTTTTAATTTCTATGATGACGAATTCAATGTAAATTCTATGTAACTGACTATAGTAAGTACTTAAAAAGTGATTCGCGAAAGTCTGCTCTGACAACCTAAAATCATACTTAAATCGACGTTCTTAAGACATAAGATCGATTGCAGCTCGTTCGCGACTTTTATTAAAATGCCTGTGACTATGTGGCTTGGTTTCTGTAACTTAAAACTGAACTCTAACGCTTGGAGTTAGAGTTTAAGTTAGTTCTGATCGTTGTTTGTCCTCAAACAATGCTATGTCAAGGTCTAATGAATGGTAGGTGTCAACGCCTTCATACGACATTATTTATTACTCACACACAATAATATTACAGTAGATACCTATCATGACTGACGTTGAATTGTTTTTATTCTATTCTTTCTACGCAATAAAACTTACTGACTATTTACAACTTACTGACTACAGTAAGTTTTATTGACTACAATAAAGCTACTACAATAAAAGCACAGATAAAAGTATATGTCGTATGTATATCCTATGACATACCTACAAAGCAGTGACTAATTTGTTTATTCTAGCTTTTATCTATTACGTAAGTAATGTAATACGTATAGATTCCTACTTTTATAAGAATATAATATAGGGAGGCAATGATGTTTAAAAAACTATAGATACGTCATGCCCTTACAAATCAACCAAAAAACCTGTCCCGAAAAGAGCTACAACACACACACGTTTATCTTTTGTTTCACTACACCAATCACACTACAATAATACACGAAGGCATTTTAACGTTGTATGTGAAATCCCAAGCACTTCTGATACAACATAATATGTTAGGGGAAAGTCTACTAATTCTGACACTCCCCCAACGATTGACACTTTTTTCGTGTTATGCCCTAAACCAATGATGTTTAAATAAATAAATTTAAATAAATTTTTAATATATAATATCATTGCCCTAAACTAAGCATAAATTACCATTTTACGTATGATAATTTTACTATTAGTTACTTCAACTGTCATTTGATAAATTGACATCTTTTACCAAATTACTGGTTTTGTCTTTTACCAGCTGCTGTTTTAAAACTAGCAGGATTCGTGAGGTGATTTAAATTGATAAAATTAATAAAAACACAAGGCCACTCTCATTTCCTTTGACGTTTTTGTTCGCCCATGGCAAGTTAATGTACTCGTACAAGTTTGATGTATAAGCTGTAAAATTAAGACATAAATTGAGGATTTTTTACATGATTTTTCAAATTTTGCTTAGTAGAATATTTCGTTTTCGTAGTGACTGAGTAAATGATTTAAACTGAACTAAAATTTATATCAATGTTCTCCTTGATAGATAAAAAATATATTTTAACAAAAAATAGCACTTTTTAAGCAAACTACATTACAATGACAAAACGTCTAGATATAACATCTAAACGCTTAGGTCAATCATTGGGTATTTTACCCTAAGTATGCTATAGCTATGTTTTGTAATCTTAAATCAAAATTTAAAAAACCCCCGTCAGTTTTATTTACACTTAACATAGCTAAGAAGTCTAGCCGTATTGGGGCGGCTTAGAATACTAACCCCAATCCCACGCCGGATGGGTGTCGTAAGAGGCGACTAAATCCGGCCCGCTGGTGATAGAGCCTCTCGAGAGATTATATTGGTAATATTGATTTTAATTGTTAATTAATACCATTATAGCTATTATTTCTCCATGGGGTTCACCTGGATAGCTACCACCCTTGAGCATGAGTATTCCGCCAAACCAAACGACTCGTGTTCCGGAGCGCTAGTGATAAGTACTGTCAATGATATTATATATTAAAAATAGGCAGATATGTCATAAGCGCGCGCGTTGTGATGACTCAAAAAGTTCCCAATTGGGAACTCTTATTCAGGTGAAGAAAGAGATAGCGATGTAGTTTTGACGCGAGAGCGATAAAGACGTGCGGTAAAGCGATAAAGCGTGCCTTACGGACATCGGAACAGATTTTTCGGTTGATTTGTAAGGGCATAACGTATCTATATTTATTTAAACATCATTGAGTACCTACTGTAGATACTCGTATTCGATTACCTATAACATAATACATTGTGTAATGAAGGTACTTAGATAGTGTCCCCAGTTGCTTGTAGGCACAAGAAGCAAGTCTATTGTTCTCCTAACAATTAATGTTATATTTCTAGGCATTGTTACTCGATTTCAATAAACAATAACAATCTTTCTGTTTATACCTTTTTCAGCGTTGTTATTCAATGTCTTGAATGACTGTCGGCCACGTTCTGCAGCAGGTTTCTATGACCTAACTTTTGTCCCTGACCACCGAGAAAAGATCATACTGTGATTGTAGGTGGATATTGTATTACTTTTACTCATGATATTTTTATATGTATGTCCGACTAATTGCCGCTCAAGAAAGGTACCTACAGATTTTTTTATAAATTATAAGTATAAGCCTTATCTTGACTACAATCCCTCCTGAACTTATATCACACCTTCAGTGGAAAATAGGCATAAGATGAAAATTGCATTTTTACAGGAGACCAAAAAAATTGTTAAAATATCTGTAAGTATAAGGAATTTAAATTACGATTTCTTGCACAGGACAGGACCGTCAAGATTAGAGAGAAAAAGAGAAGAAATGTGATTATTTTATTGTTTCTATAACAGCATACCTACTATATTACGAATATTACCGGTATTCCTCGTTGCAGTACTCTGGCCTGCAATATAAAACCAATAATCGCCAAATAACGAAGATACTGTCGGCACTTTACAACAACAACACAATACCCACAAAAACAACAAATGACGCTAACAACAGTTACTAGTATTACGGTAATTACTCAGCGTTATTGACAATGTGGTAATAAACCTATTTGCTCTACGGATCGAAAACAAAAGTGGAAATTGAAAGAGAAATCGACTGAGCGGCGTAAGTTAAAATATTGCTCTTTGTGAAGAGCAGCCTAATGAATTCGTTCTTACAGACGGTTTATGGCCGTCAGTAATCTATTTAGGTATAGTGCGTGGGATAAGTGTGTGTAAGTAAGGTAAACCAACAACCCATAAGTGTCCCACTGCTGGGCTCAGCTCTCACAATGTGAGGCTTCACACACCTTTGAGAACTTTATGGAGAACTTTCCGATGTGCAGAATTCCTCACGATGTTTTCCTTCACCGAAGCAAGTGATAATTAAAACCTACCCTAACCTACTTTAAGATCTCAAATTTTTAAATAACAGCAATTGTTATAGGTATCCAATAAAGCAAAGAAATAGAGTTTAATACTTGTTCATAATTTTATTTTGTTCCTATAAATACATATTTCGATTTTGCATAGAACTTGGCACTCATTTAAATCTTCATTCTTTTTGCGGTGAAGTCCACAGCCAAACATAATTTTTGTATTGAAATTGGCTCTTCTTTTTTTATATTTATGTTTTTGGTGGGATTCTTTTTTTAATCGAAAGCTGGTTCTTGTCATGTGGATTTGAGCGAGATCTGACGGGTAGTTTTTGACTTATCCCTAATTTTGAAGTCGGTTATGTATTACCAATTGCAAGTGTTTATTAGCAGTACTGTTACAAATTACAATAAGGTATGAAAATGATAAGTAAACATAGACAACTCTGCGGCTTTTCTACCGATATCAAAGGCTTTACACCACTGATAATACTTTAACATTGTTTTCTATTGTATTAAATACACATACAAAGCAAAAACGTACGTTCCGTTAGGCATAAAAGAGGCTTTTAACTGAATATTTTTATTTTATTGACGAACGGTTTTATAAGTGTAATAAACCGTTGCTTTTGTTCTTACAAATATACTTTTGTAGAGAGAAATAGAAAGTTTCTTAGAATTGTTTCAATAGAAAACAGATTTAACATTTGTACGTGGGAATAATTTTATAAAATGGAGTTTATGACTAGTCTTACTATATCTAGCTTATACACAATTTAAATGTGTAAATCAATGTTATTATAAATAAAAAAGAGGTCGATATGTTACTAGCGCGCCGAAGAAAATCGTAAGAGCAGTCAATTGACCTCATCTGCTCGTAGTCTCTTTGTCAATACAAGACAATAGGCAGTTTTGTTGTTGTCAGAAGTGCTTGGGATTTGACATAAGTACAACGTTATTAAAATGCCTTCGTGTATTATTGCAGTGTGATTGGTGTAGTGAAACAAAAGATAAACGTGTGTGTGTTGTAGCTCTTTTCGGAACAGATTTTTTGGTTGATTTGTAAGGGCATGACGTATATATAGTTTTTTAAACATTTATTTAATTACTATCTGAGATTAAGATAACTAATTAACTACTATACCTTATTTTTTTGTTGGTTGAACCTGCGTCATTTGTTGGTTTTTAAGCGGTTTCGATGTTTATAACCTGATTAAAATTATAATTTTCATATATTTTAATACCAAGAAATAAGTATAGAGCATTGAAGTATAATGTCATAGAACAGACATCTCGAACAAAATGTGTGTCCCGCCCGGGAGGTTCCATTTTATGTAGTACTTATTAACGTCTGTTGATCATAAACTTTGGAAAACTTAGGTTTATTGAAACAAAAGGTAATTAAATCAAAGGTTCAAATGTCTACTTTACAACGATAAACAACTCATTTACATATCTCATAGTTAACAGTTGTTTTCTGTGATTGTACTTTGCTTATCAGTGACTCGTTAGATCGGCGTGTAAGTACAGTACCTATTTCTAAACAAGGAAAACAAACTGATGACTTGCCATCAGACTTTGAACCGTATTGTAATCTACATATTGTAACTAAAATACATATATTTTTTAGCACTTTAAAGCCAAATAGGTAACATTTCGCAAACGGAACCCTAAATCCAAAATGGTCTTAACCCATAATATTTTTGAAAGACCTTTTCAACGATACCCCACACTATAAAGTACACGACGAATAAAAAAATCATCCTCACGTTACCTTAGGGGAGGTACCCTGAAAAAAATATTTTTCAATATTTTATTCTACGATTTTAGAGTCTTAATGTATATCCATGCCAAATTACAGCTTTCTAGCACTAAGGGTATCGTCACTATGCTTCAGATAGTAAGACGGACGGACATGACGAAACTATTATATACGGGTTCCGATTTTACTTCGGAAGCCTAAAATGCAGAAATTCATATCTCACCGCATATTTTAAAACTGAATTAGAAACGAGAAAATCGGAATATACGCCTTTATTCAATCTTTGCTATATATGAATGAAAATACTGGTTTAACAATGAAAAACATTGCTCGTATTAAGTAATCGTAGCACCACTAATTAACGAAATACCTTACAACCAGTCCTGGATTTGTCAATAGGCCGTATAGGCCGCGGCCTAGGGGCGGCAGCGTCTTAGGGGCGGCAGATTTCAGAAGATGATATAATATTATAGATGATTTTGCTATTAAAAGTGTCGCAAAAATTGTAAGTCTTGTTTTTTTACGCACTTTCTTAGTGACTAATTTAGTTCCATCCTTACTATAAATGGAAAATTATTATTTTAGAAAGTTACATGGGGCGGCGGAAATAAATTGGCCTACACTCATAAAAAATATAAATCCGGCACTGCTTACAACTAATCGAAATTAGTTGGAAAATTTAATTTTAAATGCAAACACAAACAACTTTGGTACTCAATGATAATTAATTTGTCTTTAAATTCTTTTCATATTGTGTCAGCCTTATTTTTAAATTACATACAAGGATAAAAAACAATGTCAAATTGTTTACCAGATGGACTCGTCTAAAATCATGAATGATTACAATTTATTGTGAATCATTGAAGAATGATTATACAATGTACGTCATAGAAACGCACTAGTAAATATTGATGAATTTTTTAACTCTTCAGATATATTTTATACTATTCATGGAATTCTAGGCATGTTTTCATACCAATAACAACTCCAAAAAGTCTATTTTTAAATTCTACAACCTCAAAAACTACTCATGTGATTGTCAGATGTCTATTATGAACTTTTATAAAACCATTCATGTTCCAGGCAATTCATTTCTCGGGCTTTAAACGACGTATGATTGGCTAAAGTGTCACGTGACCGCTTTGGTAACACGAATTTGACGTTTACACTGGAACTTGGCTGGAATTAAGAGTTCTTAATAGACCGCCAAGGAACTTTAAGTAGTTGGAATGTATTTGGATAGTGTTACTTTTAGACTTAAGAGAAATGTTACTTAATAGGAACATGTACAAGAAAAGGTATATAGGTGATATTCGTAGTTCAGCCATTTGTCATCATTTCATTCAGACATGGCACATAAAATGCGTTATTGACTAATCAATAAGTGTAATAATAAAATTGTAACCCATATTTTAACAAAAGTTTTGAAAGTTTTAATAGTCGATTTTATTTTACCAATCAAAAACTGAAACCTCATGATGTATGAACATTATATAATAATAATCTGTAGTAAAACATCTTTTCCTGAGAATGTTTATTGCCTGAAATCTGATGTTTACCCAAACTGTTTCTCCTAAAATGAACTCCAATATCAAAATTCCTACAAAAAATCGAATAACGTTTGCTATGCCCAAGTAAATTGGAAAAAACCTCAGACAAAGGAACAATATTCATTCCTTGCACGAAGTTTGTGATAACGGTGTTATTCAGGTAGTAAGAAGGTGAGAAACAGGTAGCAATCCACAGCTTCTTACCAAGGGACAAAGAGGCGTAGAAAAATAAAATATCTCAAATAATTTGCAACTTAAACGATGACTTTTAATACGTTTTATCTATATTACATTCGTTTTGTACAAAAACAACGTATTCATGAAGAATATACTCGTTTAGCTCGATCTTACATAGGTTAACGATAAAAGATAAAAAGTAATCTATAAAATAACCGATAGTAATATCAAAAGTTACGTATTAGATCGTTGGAAGATAATGTGTAAAACATTTTAAATGCAACGGATACTTACAATTCGTATTTTTAACAGACTTCAAAAAAAGGAAGTTCTCAATTCGACTGAATTTTTTTTATGTTTGATACCCCAGAACTTTCGACTGGGTGAACCGATTTTGATAATTCTTTTTTAATCGAAAGTTGGTGGTTGACATGTGGTCCCACTTAAATTTCAGCGAGATCTAATAATGGCATCCATGAGAAAACCATATATGTCTTAAATTTACATTAAGTATGTGCGCGATAAATGGACGAATAACTCAATATCACGCCAACCGATTTCGAAGATTCTTTTTTATTGTTAATGGAAAGGATGTACTTCATTTGAAGTCGGTTTTTTTTGTTAAAATTTTAGATTATATACTACCGTGTCTCACATAACCACGATCCATATAACTGGGTCGAATGTCGGTATTATGAAATACGAATCGTGAGTTACCCGTTGCATTTAAAATATTCAGTGTACGCGATGATATAAGTTTAAAATCATCTATAAGACGCATTGAAGTATTATCACTAGCGCATAGAACCGACACCGCGAACAACATGTATGTCCCAATGCATTGGCGCCACCTGGCTTCAATCATCAATGGATTCGTTCGATTTTGAAAGGAGAACGGGGTCTCAATTTTGAAAATTGAACCTCCCGGGCGGGTCACACATTTTGTTCGAAATGTCTGTTCTATGACATTATACTTCAATGATAATGCGCACAATTTATTAAATCCTTGTAACACATAAAATTAAATTTAAGTAAACAACTCAAGTTCGCCATTCACGGTAGGTAAGGCAAGCATCTCATGGTCAAGCTACTCTGCCCTTGCAAGTATTTAACTCTAATGGCATTACATTTAGTACGAGTATTTTAACATTTTTACATTTGGTAATGCCATTTTACATTATTTACTGCTGCTTTACCAAAAACAATACTGAACTGTTCAGTACCAAATCAATTGTCTAACAATTTCAAATGGGCGACTGAGATATCCTATCCATAAAACAATCGAGGAGATAACATTATATGTATTTATTTGACATGATTTACGTATCTATCTTCAAAGATAAGTAGATACAGATAGTTCTAGTTGTTGCGAGTTGGTACGTTATCGCTCGTAATAAATATATTTAAATGAATTACGTCTTTATTCAGTCTTGTTTGATTTGCTTTTATGCCACTTTTCCTGTCTGCTGTATGAAATATTAATATAAAATTGTAACGGTTTGCCAAGAAAATAAGCGTATTATGCCATATAATTTATATTTTAGAAAAACTTTTGAAAAATGGCAGTGTTGAAATATTTGAAAAAAATCTAAAAGTATTATGTAAAATATAAATTATTGTGGCTTAACTCACATTTCAAGTATATTTAATAATTCAGCATGGAAGCATTCTATGATATAACATAATATTGGAAGTAGGTAATATAATATCAAATTACCTATAGGTACACATTTAGAGACGTAAAATCCAGTTTTGATAATGTTATTTCATGTGTTACATTATTCAAAACCACAAAATATGTATTTATTTTATAAGCAGACAAAGTATTGTGGAATGCTATACAACAAATCGTTAGTTCCACTCCATATAAGGTCGAGCTAAAAGTTAATTGAATAATTTGAAGAATGGCTAAATATCTAACTAATGGAGCAATTGTATTGATAAACCAGATCTTTTTGCAATAAACGACAAGCTTGCATTAACATTACATTAATAAACAGTTATGATGCAATGCTTTAATGAGTAAAATGTAAGAAAATCATTCAAAAAGATCTGGCCCAACGTTGCGACTAGGCGTCGGGGCAACTTTCTATCAAACTCAACGAAAAGACGGACAATTTCAAATCACAGTAATCAAAATAACCAATACAACAATATAAACAACAACACAACCGGATAAAACAGAACATACCAAAGAAAGCGGCCCCGTTTCCTAACGATAATTCGATATAATATCTTAAAATTGGTTAATTCCTTATTCGCTGTCCAATATACAACCTTGGCGGCTCCTTCACTTCAACATGGCCGTCGCACTCACACATCCAACCGTGACACAGACTAGCAAGTGTGTGGTCACCGCACATGCCACAGACCGAGGTTAAGTACACTAAGACGCGGCAACTTCACGATATGGTCCAAGCCTTGCGGAGTTATACACGTACACCCGTACAAGTCTATTGCCTTCAAATTTCGTAGTCCGTCGCCCAGCGCTCGAAGGCCCCTATCGGTGATCCTTGTGCACTGTCCTATATTCAACGTTTCCAACTGCGATAACCTGGCCACCCTCTCTAGGCCCTCGTCCGTGAGCCGACAAGCGCTCAGCGATAAGGAACGAAGCCCCGACAGGCCCAAAGTGGCATGCGATAACGCTTCGTCGCCGACTTTATCGCAAAACGAAACATCTAATGCTCTTAGTCGCCCACTTTCTGCCAAGTGGGCCACGCCAGCGTCGGACACACCGTCGCAGGCTCTTAAATTAACGTCTTCTAAATACGGCAGCCTGGCCAAATGTCTTAATGCAGCGTCGGTAACTGCGACGCAGAATGATAGATTGATCGACTTAAGTTTAGGAAGACCAGTGGCGGCATGTTTCAATGCCTCATCCGTCAGCCTTTGGCAGTCTTGTAATCCTAAATGCTCCAATTCTGGAGTTCCTCTCGCTTCTCCGCCACCGCATAAATGCGCTATCCCGTCATCGTTTACATGCCAACATGATCTTAGGTTCAGATGACGCAATTTTCTAAGACCCCAAGCGATCAACAACAGCCCTGTGTCGGTGACGTTGCTGCAACCACCTAATTCTAACTCTTCTAAGTTTTTGAGTGATTGCGCTATTCTACCAAGCGAAGAATCTGTCACTTGTTTACACAGGGACAAGTCTAGTCTTCTAAGTGCTGGTAATTCTGTTGCAAATGCACTAGCCAGTGCCGTATCGGTAACACTATAACAGCCGCTGAGTGACAGCGATTCTAAACCTGGTAAAGCTGCGACCGCGTCTCTCAAGCCCCGCCTGAGTGACAAAACCTGTAGCTTCCTAACTCCCCGCCTCGCGAGGGAGGCGAAGAGCACTGGCGCTGGTCTTCTGAGGTGTAAAGCTGCTTCGACGCCGCGCCAAACGGACCTTCGGTCGGCTGCATCTCTCCACGCGCGGCAAACTTGAGCGGCTCTGCCTCGGTCTCTCACCGGCAGCCTTTCAAAAATGAGCGCCAATATCTCTGGATAGAGCCTCGATATATGCGTGCCTTGCGCTTCCGGCACCGGTTCGGGTACATGAGCGGTCGACAAGTGGGGCCGATGTAATCTGTAAGGCGCGCTGCGTTGTTTTCGTCTCGAAGTTGGCTGTAATTCCGTGAGGCCGAGTCGTTCGTCGCGCCACGAGAGCATTTCCTCGGTCCACGCACTCATGACGGCACTGCACTATAACATGACACGGGGAAACATCGGACCGGTTTATGTGAGCGAGGTGACGTCCGTCCCGCTCGGCGTCTCGTCGTGAACTGGCGGGTGGCGGAGGGCCCCCGCCGTTCGCTGCGCGCCGATTGGTCGCGCTCGGCGGCACGTGACGCGCGCCGTATCGATTCGGAGGCTCTGCGGCGGCATTTTTAAGTTGCCGGCCCGAGAGCCCGCCTTCGCCCCGCTCGACCCGCGACGCCCGCTGCATAGATTACGCGATGCCCAGAAAGGCCAGACTTTTGTTTTTTCTAATACCTCTGTTCGTGTGTGACCAGGGTCTCGCAACATCATTTATTATGATAATTAAGTAGGATTTCTAGGTTTTATTTCGTTCACTTATGTTTTCAAGTAAGTATTCGTACTCTCTAAACTCTACATTATCATTAGCAAACTAAAGTATATTGTGATATGCTAATTAAATGTTATCCATTTCTGCCTCAGTTAAAAAACTATTTTTATGTATTATTTTTACTTCGAAATAAAGTTAAAATATATTTTTTATTTCTAAGTTTCATTTCGATCAGATTGGCTTTAGGTGTCAGGTAAATTCATTTAAGTTACATCCCATAATCCCATTCCCTATTAAATTCTTTCATTCTTATTTTGATGTGTTCAATATAATTACTTAATTACTTACTTAGTCAAATTAATTTACTTACTTGGTATTTGAGACTATCTACATTTACAGAAGCCTTCAAAAAACTATTCAATCCTAACTTTCATGTTCAATTCAATACTGGCATTGACATTGCTAAGATTTCACCCATAGTAACCATACAATAAAATAATTATTTGGATCAAAAATGATTGAAAAGTAAAAAGTAATATACCTAATTATCATAGCTTTATATCCTTACCTTTACAATCTCTACTGGAAAAGGTATAATACATCTCTCAATACGTCTATTTAATCTATGTTCGCAGTGATAAGGCGGCAAAACATCTCAGCGCGCCGTATATTTTCGTTCGCGCTGCACTTGCCGACGACTTGTGGCTACTTTACAGAGACCCTCCTCCCGCAGGCGACCATCTTTATTGCCATACGCATAAGGAAATACAACAACTATGACACAGGTCTTGAAAACTGGTCCTTTGATAACATCAGCCAACTATTACAAGGGCAACCGGTTACGTTCCGAATATGATATTCGAATTCAATCGTTTGAGAATGGAACGCGCCGTTTAGAAATTAGCATACCGTTGCAGTTAATATTGTTTTAAATAGCACTCGTTTGCTGCTTGACTGGTAGTGTAGAAAGCGGTTTCCGAATTTTAATTGTAATTAGTTCTTTCGAACTGACGGCATCAATAGATGAATCTCGGATTTCGAAGTTCCATATTTTTTTTGTCTCCGGTCTTTCCAGTCAGGACATTTGTATGTTTTTTATTAAACACAATGAATGTTGTAGGTTTTAAAAATGACAAAAATGTTTTAAAAGAGCCATTAAAACAATATGTAAATATTTATTCGATGGGGGGGGGGGGGGGGGTGTGAAATAATAAAAAATATAGGTATAATAAGCCTAATACATACTACGTACCTATCTAGGTATTCGCTTTGTTGCTTACAATACAATGCAAATAGCAAATGATACTATAGAAATAATAAAATAATATATTTTGTACCTAGAATTATTATAAAACAAAGTTATGTCACTAGTTTAAGCTCTAATATCCCTATTTGCTTTTTTATTGAACTGAGATTTGATGATTAAAAATGTACGTTTTAATTCAATTCTGCCTTACTACCTAGGTAATTACTTACCCATCTAGATTCTTCAGGTTGGCAATTGCAAGACCAAACGTACCGGGTTTCATGAACAGAATACATAGGTACTACGTAATGAATGTGTATGGAATTCCTTCTCGTCAAAAAAAAAACATGAGAGGTGTCAGGTACACCTGGATGGAACGAAGTTCCTTTCGATTTAAGTATTGTTTTGTTGTACAGCGCCATTGTAGAAACTTGGAATGTCAAATATGATTTGAATTCAAATAATAAAGAACACTTTGTAAATAGAACATAATATATCATTTTAACATTGAAGTACTATTACTAGCATATAGAACAGACACCCCGAACACATTCAATCGTCAATGAATTCGTTCGATTTTGAAAGGAGAACGGAGGCTCAATTTTGAAATTCGAACCTCCCGGGCGGGACACACATTTTGTTCCAGATGTCTGTTCTATGTCATTATACTTCAATGCATTTTAACAAATAACAATAGATGTCGCTACAAAAATGTACTCTGAATCACGCTGTTGAGATTCTTTGCAAAACATATAAGTAATCGACCTAATGACATGAATGTCGGTTCGGTTGGGGTTTATTCCGCCATCTCTGTAAAACTGTCTGAATCACTTCAAAAAGAGGTATGGTCATTCTTAAAATCAAAAAGTGTCGAAATTTTCCGTCTAGCCCTCATTCACAACGCGCGATAAGGAACTTCGTTCCAAAACCTCGAAGCTAAATACCTACCTAAGTACTACTCGACAGACAACAACCCAACTCTCGTATTATTATGAAGAAGGTCCGGGATCTTGTGTAAACACTCGTTCAGCAATACAAATAACAAAAAGTCCTCAGAGTCATATTGTAGGTATCGGTATGTTAGAGGTCAGCGTCCTGAACTTATAAGTCCGTATTGACTCGGAAGTTTGATGACAATGAGAATTTTTGCCAGTTATCAAAAAGTATTTTTATTCTCATGTGTTTAAGTAGGTACTTCTATTTTAATATTAAGTTACACTACAGGTAGACCTGGCGGTCTATTATGAACTCTTAATGCCAGCCAAGTTCCAGTGTAACGTCAAATTCGTGTTATGAAAGCGGTCACGTGAAACTTTTTTAGCCATTTACCTATACGTCGTTTAAAGCCCGAGAAATGAATTGCCTGGAACATGAATGGTTTTTATAAAAGTTCATAATAGGCCCGCTAGTTGTCTACTAAACAGCTCTATAAATCACCACAGATTATAATATATCATCTACTGTATATGCATCTACTTATCTAGTATTCAAAACTCGAAATTTGTAATTTCTCAGATAACGAATGCACAACGAAGTTTCCGAACTTTATAAAATGAAAAAAACGTTCACTTTAAAAGACGAACGCAATTTTTATATGAAAGTAAAAAAAGAATAATTCAAAAACCGAACGAGTCAAGTAGAACGCGCCCGCTGCACGCATGCCTCACGCACACATAAATAACAGCTGTTTTACAATTTACATTTTGTGTTATCCCTTTACTCTTTCATTAGAATATGATCTTTAAAATTTAGGTTTCAAGGTCGTATTTACGTTGCGTATTAGCTTGTATTGAACTATGTATGTGTAATTTGAATTTGAACTGTATTTATATGTTATCTAGAGTTAATTTTATTTCAATTACAAATTTCCTCTTTATGTGAAGTGGTTTGTGTATTGTGACAGGTTACATTTGTGTATCAAATACGTGAACGCGTGTGTGTCTGTGTACGTAGACAATGAAATGGTCGTCTTATTAAAAATTAATTATAATTCTTTTTTTTTATTCGACTTTTGCTCTTATTTGGAGTAGGTAGGTACCTTTATTTTAATAATTTAATTATTTTTGTCTTTTAATGGTATGTAAGGAGCTTGATCTACTTATCTGTAATCAGAAATTTTTTACTTGTTATGTACCTACCTATATACCTAGGTATTCTCGCTTGAGCACTATACTACCATTACCACCCAGTTTAATCCCGATGATATACTTTCACGGTGGTAAAATTACCATTATGCTGAGCTAGCTAAATCACTCGGTCAAAGTCAAAATAACTTATTCATAATTATGTAGGAATCACTGATACACCTTATGTACGTCATTTTTTGGCTTTTCGGAAAGGTGCTTTTGTCATGGAGGAGAAGGAAGCCTAAAGAAACTCCTCAGCACATCTTTTAAAATATTATATTTATATTATATTATATTTTTTATTGCTGATTAGCAATAAGACCGCCGATTGTTTTCTTATTTTTCTATCTTTTTATTGTGTTTAAATTGGTGAACAATAAAGAATATTTGTATTTGTATTTGTATATTACTCATAAAATATTTACATAATATAATAGGTAGGTATATGTAGGTAGGTATAATATATATTTAGGAGTTCGAGGATTTCTTGACGGACAATGTGTGATAAATTGATGCATCAGTAATCTTTTTGGGGTAGAGTTATGAGTGGCAATTGCGGAAGTTAGACTACTAAGGTATAAAAACGTACCTTAGTAGGTAATAACTTGTAATTACCAAATCAGATTGAAATAATACTTTTTATGAAATAGTCAACAAACAAGGTGACATTCCACCTGATGGTAGGTTTCTGTGGTCATCAGCTATACTACATCAGCCAAGAAAGAGAATAGAAAGAAAGGATTATCTGGCTAGCATTGGCTTCAACCCATTTAATGGCCCACTACTGGGCACTGGCCTTCCATGAGCAGGCCTAGAGCATACTCCACCACGCTGCTCCAGTGCGGATTGGTGGAGGGGTTAGTGGCCCAAAAGTGTCGGGTTTTCAAACCGCCCGAGGGCCTCCGACATTGGCTTAACTCCGAAGCACGGAAATGCTCAAGAATTTTTGCCACTAGCGGTCACCTATGGTGTAGGATTCTAACCCCCAAATGCTTGAACTAATCAGTAACCTACGTATCAGAATTGTCAAGTTACGAAATTATAAAAAAAAAAAAAAAAAAAAATCTAAAGCCTAAGCTAAGATTAAACTTGTGTCAAAACATTGAAGTATAATGTCATAGAACAGACATCTCGAATAAAATGTGTGTCCCGCCGGGAGGTTCGATTTTCAAAATTGAGCCCCGGTTCTCCTTTCAAAATCGAACGAATCCATTGAAGATTGAAGCCACGTGGCGTTAATGCATTGGGACATACAAGTTGTTCGCGGTGTCGGTTCTATACGCTAGTAATAATACTTCAACGTATCAAATTACCTTTTCCAAAGCGAAGACTGAATGAGCAATGAAAAAAAAAACTTTTACTATATTATGAATTACCAACCAACTACAATCAGTCGTTGCCCGGTAACCGGTAAAGACTGACGTGGAATGCAAGAATCACTGCAGCTTCATTTTATCCGACATTTAATTTTTTTTTCTCCAGACGACTTTGACAGCCGGAGGTGGTTTTTATCCCCATTTTTTGTCCCACCGCCTACCTGGCTGACTGGCTGAATGCACCATATGGTACGTCTTTGCGTCTTTGTTCGATATGGTTAAGTGAAGGCATCGAATAGGGTTGTTATTCTATTCTATTTGCGTACGCGAAAATATAATATTCTATTTATAGCGAAATCTAAAATCTTCCAAAATTTAAACAATGTTGTACCGTCTTTAACTGTTCTCTGTCTTAAAGGTTGACTGTCAGAGAATGCTATTTAGCATTAAGTCCGCCTATTGTACATACCACTCTTTGGGGTTCAATAAAGATTATATATATAAATAAATTAGATTAAATCTAATACATATTTAGGAATCTCGTG